>PVJH01001558.1:42086-203112 GCA_004026705.1 Nesogale talazaci | reverse complement strand
CTTGCATGTTCCATCACTGGACCACTCAGCTAGTATCTTGAATATATGAAATAGATATACTTCCTCTCTAATCATCAGACTGGAAGAGATAATCAACATGAGGTTTTTTTCAAGCAATGAATTCTTCTACTTTACTATGCTAAAAACAATTCTTTCTTTTTAAACTATGTTTTAAAAAATAAAAACCTTCCTTTTTAAGACCTATTCATTCATGAGTTTTCATAATGGGTATTGTCAGGAAATATTTCTAAGCTTGGTGGGTGAAATTCTGCCTCGAGAGGAAACTTTTTCTACTCTAATCTGATTATTGGAAGTTATTGTAGGTAAATATTATGCCAGTTTTAGTCTTGGAATTTTTAGATTTTCTTTCAGCTGAGCTAAAATCAACTGAGCTTTTACTTGAATGAACACTGATTAAGTACTTGTTTTATAAGGATGTTCTAGGGTTTTATTTGGGGGGTGGCTCTGGTGGCTCAGTGGACTGCTAACCACAAGGTGCTCTTCTTTGTCCTCTAAGACCACAAACTAATAATAATGCCAAGACTGAACCCACACAGTGTCACCCTCAAGTCACTGCATCTGTATTATGCCAAAGGAAGCAGTACTTTCTAAGTGGCAAGGGTTAAAGGGTACTATGAGAATTAACAAAGAGGACTAAGAAGCAAGGTAGTCATCGGAGAATTTCTCACTGATGTAAACTCTACACTAAGAGTAGGTTGTGTGAGGTAAAGAGAAGTTTGTCTTTATAGTGATTGTTCTATATGACCTGTTGTTGTAATGCTGGAAGGTATCTCACTGATGTTTCAAATATCAGCAGGGTCACCCTAAGTAAACAGGTTTCAGCAGAGCTCCCAGACTAAGAAAAGATCGTGAAGAAGGAATTGGCTGTCTACTTCAGAGGGATTAGCCTCTGAGCATCAAAATATTGTCAAATGCTGAAGACATAATGAAAAGAAACAGAATATTGTCAGCTATAGTGCTGAATGTTAAACCAATAAGGCAATCTATTTGTCTCTGTATTTCTATAAGTATTTGATCAATGTACGTATCTGGCTGGCCTTTTGTTTGGTGTGTATATATTAATTATGGTGATGATTTCTTGTTTAATTAAAGCTTTCAGAACTATATAGTGACCTTCTTTATCTCTCATTATGTCCTTACCTTTGTTGTCTCTTTTGCCTGAGATTAACATTGCTACGCTGGCTTTCTTTTGACTGCTGTAAGTTTGATAGGCAGGAGCCCTGGTGGTATACTGGCTAAGAGTTTGGGGGTGACCCTCAAGGTCAACCGTTTGAAACCACCAGCAGCTTCTTAAAAGAAAGACTACGCTTTCTACTTCAGCAAACAGTTACAGTCTCAGAAACCCCCACAACACTCACGATGAGTTAACATTGATTTGAGGGCAGAGAGTTCAACTTGGTTGAGGACATTTTTTTTCCCCATCCTTTGATTTTTGGTCTGTTTATCTTTACATGTAAGCTGTCTTTGTTGTAAGCAACATATTAAAGGTTCATTTTCTAAATCCATCTTATAGTTTTTGTCTTTTAAATGGTGAATCCAGTCCATTTTTAGCCAGTGTTACTATTGATAAATATGACTTTGTAGATGTCTTTTTTATGACATCAATAGTTTAAGCTTTTATGATGATATTTTGTGTTGTGTCCCTGTTGTTATTTGGCTATCTTAGTGCTACTCTCTTTGGTGTTTTGCTTGTTTGTTTTTATCTATTGTTTGCCTTGATTACATGGTCCTCATCTTATTTGTTTTGCGATTTTTCTTTCCAAATTCAAAGTAGTTTGTCATATTTTGGGAATGATTCCTTGCCGTCTCTAGTCAATATATTCTCCATTCAAGCATGGAGTCTGCTCCCCTTGCTCGTGCTTATTTGCTTCCTTTTATCTTTATAGCATACCTTGTCTATGATTCCTTCTTTTAATTTATTTAGCTCCATTTCACTTTGAGTGTTGGCTCAATATAATGTTTTCTCTATAGCATTTTCTTATTTAATATTTTAGGTTACTGTCAGGGGTAGTTATAGATTTTCTGTCCATAGATTTATTTTTAATATTTCTGTAAATATGGTCATGTTTTATAAATTCCTTTAGGTTTTCTCTGTCTTTAAATGTTTTTCTGTTGCCCTCATATTTGAAAAGACCAAATTGCTAAGAGAAGACATGGTGCATGCTTGGTAAGGTAGAGGGTCAGCAAAAATAAGAGAAACTCGCAATGGGATGCATGGGCTCAATTTCCAGAACAACAAGCTCAAACATTGGAGCCACCAAGAGGATGCAGAACCATGCAGCGTTTGTGTTACAGAACTGACTGCCTCTGCAAAGCTGAGCTGACTCCATGGCATCAGTAATACCAGAAATCACATCGCCACTTCACAGGCGAGCAACTGACAACTCAAAAAGTTCAGCATCTTTTCTGAATGTCCACAATTACTAAGTAAGTAGCTGAGGAGAGTCCCCATGGCAAATTTGAGCAGGCATTAAAAGAAGAGAAAAGTTTCAGTGGGTAGCAATCTAGTGGAATTTCAGGGGGAAAGTTAATCAGGCAAATAGACAGCATAACACAAATGGCAAAAATTTGCAGTGCAAAATAGTCAGTGGTCTAGTTCGGCTGGGATAAAGAGTTCATCTAATGGTGTTTGAGGAAATAAGATGTTGGATTCCGTTTCATCACCATTTACAATGATGAAGAGGCTTTCCAAAAGCTAAAACTCAATGAGCAATAGAAAGTGTGAGACTCTGACTCTGGAGAGGGGTTGGTACTGGCAATACAGGCCTGGAAACTATCTGGTGGAGGTGATCATTGAAACTGTGGGAAAGATGACTGTGGAAAGACTGGGAAAGCAGTGCTAGAGCTATGGAAGCAGCAGTGGGCATGCATGTTGACATCAAACAAATGGGAGAAGGAAGGAAGAACCGTGGTTACCATAGAGGATAAGTACCCATGGGGACAGACTATTAAATAGGTGTTCACCATCTCACTGTGTGAGAAGCCAAGAGAAGATCCCCCAAGTTAAGGACTAGCTGTACCGAGGAGCTTTGATCGGTGTGTGACCCCATGGTTTTTACTTGACTATGAATTCTTGTAAAGAATCATAGTCTCAGAAAACCATTGGGGTGGATCTGCCCTTGGTCCTAGAGGGGTGCTCTGAGTACAAATGACAAAACGGCAAGGAGGTCTTCTTTTCTTTTCCTTTTTTAATTAAATGTTGCCGGTTCAAGCTAACCACGTATCTTGCAAGAGAGGCCTTGTGACTTGCTTCTGTAAAGATAAAAGCCAATAAAAGTCAATGAAGCGGTTCCTCTATTAATATATGGGCTTGTCTTGAGTCAGAATCAACTGTAGGGCAGCAGGTTCATGTGCTCTGTCCTTCTTTTACAGGCAAAATGTCAAATGCTACATATTTTAATATGCAGAAGGAATACATGGCCTGCTTTTAAATAAATTCAAAGGCAATGGCTAGTCAGACTGGTTCTTTATATTTCTATTTACTTATGGACACAATGATGCACCTTATAATTTAAGAAGAAAAGAAATGTTTTTGATTAATATGTTATGTGACATGGCCTTGAATCTATCAAAATGTGGATATGGTATGTACACAGATGTACTCATAATTCCTATAGGTTGATATTTCTTCTGGAGGTCATAAGAGTCACCTTCTCTCAGAAACTTTCAAGCAAGGTCTCTGAAGGTATTTTTTAAACAACAGGAGCACTTTTAAAGAGAGAAAATAAAACACAGGTATGGGGCATCTCTCCTCTTGGATTCCTAGTTTCTCTCTTATTCACATACAGCTACAGAGATTCTTTCTCTCCAACAACTCACCAAAGCCAAGCAACTTTAACACACACACACACACACAAACACACACTGCCATATCTTGACTATTAAAAGTATACTAAAAAACTTCTGCAGTATCTACAGAGGTAGACTTGCAGTACTAATTTCCTTTAACATTAAAATGCATCTGCTATTTTTAAAATCAAAATCTTCACACAAAGCAAATACAGTTCTCAAAAAGAAAGCTTATTTCTATTATCCACCTACCCCCACCCTCCACCCCACTCCACCCCTTTCTGGATTTGAATTCTGGATTGGGGGTGGGGGGGCTTTGTTTTATGACATACTGAATGCAAACATTACATAGCTATTTTTTTTTTTGTGAGAGTAACATTTATTCCTGAAGGATTTCTCAGCTAACGGGCTTTACCTGTGACTGTCTTAGGTAAATCTCAGCTTGGAATTTCTATACCATGCTGAATGGATCCATTTTTATCTTGCCCTAGGCTTTTGAGGGATGAACAGAGCTGTGTTCAGATACTAGTCAACGATAAGGCAGGAATGGAGATGAAATGTGTTCTGAACTGTGTTCGTGTTCTCAGTTTTGTTGCCTAGGAGAAGGAAGAAATCTTTAGACAAATATTTCAGAAAATCTTTTCTGAATTGATTTGTGGTGCATTCCTCTCTCTTTTTTATACCAGATGACAGCGTATGAAAGATGTAAAGGTGAGTTTGCTCAGGCAATTACCCCTTGTTGATAGCAGATTATATCCTCTGGCAAACTTGAAAATAACTTGTAGGTATATAAGTTACTGCTGTTCTGGGGATGTAGTAA
Organism: Nesogale talazaci; assembly: GCA_004026705.1. Taxonomy (NCBI): domain Eukaryota; kingdom Metazoa; phylum Chordata; class Mammalia; order Afrosoricida; family Tenrecidae; genus Nesogale; species Nesogale talazaci. Next base: position 198,482 of record PVJH01001558.1, on the reverse strand, counting down.
TTTACTCTCCTGCCTTTTTTATTAGCACATTTATTTTAATCAGCAGAGTCCAGCATAATTCTTTTCATGTAACTCCATCTCCTACACACCTTCTAGTGCATAAGGAAGAAAGGTCCTTTGGCATACACCGGAGGCGGGGGGGACATAAATGCATTACTGAAACATGGGAGGGGTCTTCATCCCAGAAATAATAGGCCATGATCTTTTTATTTTATTATTGAAACACAACATGGATTATCTCCAGTCATAGCCCAAGTTAAGTTTCTGATGAAAACAGAGGCTCCCTCACTTAAGAACACAGCATTATTTTTCATTGTGAGGACTGATAACATGTAGGTTGAAGGATAACATGAAAGGATTCAGGTCAGTAAAGCCTATACAACTTTTAAGAAATATTGCAGGTTATAAACCTTACTGAATGAGTGTAGGAAAAACAGCAAATAGGAGAGTTTTGCTCCCTCCACCATTTTGCTGATAAAAAAACAGAAAGAATCAAGAAAGGAAAGAAAAAACTTTTCCAAGGCTCGCTAGAATTTTGATTGGGATCAAAGAGTTCTTTTTACTAGGATACATTAGCTCCTCTACTTGTGCCCCTGTCACTGTTCTTCCACAGAGCTATTATAAATTAATTTAATGGAAGGAGAGAGAAAGCACAATTCATTTCCACCATTAATCCCCGGCAAGGTCTAGAAGAGTACACATACATTATTTATAAGGAAAGCTCAGTACATAATTGTGGATCTTCCATTTTTCTCGCCACTAGCTGACATCTAGATATTCCTTGTGATTTTGTTTGAGCCCATGTTTGTTGCCTGTGTTGATCCATTTCTCTGATAGTCCTGCTACTTATTTGCTGTGCTTCTAATATACCAAGCATGACATCCTTCTCCAAGAACTTGTATCTCCTGATAACACGTCCAAAGAACATGAGTTCAAGTCTTGCCATCCTGTTTTGAAGAGTATTCTGACTATACCCTCCAGGACAGATTTGTTTGTTCTTCTGGAAGTCCAAGGTACTTGGAACAGTATTCACCCACATCATAATTCCACTGCATCAATCCTTCTCTGACCTTCCTTATTCTACCTCTACCTCAATTAAAAATAAGGCAATTAAAAATACTATGGCTTGTGTCAGGCTAGCTTTAGTCCTCAAAGTGACATCCTTGCTCTTCAACACTTCAAAGAGATTTTTGCAGCAGATTTTCCCAATGCAATATGCTGTTTGATTTCTTAATAGCTGTTTCCGTGGTTCTGCACTATCAATCCACGTGAGGTTTAATGCTTGACAACTTCAGTCATCTCTTATCTGCTTATTATAATGTCGCCTCTTAGTCCAGTTGTGAAGATCTCTGTTTTCTTTACATTGTGTTGTAATCCATAATGAAGTCTGTAATCTTTGATATTCAACAGTGAGAACCCCAAGTTGGCTAGCTTTCCACAAACAAGGCTGTGTCATCTATATAGTGCAGGTTGTTAAAGAGCCTTCCTCCAAATCTCAAGTTGCATTCTTCTTCATCAAATGCAAATTATCTGATTTTTTTCATGAAACATATTAAACTAGTGTGGTGAAAGATACCCACTCATGCACACTTTTCCTGGCTTTAAACTGCAATATTCCCTTAATCAGTTCAAAAGACTATCCCTTGATCTTTGTATGAGATCTGGATAAGCTTTTTCTTTGGTAAAGATGACAATGTTAGTGGTTTCATCAATAAGGTCTTTTGTAGGAAAGGGTCAGATTTAACTGGTGGGTCATAGACAACAAAACTTTCAAAAAGTACAATTGCCATTGAAGTTATTTTTATAAACGATGAACCTAAATGTGTCCAAATAGAATTATGAGCCATAATGTTTTCACGGTGGCTGCTATACTTTAAAAGAAAAGACCACCAGGTCTTTCTTCTGAGACTCTTCTTGGTAAACTCTGTCTGTCGCCCTTTTGGCTAATAAGCTGGTTTTTAACTCTTGGTGACCCTTGCACTCCAAGAGGGATAAATTATTCTTGACCATATTTACTGCTGATGATGTATATTCTTTTTATTCCATTCTCAGATAAAAAAAAACATTAAACATTAATTCCCTTCTCACTTTGAGGATTATTTGGAGTATAAAGGAAGAGTCAATCCATTTCTGCAGTTTCTTTTTCAATTCATTGTAACCCAGTAGAACAGAGTAGAAACTTTCCCCAAAGGCTCCCAAGCCTGCAATGTTTAGGGGAGGAGACTACCAGATTTTTCACTTTGGAGCAGCTGGTGGGTGAAAACTGCCAATTTTCCAATTAGCAGCCATGTTCCTAATCCAACTACCGCCAGGAATCCTTAGATAGCGTTGGGATGTGGACACACATGGCTTTCTTGAAAATGAAAGGAGTTTGTGTGTGTTTAGCATTACTTTCTTGTGGCTCTTTCAGCAGAAAATGTGGTAGCGGAAAATACGAGATCAGACATCATTTTCAGGTTAAAAGAAAATATATAAGAAAAAGGAAAATGTGGAAGATTAGTGTCCAAATAGCGCTATGACTTTTCATACAAAACATCTGAGCAATCTTGAAATCACTGAGAACATTTTTATTTAGAAATTATAGGTATTTATGCTTTAGATACATTAATAATTATATAAACCTAATCCTTACCCACTATTGCAAGTCTATTTTTTTGATAATGTCCAATAAGACAAAGTAAGGACACCCTCAGATTTCTGAAATTCTAATTCCTTATGAGCGAAGACAGCCTCCTACAGAGTAGCCTAACCTCATGCTTCACCATTCTCATAATTGTATCATACTGTAGAAAAACATTTTTATTATCTTTATTTAATCACTAAGTATAAATCATTCTTTTTATCCAGCATTGAATTTGCTTTCCATGGCTATGCTTAAGATGGCTTAATTTGCTTAAGATGGCTATAGTAAGGCAATCAAAATTTATTGCTTTAAGTATTGTTTTATATGTCTTGAAAATTTTTGAAGCAATAAATTCTCAAATTGATTCTCCTTAACAAACTCTTGTGATATCTAAAAAATTACTGAACAGGTAATCAATGCCCTATCAATGAAAAGTAAAGGTTAATAATTATATATATATATATATAACTATCTTGCGATTAACTTGTTTCATTAAACAACAATGAATGTTGCACAAGTCTAATCATGTAACTCTGTCTAATTTCTGGTAAGTACAATTCAAATTCTAGTGTTATAAACATCACACTTAATTTTTACTGATACTTAATAAAATTAGTGAGAACTATCTTTTTTTCCCTAATGTAATTATCTTATCATTTTCCATTAAGGTGCTCCATATGATTATTGAATTATTTAATGTGGAACTAAAGAGAGATTAACATTTCTGGGAGTTCATATCTGAAGCCTCGGTATGGAGGCACTGTGGAACCACCTCTAACTACATGAGGAAAACAATCCAGTTCCATACCAACCAAGGACTTAAAGTGATGAGATGCTTGTCCCTTCCATTCTTCTGTGTCCTCTTCTGACACCCATCGTCTCCCTCTGGGCATTCTCCTTCCCTGCAGGGTTCAACAATCCATCCTAATGTCCTCACAGGAGTCACAGATGGTACAGAGGATTGTTCTTGTTGTTGTTAGGTGCTATGAAGTCCTCTCTGACCCATAGTGGCCTTCTGCACACAGAAGGAAACATTGCACTTCCCCGTACCACCTCACAACTGTCCCTATTGCTGAGCCCATGGGTGAAGCCACTGTGTTAATCCATCTCTCCTGACGATATGTCCAAAATATGTAAGATGAAGTCTTGTCACCCTTGCCTCTAAAGAGCAAGAGGCTGTATTTCCTCCAAGACATAACAGTTTAGCCTTCTAGTAGTCCATTGTACTTTCAATATTCTTCTCCAGCACCACAAGCCAAATGCATCAATTATTCTTCAGCCTTCCTTATTCAATATTCTTTCACATGCATATGAGGCAATGGAGAATACCCTGGGTCAGACTCACCTTAGTCTTCAAAGTAACATCCTTGTTCTTCAGTACTACAAAGAGAGTCTTGCAAAGCAGATTTACCAAGTGCAATACATCTTTTGATCTCTTTCTTGCTGCTTCCATGAACATTGATGTGGATCTAAACAAGACAAAACCCTTGACAACTTTCAACTTTTCTCAACAACATATATCATGGTGCTACCAATTAGTGCAGTTGTAAGGACTTGGGCCATCTTTACAATCCATACTGAAGGCTACACTCCTTCATTTTCATGAGCAAGGGCTTCAATTCCTCCTCATTTTTAACAAGCAAGGCTGTGTCATCTGCATACTGCATTCTCATGTAATCCAGCTTCTCTGATGATCTGTTCAGCATAAAGATGGAAGAATTATGATGAAAGGATACAACACAGAGGTACACCTTTCCTGATTATGCACCACACGCTATGCCCTTGTTCTGTTCACACAATTGCCTATATTTTGGATAATGTCAGCTTATGAGAGAACTTGACAAGTCACAACATGGTCATGATCTGGTTATTTTTCTGCAGCATCTCTTCTCAGCTATGTCTCTCTTTGGTCCTTGGCCTCTCAGCCACATGATCCCTGATCTTCTACTCTGCTCAGGCAAGTGTTACCAAAATCTTTTAAGGGCTTATGAGTGCTCAAAGTTGACTCTACTCTGCAAGTTACCTGCCTCTACCAAGACCCTCAGGTCATCATTCTGTTTCACGATCTTTGCTCTTGCCATGGCTCTTTGTTCATAGTCTCTGCCACTCTCGTGGCTTCTTCATCTTAATGTTTGCTGTTTCCAGGTCCCTGGGTGAGTATGGCTTTTCCTGATGCTGGCCATGTGAGTCTCCCTTCCTGCTTCTAGGATGGCTCAGTTGATACTTAGGAGAATGTTGAAACCAACCAATCTTCTCCTTAGAGTCTGTACACTTTATTTACATGCTCCCACACAGGGACTAGGTGGGAATTACTAAGATTACAGACAGAAGAACCATGACATGTAATTTCTCTTCACCTCAATATCATGTTAGGACTCTCTGATCATTGGAGTTAAGAAAGGTAAAAATAATTTCCTAGAAGCTAAAAAATTAAGTCCTAGTGCAAAATGCAAAAGAAAATTAAGCAAAATAGATAAAAATAAAAAGTGGTCATTTTATTAAAGTTAACATGATCACATATCATTAATTGAAACATATAATGGAAGATTGTATGTTGCTTGCTCAATCTCTATGCTGAGCAAGTAATCAGAGAAGTTAGACTATATGAAGGGGAATGGAGTATCTAGACTGGAGAAAGGCTTATTAATAAACTGTGATATGCATATGAGACAACCTGGCTGGCTGAAAGTGGACAGAACTTAAAACACTTGCTGATGAAGATCAAGGAATGCAATTTTCAATATGGATTACATTTGAAGGATAAAAATAAATCTTCATAACTGACCCATAAGTTAATATCTTTAAAAAGTGGAGAAAAGAATGGAGTTGTCCAAGATTTTATCTTGCTTGTATTCACAATCAATGCTCATGGAAGCAGCGGTCAAGAGGTCAAAGGTTCCAATGCATTGGGGAAATGTACTGCCTGAGACATCTTTAATTGGGGAAAGCCAGGATATTTCTATGGTAACTAAGGTGTGCCTGACCCAAACCATGGTACTGTCAATCACCTTGTGCAAGTTGAAAGTTGGTCTTTGAATCAGGTTGACTGAAGAAGGATCTAAGCATTGGAATTATCGTACTGGCAAAGAATATTGAAAGTATGATGGATAGACACAAGAACAAACAGATCTCTCTTGGAAGACGTAGAGCAAGAATGTTCCTGCGAGGTAAGGATAGTGAGACTTCATCTCTCATTCCGTACACATTTTATAAAAAGAGACCAATTCCTGCAGAAAGGACACCCTGCTTGTTAAAGTAGAGAGACATCAAAAAAAAAAAAAAGAGAGGAAGACCACTGACAGGACAGTCTGACACAGTAACTGCAAAAAATAAACTCAAGCATAGCAATTGCGAGGATGGTGTGCAACAAGCCAAGTCCTTCATTTGCTTGTGCACAAGGTCACTATGGATCAGGACTGGCTCAAGCACATCTAACAGGAATGACAGAATGTGACGAATGCCTGCTCTTTTCTTTGGGAATCTGCTTGCATTCCCTACGTAGAAGAGTTTTACCAACATAAACCTGGTTTCTAAATATGCTCAGTAAATTATTTTATTCCTATCCTAACAATGTGGAATTAGTGATTATGAATCGTTACATATTATCCTAATAAAACTTTAAAAGATAATAATTGCCCTCATAGCTTTCTTGTGTTTAACCACATCAACTGCTTTAAAGGGGATATGTAGCTGCAATAGTTAATTTCATGTAACTTTAAATGATACTTCAACATCAGCAACAATAACGTGATTTTACATTACCAGTTTTAATTTAGTTAAAATTCTGCCACAGTTATGGAGTCAGCATTTTGTTCACCAAGTTAATGCTGGTAAAGTAAAGCCACCATTTTAATCATTTGTGGTTATCATGATTGCCTACATTATTTTCTGTTGGAAAAACAACTAGTGAGTTTTTTAGGGACATTCACGTAAAAGATTCAGCTAACATGTATTTTACATCAAAAGATAGCTTTTGGAGACAGTTAGAGTAGTGTGAGGGACAAGGATCATCTGAAAAAATTAATGTGTGACACCAAGCAATGTCCAGGAAACCGAGTGATAAAGAATTATCTGTGCTGCTGATGTGTCCTCTTGCCTTTTTTGACTGGGGAGCCTGAAAAGGAGTGTGGCCTCCTATAAACATTCATACATTGAAGGAAAAACAATATTCTGAGATGAAAAGAACACTGCATGACACCAGGCATTTATTTGGTTTGAAATCTGAGGATCCTCCCTTCAGGGCTGATCACCTTGGAAAAGTTATGAAACACTATTGCCATGATTACTCTTCCATGAATTAAACAGATAAATGAATTTAAAAAGAGGTGTAGCATAATTGTGTAGCAGAATGAAAGGTTTGCTGAGCTGTGTCATCTTCATGATTGCTGGGGTGCTTCAGTCCAGTACTGTGGTCATTGTCTTGACCCAGAGCTTTGAGGGTTTCTCACATTGGCCTGCAACTTTCCTAGTGGTTAGTCTTTCCTGAGGCCCAAAGTAAAGGGAGCTGAATTCTTATCCTCAATTCGAGTTCAACTTTGGACCAATTCTGCTTCAATTTTTTTTTGTAAAACTAACTTCTATTTTGACAGTGCATGGCATGGTTTTATATTCTCCACTAATAGCGCAATGGGAATGCATCTGTCTTTTTCATTTTTTTCTTTAATTGCCCAATTTTTGCATGTTTAAAAAAGATCACCACTTGAAACAGGTGCACCTCATCCTCAAAGAGGGCTACATTCTGCATTTTGACATGTGCTTTTTGCAGCAGGTTTCCCCAGACCAATATGTCCTTTGATTTCTTGACTGCTACATCCATGAGCACACAGTTGATCTAAGTAGCATTAAATTGTTGACAACTTAATTTTCCTCCCTTTATCATGATGTCGTTTATGGACCCAGTTGTCAGGATTTTCATTTTCTTCATAGTCCATGTAATTCATACTAAAAGCTGTAGTCTTCGCATCATCGATAACGGCTTCAAGTTGACTTCCTTTTTGGCAAGTAATGTTATATTATCTTTATAATATCAGGCTGTTCACGATCTCCTTCCAAACTTGATCCAACATTTCTTCATACAGTCCAGCTTCATCGATTATTTGTTCAGCACACAGATTGAATGTGTGGAGTGAAAGAATACGCGCCTACCCCATACTTTTGCTGACATTAAACTTGGATTTTGCCACAGATGTTAGTTGATATATTGAGAAACAACCTGTCATTTGTCGTGCTGTGATGGTCTTCATGCCAATACAGGGTTGGAATCTATTGTTAGGGTTGTTAAGTGCCATCCACAGAGACCTTCTGTACAACACAATGCACTGCCTGACCCGGCACCATCTTCACAATCGTGGCCCTCTGCTAGCCCAGCGTTGCAGCTACGGTGTCAACCCATCTTATGGAGGCCCGGCTCAGCTGCCCCTCCACTTCAGCAATCATTGATATCCTTTTCGAGGAACTGGTCTCTCCTCTGATAAGGCTAGATAAACTCTAGCCATCCATGCTGCTAAAGGACATTATTTTTTTTGGTTAATGTGTAAATTTACTCATGTATCTATTTATTTTCAAAGTGGTCATATTGTTCCATAGTTATCAAGTAATCAACACATCAAGTAATATTGTACAATTGCTAGGGAAAACAGTTTCAAAACATTCTTTTGCTTCTTGAACTTCCTGACATCAGCTCTATTTTAACCATGTTCTTCTAGGTTTATCAATCCTGGATTTCATATACTGAAAACCAGGAAAAATATATTAAAAATTCAAGAGGGTCAGCCCCCATTGGCAAAATACCATAGTTTGGGGGCCATAGAAGCAACTGACCATAAGACACAGGAAAGCAAGTAAAAATATTTTTAAAGAAGGAAAGCAAGTAAAAATATCCTGAATCAAATAGAAACAGTATGCTAAAATGTTCTGGGGTACATCTTCAGACCATAAGACTCTCCCTCATTTTCCCCCCACTTTTGGAGGGGGGAAGCGCATCTTATTATTCAAAAATACATCAGAGATAAAGCCCAATATGAACAAGGAATTTTTTTTAAATACAGACAATGTTGTAGCATTCTAACTATAGTTATTTCAAGACATATTTATTTGATCCTTGACAGTCTATGGTACTTTCAATTTGTTTTTAACTTTCAATATTCTTAACCAGCATCATAATTTATCTGAAAACTATGTCCCCCACATTTTAGATATCATTAGGGTAACCTATGGTGGGCATGTTACAATGGACTAAAATAGTTTATAATGAAGGACTTGATGATATACTTCTAGAAATTAGTCAGTGAACATGCTATAGATCACACTGTCCATTCGTGCTGCAAGGTGAGCTGTTAGCTTGGAAGGCACTTTAAATGCATAGTGGCCACCATGGAAGATGTTGAAGATGGCACAGGAGTGGGTAAGTGTGTTGTTAGGCTGTACACAGTCCCCAGGAGTCAGAAATGACCTGACAGCGACTAACCAAAAATAACAATCCCTAGTGGCCTAATGCATTCTGACTTATGGTGAGCTCATGCGCTACAGGGAGTAAAACTGTTTTATAGGACTTTTTAAAAGCGTATTTCCTTTTTTTAAAAAAAATCATTTTATTGGGGGCTCATACAACTCTCATTACAATGAATACATACAACCATTGTATGCAAACCACATTTGTACATTTGTTGCCATCATCATTTTCAAAATATTTTCTTTCCACTTAAGCCCTTGGTATTACCTCCTCATATTTTGCCTCTCCTTCCCTCCCTCATGAGTCCTTGATAATTTATAAATTTTTATTAATTAGGCATATCGTAAACTGTCCGCTGTCTCCCTTTATCTACTCCCCTGTTGACTGTACCCCAGGGAGAAGGTTATATGTAGCTCCTTGTAATTGGTTTCCTCTTTCTGCTCCACCTTCCCCCACCCTCCTGGTATCACTACTATCAACACTGGTCCTGAAGAGATCATCTGTCCTGAGTTCCCCAGGTTTCCAATTCCTATCTGAATCAGTGTACATCTGAGGTCTAGCCGGATTTGTAAGGTAGAATTGGAATCATGATAGTGGGGGGAAGGGAGCATTGAAAAACTAGAGGACAGTTGTATTTTTCATTGTTGATACACTGTACCTTGACTGGCTTATGTAATCCCTGAGACCTCTCTGTAAGGGGATGCAACTTCAGCATTGATGGGTTTTGGGACCCTAATCTGTACTCCCCCTCATTTATGATGATATAATTTTTAGTTCTTCGTTGCCTGATACCTGATCCCTTTGACACTTTGTGGTCCCATAGGCTGGTGTGCTTCTTCCATGTGGGCTTTGCTGCTTCTGAGCTAGATGGCTGCTTGTTTACCTTCAAGCCTTTAAGACCCCAGACACTTTATCTTTTGAAAGCTGGGCACCATCAACTTTCTTTACCACATTTGTGTATGCACACATTTGTCTTCAGCAATCATATGAGGATATTTTAGAGGATTTTCTTGACTGTAATCTTCATGGAAGGAGATATCCAGGCTTCCATCCATTGCATTTCCAGGTGGATTAGAACTGCTAATGTTTAGCTTGGCTGTTTAACAATATTACCCACATTCATGAACTTGATAAGAGGTAGATAAGAGGAGACTTACGTATCTTCTAAGGAGGCTGCACAATATAGGACAAATCAAGTTATATATAAAAAAGCTTTGCCCCCTGTCCTGCTTCTGCCATTTTCTTGCTGTTAGGCTTTTCGGAACGCCAAACTTAACAATTCTTTGTCTCATTCTTCCTCAATAGAAAGTAGGGAATTTCAGTTTGATGGGTTCTAGGTTCTCTTCCAGGCCTGAATATGTCCTAGTCTATAGACACGAGAGGTAGATAATTGGCAGTCACTCGCTGGTTCATGATCATAAAGTTATTTTTTATGTGCTCATTCCTATTTCACATGATTCGGTACAAACCAACAACAACCGGTAGAGGATAGTATATTGCAACAGAAAAGAATTAGGATGTCAAATGGAATGTCACTTAATTTCTACACTCGCAATGGTGCTAGTGTGGCCTTACACATCTGTACCTACATATTATATGTACCAAAGGGTGTACCTTGGTACTCTGATGGAATATATTTCCACCGCATAGTGAATTTTTAAATTGAGCCCTTTATTCTTTTTCATTATAATGTGTAAATTGTTACTTTATACTCGAGTGCCCAGAGGTAAATTGAAGATGTGTATACAAAGTGAAACTCTTCCACTAATAAAATCACTGACATGTTAAGAGGGTTCCCATTTTAGTTATTTATGCTGTTTTCTTTCATTTTTAAAGATGACACTATCCTTTATTATACATTCTGAATGTGTGTGTTATAGTTGTACAACATATTTTCTTTCCATGACCCATTAAAGTAGCATAATGCTTTCTATATTCATGCATGTCTTAAACACAACCTACAGTTTTAAATATTTTTGCATACCTCCTGAGGGGTGGGGGAGACAGACTTTGTAGTGATGAGAAAACCTCTTGGCCAATCATGTCATTTGTATCTCAATTTCCATCACTACCCAGCATTATCTTAGCCTTAGAAGCAACAAAAGACGAAATAACAAACACATTCCTACCTCCCCTGCCTAATCTATGTTCTTGGCTATCAAATCTTTTTTCTCCAGCTTCACTGGAAATGTTTAAAAAAAAAAAAAAGGTGGAAGGAGAGAAAAGGCTCAAACATGACTGCCAATCCTACCCATTCATTTATGGAATCTAAACACATCTAGTGGCACGACTCATCTCCTATGACTTATGGCGCCAGATGACAAGCAAGCCTCTGTCCTTCTGCAACACCAGAAACAGTGGAGGGTCCATGTGGGCGTTCTTGCTGTGAATAAATCTCATGGGAGGTAGAAGCCCAAGTCTGGCTTCCCACACTACTCCTCTCTTGACAAATGGCATAGTCTTGGCCAGAGTCCAGGGACCTTGTTCCCCGAGTGAACTTTCCCTGACTCCTTGATACATCCATATCCCAGACTTCCGAAGGAGTGGGCCTCATATATGAATCATTCTGCTACATACTGTCTCTATGGATGTTTCTGAATGGACATAATTAAAGGTCTTTCGCCTAACCCAAGCAGGACTCCTGAGCACTCTGTCACACCATTACCATGGTTTGTGGAAGCACAGAAAGTGTGCCTTATAATTCATTTCTGATGAATTTTCAACCCATAAATCAACGAACTTGTTACAGCCTGAATTATAATATTTGCTTCCTGAAAGCATGTGTGATATCAACAAGGTCGCAGTTTACTGTCATTTTTAATAGGGGAAAAAAAACTGTACTCAAGGGGCATTTAACATATTTTGACAAGGTGACCCACAATTATCCATTAACATTGTATTTGTCTAAGCCCACCGCATTGATATGCAGGGACCATGTAATAGTTCATTGATGTCTCACTTGGGGGTGGAGAATAAGGCAAGTGGGACCTTTCCAAGGTCTCTCACAGCCAGAATGCATCTTGCTATTGCTGTATTGATTAAACATTTGGATAGTTAATCAACACGGCTCAGCCCTTTAACCTGCCATGTGCAGTATAAGAAAAAAAAAGCCTAATAAAGGATCCATGAAAGTATATTTTGCTTATTTTCAAATTTAGCAGAGGAAGTACAGCTCTTCAGATAATAACACATAAGTAAAAGAATTATCTCTACAGTATAGTCTTGAATGAAAAGACTTCTGTATTTTCTGGACTCTCTGATATCATTTTCAGTATTATAAGTGGGTTAAAATAGTACTTTCTTCTAGGGTTAAATCTATCCTTTATAAGCTAAATCCAGTTCACACTTAATGTTCCCTTCAGATATATTTCTGAGATTCAAAGCAGACTGGAATTCTGCATTTGTTACTTGATGGTTAATTCCATCCTTAGATTTTTCCCTTCTTGTCATAGGTACTAAGATCCCAATGTTTATGTTTTTCATATCTAATCTCAAATTATCTCACTATCTCATTTACTCTAATGTATACATGAATGTATCAATATCAGACTTTCCACCTAAGATCTTCAGTTTTGCTTCCTTTTACTTCCCTTCTTAATGTTTTGCCCTCAATTGATTTCTCTAAAATAAATTGAGCAATCATAAGGCTCCCTAGATGAGATCACCAATTTTTTCAATTTGTTCTTCCCTTAACCATCTCACCTACTGGCCAGAACAAGTTAGTATATCACTCACCTCCCATTTTGCCATCTGGATCTGTTTGGGACTTCAAATGATACCTTCTATTCGATATATATATAATAATTCACAGACAATGGTGGTTATTGATATTCTAAATCTACTGCACATTTTCACTTTGCTCCACAACTTATACATTTACTTAAATTCATTTTCCCCTAAGTTGACTGACAGGAAGAATTATCACCTCCAACCATGTTTATCCTATTGTATTGTGTAAAATAGGACCTAGAAGTCTATTGCATAGTAAGGCTGCTAATGATATTCTTAAGATCAGGTGAGTTTCAGAGCTACTGACTCAATCCATTCTTGATTCATTCTTTTAAATTATTTTTGTAATGTAATATGTATTCTAATTAATTCTTTTAGAATTTATTTTAAATACCATTGCAACAACATTTTTATCAGATTATTGAGCATTTTCTGTGTACAGCAATTGGCACATATCTCATTTATGTTGTGAAATTTTTCCTTATGACTGGATTTTAAAAGCATATTTTCAACTAAGTTTAGACATTTTTATAAGAAAGGACTAAAATATGAAACTCCTTATAGGGTCCCTATGCTATGTAAGATATAAAACTGTTGAGGTCAAAGCTGCTATATAGCAAAATTTTCACCAACCAGTCTGGGCTTCATCTGATAAAATATCATCATATCGTGTGATTGGCAGGCCCTGAACCCAATCTGCCATGTCCTCGTTATAGTACTCTGCTCTCATGAAAACTCTTTTCCTTGAGAAGAGTGATGTGGATAATCAACCACCAACCCGTTGCTGTCAGGTTGACTTTGACTCATGGTGATACTGAGAGCTGTAGAATCATAATGTGCTACATAGGGTTCTCAAGAGAGCGGTTTGAAGAAGACCACTTTCTTCAAGGTGCCTCTTGATGAATTGCAACTACCGACCTTTTGGTTAGAAACGGAGAACTTAAACAAGTGTGCTCTTCGCATGAGCGCTAGGTGTACATGATTATGTGCATGTGACATTTATTACATAGATCTTGGTGCTGGTTTTGAAAAAAGACAATCTCACTCACTGGCTTTGGTGAAGCACATTGTTTTGTTGTGAGTTGCCATGAGGAAAAGGTCAAGTATCCAGGAGCTGAGAGTAGCCCTCCACCCACAACCTCACTTTGCCACTCTTCAGGGAGCTGAATGCTGCCCCCAAACACATTCACTTGACAGAGAATCCTCCCGAGACAAGCTTCCGTGGCTGCTGCTGCTTCGATTATAGTTTTACGAGAACTTAAATCAGCGAACCCAACAAAGTCCAGACTCATGACTCAGCGCCAACACCAAGTTTGCAGCAACGTTATTGCTGAACAATAGAGATGTGATCCATAATTTCAAGAAAACCAAAATAATAATGAATCCTTCTTATGATTCTCATCATTCTTTGAATTTTAGAGAATCATATTTGATTGCATCACTCTCCAAGAACACTCTTGCCACCTGTAGCAAGAAGAGTGCAGAAGGGTTGACTTTCAGACTTATCAGTGGAATGAAATAAAGCAGAGTCTTTGCTTATCAAATCAATGACAATAGGCTACATCTTCCATGCAAAATATGATACTGCTGACATAGACGATTGAGCAGCATCACTTCTAGAGTGCTTTGCTTATAATTCTTAGATGTCAGCAGCAGTTTCTGTGTTTCCTACACTCATTATGATCAATGGACTTGACAGATGACACTTCAGGAAGTAACCTGGGAATACAGAAAGACTATCAATATATTAAAAATGTATAGTATCATCATCTGTGTGGAACTTTAATCAGCCACAGGACTGGGGGTGTAAGAGGAGGTGATGGGGGAGAGAAAAGACACAGGATACAAGCAACGCAGTCAACTCAAGATCACAATGGATGCAGTGCTCAGTTTGCTAAAAATAGAAGATCCCACTGGGTGCTCATTTTTCCCCGAAGGTTTAGAATAAGATGAGAAACTTTCTCAAAATTAGGTCACTATTAACTGGAAAATAGGATTCCAGTCTTAAAAAATAACCTAGAAAATTAGTAGTGGGCATTAATTTCTTGTTATTTATGAAAGTACCTTGGGATCGGCGTCCTTTGAGTCTTCTTTCCTTTTTATGGAAACAGACACCATTATTCAATGTTGTCCTCTCTTTTTATTAACAGGTGTAAAACATCTCCAGGGAGCTCCAAAGCTTCCGCAGAAACCAGGAGCAATATAGTAATTCCACACCCACACGGCTGTCACTGACAATAGGAATCCTCTAAACCAGAGAAGGCTTGAGCAATGCTCTCAGGCCTGGTCCCAGTGCTCAAGGGCTTTCACACAGTTTCTCTCATTCCCTTTTAGAACCATAATCCTTTGAGTTCAGCTTGACCTCCTCCAAGTATCTCCTTTCAGTCACGAGGTTCTGGTGGAGGATAAAAGTCAAAGTCTCATTTGAACTTTTTAGTTGAAAGGGTGGGTCAACACAAGATAATGGAATAGTGGATGGAGAAAAGAAAAGCTAAGGGAAAGAAGCACAGAAATTTCTGGAGAAAAAAATCAAGAAATTTGACTGAACAAGTTAAACAGATAGCAAAAGATGTTTGTGGGGTTTTTTTTTGGGGGGGGGTACAGGGGCATCACTGCCCTCTGGTGGGGGCAGGAGTGGTAGCTCCTGGATAGCTGCTGCTGGATTTGAACCATCAACCCCATGGGCCCCAGTCCCGCGCACAACCACTATGCCACCAGGGCTCAGCCCAGATGTTTGTGTTTTTTAAAAGTTTGCTGAGATCAAATCCTTGAAGATATTCAACTGTTTTAGGACTGTTGCTGATAAATATGAATTCTTCTACTTTGGTTAGAGTCTAATGTAACCACAGTATATAATTATTAATGACCAAAATTGCCAAATAAAACAGGTATTGAAAATATAGTAATTCCTCCTTAACTATGCTTCTTTTTGAAAAGATTTTGGACCCAGATGATGTGCCTGACATGACCTACTCCACAATTCACCTCCTTGTGATGGGTTGGGAACAAGAGGAACAGGAATCCAGGAATCAGATGCATTCGACCTAAGGTGACCATTTTACTGAACTCACCAAGCTTCACATACCAAAAAAGGGGAGATGCTGGACTCTGCCTCGGGAGGTCTGGTCATTAAAATAGTAATGACTGGTCACCCTTTTCCCATTGAGGCAGAACAAGGAAAAACAAAGGGATGCATAGAAGCACCACGGAGACGGAAAGGGAGAAGTGAAGAGGGGTGAAGAAGACCCTCAATGTTAAAGACCTTTCACACCCTAAACTGGGATTGCGTATCTATGTGGTAGACTACATTAACTAAAGTGTTTCTAATGATACCACAGAAACAGCAGCTGTTCTGACACTTCCACGAAAGGTGCCACAATGCCATTAAAATATATTCCCTCACTGTCATGATGTCACATGAGCGATCAGCAAAGGCGCCATATCAGATGGCTGCCTTCATCTTGGCCTGACACACCACGGACCAGAAAGGGACTGAAACTATCATAATAGTGAAATGAGAGGGGTTTTATCTGAAAGGTGGTTTTTTAAACAATGAGAAAAGAGGAACTTTCAAGATGAAAATGCTTAGTTAACAATGACAAATCAAACCTTATGAAAGGAGTGTCATTTATTTATTTTTTTGTCATTTTTTATTTATTTATTAAAAATCATTTTATTAGGGGCTCGTACATCATTTTTCCAATACATAAATAAACATATTGTGACAAGAGCCCTCACAAGTCCGCTGCCGTCATTTAAAGGGTGAGAACTTACTTAAGCATTGTTCAGTAACAGAGCCGCAACATACAATAGCAAATAAACTAAGATAATATAGATACCAGCTCTTATTTTCCTAATCTAATGGCCTTGAGAGGGCCATGATCTACAATGAGAATACTTATACATAGGAGATAGGATTAATGCAGTTGAGACCTGGGGGATGCTGCAGTGTAGACATCCCCAAGCCCCTAACTTTACTATAGGTTAACTTCACTATCTTTACTGCAACTCATAACAGAATTGCACATTGGGACCATTCACAATTCTTTGAAGGTTTACAAAGAAGCATTTACACACCAGTCAAGTTATTCATGGATGGGAGAGGAGGATAAGGTTGAGAACATGAAGTAACTGACAAGTTTTGCAGATGCTGCCTTCTGCAGCTTCAGTCAGGGAACAGGAGACCAGTGTCCGTTGATCTCAGGTAGCTCCCAAAGCTGAGACATCAGCATTCTCTCACAGGCCGTGGACCATGGGAGACGGTGGTCCTGTCCCGTGTGCCCAAGGAGTAAACTACTTTACCATCACAATGCTCCATTGCATAAAGACAAATAATTTCATATGTAGCAAACCCAAGGTAAGAGAAGGGCAGCACAAGGATTCAAATTTAAGTGTCGAAAGTCCAGAGGAGGGCTGAGCCCCGGTGGCGTAGTGGTTGTGTGCGGGACTGTGGTCCACAGGGTTAGTGGTTCAAATCCAGCAGCAGCTCTCCAGGATCAAGGCTGGGCCCCCTACTCCCACCACGGGGCAGTGATGCCTACAAAAAAATTTAAAAAATAAAAAATTCAGAGGAAGACAGTCAGAAGCACAGACCAAGCATGAGAGAACTGTAAAAAGTGTACAAATGTTTCTGCTAATAATTGACTGTTTCTGGCTCTATGGTATGAGACATGCTATAAAGCTCAGTAGTGTTTAGCCATAGCTACACATTAGAATTATATAGGCTCTTTGAAAATGCTGAAGTCTAGGCTGTCAAGTCAGAATCTCTGGAGTAGCAGACATAGATAAGGGATGTGAAGAAGTTGCCCACAATATTCTCATTTATAGCCAAAGTTGAGAACTAGAGAAGCATTTAAGCCTTTCTGAATTCTTGCCAGTTCAGATTTTAGAGTGTCTAATAGCTGGGTTTATACAGCTCTTCTGTTTTCCAGTTCATGGAAGACATTTAGTTTCTTCCAATGCACACTCTCTGAGGCACGTGTGTTGTCTGTTAACTAGGATGAGGGTCTCTCTTTCTTCCTTTACCTACTTTTCTATATTGTCAGATGGTTTCAAAAAGTGTGTAGGAAAATGAAATGAAAAGATAATGGAATATTTCTATGAATACTTTAAAGACCCTTATGTATGCAAAGAATCTTTTGATAGAAATTAAAAATCCAATTTGAACATTAAGAATCTTGCTGTTCCCTGGTGGCACAGTGGTTGTGTGCAGGGCTGCGGCCCATAGGGTTGACAGTTCAAATCCACCAGCACCTCTCCAGAAGCAAGGCTGGGCTTCCTACTCCCACCAGGGCAGTGATGCAAAGAAAAAAAAAAGAGTCTTTAGTCAGTGTGATAGCTAAGTTTTATTTCAGTATAGGATGGCCAGGACTCTCAGAGATTAAACAGTAAAGGCCTAGCAATATCCCATGGCATGACACAATGCAACTTTCCATAATGGGTCTGCTTTGAGAGGGAAATCGTTCATTTTAGAGTAGAATGCAACCTCTTATTCAGGTAACCATTCTAATGTGCTTGAAAGGGCATCTTCTCAAGGATGTGGCCTACTTCCTGTAAAAGAGGAGGCTGTGGGAAAGCTGACTTGCTTTCTGCTGGGTCTGGATCCTACACTTAGCTCATGAACCTCTGGTTCTCTAGACTTGAACCAATGGCCTGCTATATTGCCCACCAATTCAATGAGTCATCAGTGACCTAGCATCTGACCTCCTTACTCTAGCTCCATTTGCTGTTCCAGCAAAAGCCTGGCCTGGTGACATTGGTTTCATCTACCTCTATGGAAACCTCTCTGTGGACTTCCTATTGATCCAGGATTAATCAGGCCCCCGAGTTAATTGAGTCAGCTGCTTTCAACTTAATATCTGACTCTCAGGCTTGGAATGTGCCTGGATTTGAACTGGCCTGTTGCTACATTCCCATGATATAAAATTATAAATATATATATATATATATATATATATATATATATATATATATATATGCATCACTGGCATTGCTTTTCTCAAGGACCTAACCTAAGATGTGGGTATAAATGGGTAAAGTTCTAAGCTGCTAACTGAAAAGTTGCAGGCTCTAGTCTCCCTAGAAGTTCCTAGGAAGAAAGTTCTGGAGAAGTACTTCTGAGAAGAGAGCCATTTAAAGCTCTAGGACAACAGCTCTGAGTGGACACATTTGGAGTTGTTATCTGTTGGGATCGACTCAACAGCTGGTTTTTGTTTTCTAATTAGTGGGGCATAACCTTTTAAAAATACCTCAAGATGCGCCCCAATCATAATTGTACTGTTCCTTTCTGCATTGCATACCCAAACTCTCCGGTGTAGTAGCCTACTTGTCTGAGATTATTGAATCAAGCCAGGGAGACAACAGAATATTCACTGACAGAGTCCCCCATAAACATATGGACTATATGTGACATAAACTATGTGTTTTAGTCCCTAAGGAATAAAAGAACCATGGATATTAGCATGAAATCAAGTGTGAAGGAGGTAGAGCTGACCGAATAGGTAAATCTGGGTCATTCTGACAAAGCAAGAGCACAGAAAGAGTTAGCAATGAATCATAAACAGCTGCACTTGAGTGTCCCTTCTCCATACTCAGAAACGACAAGATAGCCTATGTGTCCTTTTTGGCTTAGTTTGCCCACATTTGGACAGTTGCCAATCTTTTCATATTGCTCTCAAATAAACCAGAGCATCAAGCAAAATATGTTCTGTGTTCAGTACTTCATAACCTTGCGCATTACACAGTTTTCATCATCCAGTGTCATGTGTGCTTATTCCAAACAGAATTCACATTTAAAAGATAAAGTGTGGCTAGAGTTCCTTATAGTCCATTCACGCCCCCATTTTTCCTCTCATTTTGCCAGTCACTTCAAACCCCATTTACTAGGCTATCCAATGGGCGTAAACTAGTCTGTAATGACTCCTCATCTGACTTTTCAAAGTCATTTTGAATTATGCGTTGATCTTCCAAGGTTCTTGTTTCCTCTCTCAACTTAAGAGTTCTCCATGAAACTTTATGAGCATGTCCCATATTTTATCATCCCAGTCACTGACAAAATGTTAAATATTACCACCCTAGACAGACCCCTACAGAGCATCATTTGATGTGTCCTTTTAGTTTGCCTCTGAAACATTAATAACGTCTCATTGAATATGATCCTTGAACCAGTCTGTACCTAACTAAGAACCAGAGCTGTATTTCCCTAGATTGATAGTGCTATTTTAAATCTATAGGCTACAACCTGAGGAAGAAATTTTGTACTTTTCTATCATCTCTCAGAGAGAGAGAGAGAGAAACTATTTTAATTTAAGCAGTTTAAAGCTGACTGGTCAACATATGCCAAACATAACGTAGGATAATTTAGCACTGTTCATAAATGTGATATTTCCAAAAGCCATAAAACAGAACTCCCTATTAATAACTCTGACTATAAAGGGCCATCATGGTCCACGATTCTCACCTCTTTGAACTCAATGACAACTCAAGTCAATGCCTTCCTTTTTTCCTTTGTTGCAGCCGCTAGCGGAGTGGAAAAGACTGTTGTTGGAAAGGACTGTTGTCCAGGCTCCAAGAAGTCCAGACAAAGTCTCCAGAGACTCCCTCTTTTCCCTCCAGATCCTTGTACTGACATTAATGATGAAGCAGCTTTGTCTGTGTCTTTGCCTCGGTTAGCAATGTCTTAGTGACAGGGCAGGTCCAGATGCATTAGATCAGCAGCTGATGCCATCATGTGAATGTCTAACACTTACTTTGGGTAGGTGACACTTCATAATATTCAGCCCTGTCTTCACAATGCCGGCTCCTCCCACTCAAACACGGGTGTTCTTTTCATCATTATGGGAATTTTCCATGTTTTTGCTTATGATTTTTCTAAAGGGCATTCTTTAAAAATATATAATTATTTATAACCTTTCCTGCCAGGAGGGCAGCGTATTGTGCCTGGAAGAATATGTATCACAGAGTTCTTGTTTAGAAATGGTAATTAATTTTACAGTCAATGGTAGTGTGACACACTGTCTCTGACTAGACGTCCACCGTGGCTTCCTGCCAGTCCTTTGTAAGAATCCTAATTGACGTCCAGCACTAAGCAGACTCTTTACTGTGTTTTTGAATGAAACAACAGGCTGCAAATGAAGTAAATACATTCTAAATGCCAATATTCAACATCAGGTTCTGTATCTTGATAGAACCAAAATAAAGTTAGTTTGCATCCTTATTTTATTATTTTTTTTCTATTTTTTCCTTGTTCTCTCTTATACCCCTGACTCTTATAGTGCCTCTGTTATTTGGTTTCTCTAAATATTAACTCATTACTGTTGTTCTAACTTCTTACCATATTTGCTTGTGGGAAATCTTTTGCAGTCAATAGTCTGCATCTCCAACAGTCCTGTACAACGCACTCCTCATTTACCATCTTTGCCCTTTCAAGGTTTCCCAAAAAATGGCCTTCCAAACTTTTAGTAATAAATTGGGTGGGCTGCTCATTAACTTGCCAAAAATGTCAGATTAGGTGGAATGGCAATGATGTTGTTGCTGTTATTTGAAATGCAAAATAACATTGACAGATAGAAGAAATGGATGCATCAATAGGATTTAACTTTATGGGAGAAGGTATATGCTCATTCACAAAGAGGGGAAATAAACCCAACACAGATAAAGTATACCAACTATGAGGACACACCAGGAGTGAGGGGAGGTGAGACCTGTAACAGCAGGTTGTCATGATGATGACTAAGTCATGCAGAGCCCAAAGTGATGGAATGAAGAGAATGAAATATTCCAAATCATGTGAGAGGTATACAATTTCTGTGATCATTTCTCACTGCCATCAAGTCAATTCTGACTCATAGAGCCCCTGCAGGGCAATGTAGAACCCTCTTGTGGGTTCCCGGGGCTATAAATCTTTAGGAAGGCAGAAAGCCTCATCTGTTTCCTGTGTAAGACTTGCTGGCTTCAAACTACTGACCACACCTTAACCCACTATCCCTCCAGAACTTCTTTCGATTTTATTATATCTCTGGGTGGTTGGTTGTTTGTCCTTAATGAAGAGTATTTTTTAATCCACAGTTAATATGATAAAAGTCATTGGGGAAAAAATTAAAAAAAAACTTTACATTGAAAGTTCACAGGTAGGAGAATATATGTATCTGCATCACATTCAAAGAAAAATCAGGTGATAGAGGGCCAATCCTGTCGTTATGTCCAGTTTTAAAGTAAACATTTGTAATCTGCATGGTTTGGTCCAGGAAAGATTGTTGAATTAAATTCTTATGTCATCTGAATACATTATTCCAAAAAATCCCCAAACACCCTATTTTAAATCTGGCAGTGATTATCTTTCCCCACCTCACCCGGACCCTCCACCCCCATCCGCAACCCTTATGTAAATCAAAGGAAGATCTTCCTTTAAAATCTTACAGGAACTCTCCAAAAGCAAAGAGGATTAGCAGGAGGGGGTCTGGAGGCCAGCCAGCCTAGTCCTTCCCTGATGAGGCCAAAATGAAATCAAACTGAAGGCAAAAATAAAGCTGGGCTTCCTGAAGCCAGGTCCTCCTTGGTTCCAAAGTCATCATTTGAACCCAGGTCTCTGGTTCAGCCGTCCCTTGTTCTTTCCAAGTTCTCCACTCTCCTGACAAAAAGGTCCTATTTTGCAGCTCCCCGTGTATCACAGATTTGTTTTACTCTTCTTCTTCTTTTTTTTTACAGTCTTTTAAATCTTTTCTCATGTTCTCTCACTTATTTCCCCAAAGCCATTTGTTATGTAACAGATGCATATGTGATCCTGTTTATAAATATTCTACAGCAAATGAAGAAAATATGGGAAAATAGGAAGGAAACAGCTCTTATGACCCACAGATTCTGAAACTGGAGATGCTGGGAAAGGACTGTGCTTTGAAGGCAAAGGCCAAAGAAGAAGGGTACAATTGGAACCCAGAATTTGCTTTTGTATTTTCAGAACCCCATTCCATCTGTCTTCTCCTCCATTTACAGTCTACCCGAAATTTGAATGTCTGGCGTTACAGCAGAAAGCTAAAAAGCAAATTCATTACCAGGGAAATGAATCCCGGGAACACAGCTTCATTAGAAAGTATGACTTTATAAATAACCACCCATAAACAGACTCCTTTGCCTCAGAGACTAATATATTTCAAAATTATTATCTACTTAAATATATTTTACCTAAAAGAACTCACAATTAGCTTTCAATGTTTAAGCAGTACATTAGAAATGGAATGTTTATAAATATCAGAAATAAAAACCTCTAGTTTATTCGATGAGTGTAGAGTGAGCACACCACCTGCCTACTGGCTTTTGACTTGAATGCTGACATGGTTTGCTTTTTCTATTGTCTTGTTGTGTTGTGCTCCGTTTTATCTTCACTGACAAAGGGTTTAGATAATAGCTAATATAAATATATGAAACGTCAGATTTGGAAGATAGTGTTTTAACATTTGTCTCTGAAAGTATGCTTAAACTTAACTTTTATTAACTCAGGGAATCAAAGAGAAATATGGTGACGCTGGTGAACCTTGGAAAATCTTTTTATTTTATCACTTTTAATGCATGTTTAATATTTAACATCCATCTTATTACAGACAGGAATTGTGAAATGCTTGTGCTGTTTCTAAACAGTTTTAAAGTTCAATGCACAGTCACAATTCAGAGGGGAGATTTCACACATTTATGGAAAATAAGCCATTTTTGCAGTAAAGTTACAAAGTGTGAAAGAATTCTTGTTTTATCTGCCTTACTTATCATGTTTATGAGTTATTTTGCCTGGAAGTAAATTGACAAGTTGTCAATGAACAATAGGCAGTGCCCCGGCTCGGCTTTTCACAGGTTCAGATGCCTTTGGGCAAAAAGGCTAAATCTGTAGTTGCAATCCAGCATATGGAGCACTGAAAAAAGTGGCAAACAGGGTGAGAGACATTTTCTGCAAAATGCATGCGGCTGTGGCGCCCTAACCAATCTGCTTGGGTCACTATGCATTAGGCATTCATGTCCTGCCCACCATTTGGAAAGCTTTGCTTCCATAATAATACCTAATTCCTCTTTCATCCACAATGCACCTTGGTCCATCTATCAATTTAAAGCAGATGATTCTTCTCCACAATTACGCCCCATACCACCCCACAGGAAAGAAGACAATCTCAGGGCTTTTATCAGGGGTTTCTGTGTGGGCCTTGTGTGGACCTTTGCCTTCTGCTCCTGATAGAATGGCCTTATTAGAACATTTCACTATTTTCCAAGACGCATCATATAACAGAATCGATTCATGGGGATCTAAGTGGTCTTTCAGTAGATGGCACTCTTTGTTCTCAATCAGACAAAATACAGCTTCACTGCTTTCTCTCCAAGGGTGGAACCTTTCTTGGAAGTTTTCACTCCATGGGGAGGATACATGCTAGGACAGAATTAGGGGTGCAGTTTAAGGTTAAGGCTGGGGCTAAGATTTCCACAGCAAAGAAACAAGGGCACAAATGGTATATTTTCACCAGTAAGAATATGCTGGTAGAAATTTAAAAAACAAGAAGTCTATGTTTGAATAGAAGGAAGATGTAGACGTGTCTGGCAACAGAAGACACAAAGCATGTTTAAATGCTGATGTGTGAGCAGAGAAGCTTCCCGTCTGGAAGGGTGAGTTGGTGAGTGGCTGGAAATTACTGTTACATCTCAAGGTGATTATTGTAAACCATAACAAACTGGCCAACACGTGGCATAAGGACAGATCAGAGTCCAGGCAGGAATATATTCTGGCTCTCTAGTGAACTCTGGTTTAATGGTCCCACCCCTTTTTTTGCCCTGTCTCCACAATAATTAGCAACTTTGACACCTGATTTGCAATCTTCCTCATCTCTAGTCATCATTTGTGTCACGCCCGTACCAAGTAAATGACTGCTTGGATCCTCTTCTCCTCCAGTGAGCTGGACTTCAAGCCCCCCACCCCCTCCATCCCACTTCAACAAGCAATGTCTTGGCTGTGTCCTGGACCTTGTTCTCACTTCTGAATAATAATTTACTCAGGAAATGAGGTCCACCGATCTATGGGTGGGGGTGTGACAAATGTCTCCTAGTATTATATTGCCTGAAAACCAATTCTTCAAATGCAATAATCCTCTACCACTTGAAAATCTGCCTACTTTAGTCCCTACCTTTCCCAACCTTAATGGTCCCAGGATTATTATCATTGTATAACAATTTTAATCAATAGTTATGAGTATTCATAATTTCAATGACAATTTTGTCAAAGTTCTCAATTTACCTTCTGTTGAAAATGCATGACACTAGACACTGCCAATTTAATGAGATAGCATATGAATCTTCTTCAGATCAGTTTTTTTCTTTCCCCTCTCCTTTCCTTATTGTTCTACTATATCCATTCTACAAATCCCCAGATTTGGTTAGCACTGTCTATTTTTATGTGTTTCTGATTCTGTGACTGTGTTGTTAATCTCGTTACAAATTTAGACATTGCTCCTAATTCTTCAAAACTGGGCAACGATCCTTGTGTCTCCACTTGGCTCTCTTGTGTTGCTAACTGCCACATCCACCAACCCAGTCCTTTCCCATTCTCCTCAATCCTCCTCTCACCCAACTCTCTAAAAAGAAAAAAAAAAGATGAAGAAGAAAGTCATTCAGGATCAACGATAGCAATATCCTACCTCTATGCCTACATGTAGTATCATCCACCCTTGTTTCGTGGTTGTTGTTGTTGTTGTTGTTGTGCTGTTGTTGTTAGCTGTTAGTGTTGTTTGTCTGGAGACCCCACATAAAAGAGATTTTAAAACTTCTTGGTTTTTTGTCATCCACATGATGGTGGTTGAGTGGGTCATGCATTGGGATGCCAATCACAAGGTCAGTAATTTGAATCCAACCTTTCCCTGGTAGAAAGGTGGGTCTTTCTGCTAGTGTAAAAATTTATTCTCTTAAGTCTCCCTCATGATCCAAGTACAAGTTTTGCGTAAGCACAATAAAGTATTCTGGAATTCCTTTTATATATATATATATATATATATATATATATATATATTTATATTTATATATATATATTTATATATATATATATATATATATATATATTTACAGCTCTGGAGAACCACAGAGGCAGTTCAACTCCTGCCTTCCACCATCACAGTGAGTCAGAATTGACTTAATGATAGCAAATGAGTGTGACTGAGTTTACTCATACATTTCCACTATAAGCCATAGGGCACTCGCTGACTGGCTTTCAAAAGTAGATCACCACACCTTTCTTCCTAGTTTGCCATCATCAGTCTTGAAGCTCCATTGGAACCTGGCAAGCATCCTAACAACACACAATCTTCATTGTACATGAGTGGTGGCTGTCCATGAGATTGGTTGTTGGGAAACTGAACCTGGATCTCCCACATAGAAGCCCTGCATCCTACTACCAAATGGCCTTCACCACATTTCCTATTCCAGATTTCTTGAACAATATGGTGGCCTATTTCTCTCCACGACTTTGTCCTTTTGTTCTCTATCCCATTCTTTGTCTATGCAGAGCTCATAAATATTTTAAGATGTCTTCCTTTCTTTGTGGAACCCATTTTAATGCATAAAATAGGAAAAGCCTTATCTCTTCTCCTCTGTAACTTAAACTTTACTTGGCCTTTGCTTTCAATCTCTACCTTTTGCCAGTTTCTGCAACACTTTATAGGAACAAAGTGATTTATGTTTTATTTCCTCCTCTTATCTTCCCTCTGGAGGCTGGTGCTAATAAACGGAGAAATGGCCCAGAGGGAGGAAGATGCCAAGCCTGTGAGAAAGGAGTTTGGCAGGAAAAACCTATAAAATTAAATATGTATGCTAGATTAGCAAGAGTTCAACGCTAATCTCTTTGAAAAAGAGATATGCTCTCGATGATGTCAAATTAATTAAGACACAGACAAGGAGCAGGATTACAGAAAATATGATCCAAATTATTGGAATCCTATTAAAACCATGTTATCCTAGGTAGATAGGCTACCAAAGTAGTACAAAGCTTATTTGACTTTTATGTCTAAAATACTAAAACTAGCACTATAATTTTAGTTGTTCCTGGAAAAATGCATACCAACTTCCTTCTCAAGCTCCTAAAATCTACCTTTATGTGTTAGTTCCTTTAGGAAGTATATATATATATATATATATATATATATATATATATATATATATGTGTGTGTGTGTGTGTGTGTGTGTGTATGTCTGTGTGTGTGTACACATTCAGTGCAAATGGGGAAAGGGCATATACTAAGATTTCTTATGAGTATATCTGTGTATGGATTTTATTGGTTTCCCCATCTCAAAAAAATAGGTTCTAATCCCTGTACCTGTAAATGTGAACTCATTTGGGAGTTGGGCTTTTGAAGATGTTGTCTGGTAAAATGAAGTCACTTTGGAGTCAGTAGACTCAAATCCTTTCTAAGCGGAATCTTAAAAAGGAAGAAAACAGACACTGACAATCGGAGAGGAAGAGTGTTAACATGAAGATGCATCTGGACATGTGAAGGGACACTGGGGCTAAAGGAGTTAGTGGAGAAAAGAAAGGATCCTCTCTCCAGACTGCAGACAGAACTTGCCCTCTTTCCACGCTGGAGGGGAACTTCAAGCTTCCAAAAGCAGGAGGCAATACATTTTGGCTCTTTTCAGCCACGCAGTTCTCCTTGATCCTTTACTAAGTAGCTCTAGGATACTAACCTACATTCTATTGGGGTATTTATTATCTACTTTTACATTTATGCTACTCCTTTTGTTCTCTTCTCCTTTCTTCCTTTGTCGAAATATTCTAATATGGTTTCTTTTTCTTCTTCTTCTATATCATCTTCCTTCTTATTCCAACTCCATTTTCCTGAATGCTACTACCAAATCCAAAAATGAGAGCATTAAAATGGGTTCTTGAATAAAAAACAACAAACGGATGCTTCATTAAAATGGAGAGCATTAGATGGGCACATGTCATGAAAGAGGATGTTGAGACCCCAAAGATGAAGGGACTTGACCGTATCTCAGAGCAGTTGGAAGCAGAAGCAGAACCAATAGCTGGGATCTTTTCAACAAACCCACGCCTCTTCCATATCCATCCTTCACAGTGGAAAATGACTGTCAGTGTAAAGAAACATAATGATGTAGATTAGTAATCTTTGGTAAGAGAAATTAACTCCCTCATTTGCCCATTCTCTGCCATCATAAACCAAAACAAAGAGCCCACTGGCCTCAAGGGGATGTCAACTCAGAGACCTCCTTTCTCACTCTGAGAAGCTACTGGTTTCAAACTGCTGATCTTGCAGTCAGAAATCCAACGCGTAACCATGACACTCCCAGAGTTCCTCCCCATCATAAAAGGCTACCGCAAATTATTCCAAGTATCTGTGTTAGTACTCCTTCTTGCAAAACCCCACCATCCTTTCCCTTCATTGTTGTATATGCACATGCTTACACCTTTCTGAACAATTAGCTTGATGCCACAAACTTCCACATCCGTGGTATTTGCTATTGTACAATATACAATGCCTGTGTTAATTACATGGGTCATTAATTGTCTATTCTTGTAAGAAGATACACTTCATGAGGGCAGGGTCACTTTTTCACGCTTCTTCATCAGTCTATTTCAAGTGCCTAGGACACAGTGAAGGTGTGCCCTATTTGTTGAATGAATGTGTTATAATCATATGCCAGGATGACTTGCATGTGCATAAAGCTCCCCTCTTCAGAATTTCTAAAGAATCAAGAGTGTGATCACAGCCCAAACAAATGTAAGGCGCAAAACAATCACATTGCCCCATATGCTGGCTCTTCCTCCGTGGGGGGTGTTTAATCATGTACATGTATAGAGTGAATGGAAGGGAACAGAGAAAGTAAAACCAGAAGGAAGCTTGCAGTAGAGAGGAGGGGAGACAACAGAGAGGAGCTGGCATGAAAACATTTATATTGAAAATCATTGTGAAGCTTTTTCACTTTTAATCACGGAAGATTCATTTTTAGATAAGACAGACTTTTTTTCTTTCTGTTGAGGTTTTTTCTACCAATTAATCAAGCTCTTCTCTTGCTAAACATTGAGGCTTCCTAGTTGAGAATAAAATGAACTTATTGTTATGTTTATATTGCTGCTAAAAAATGCATTGAAAAACAGTGTGGAACTAAAGCATAGATTGGCTTCCTGTTTCTTACCCTGTGTCAAAATTTCCCATCTAGCTTCAGGAAGAGCAGCTGGATTGAGGCCAAGTCCCCTTGGATTGGGCTGTCCAAAGGCAGGGTAGCTCACAGGAAGGAGGCCGGAGAGAAAGATCAAGAGTCAGGCTTCCACATGCTTAGTGATGTCTCTCTGATCAAACTCTGGGGAGAGGGGGGACGGAAAACTTTTGGCCAAAGACTTCCAAGAGGGCAAAAGTTCCCATTTAATGGACCATAAATTCCTGAGATTCCCGGTGACATCTCACCGGGTCACAACTTCTTTAAAAAAATAAAAATAAGAAAGACTTTACAGTCAGAAGGTGCCAAGATCACTTCAGGATTTGACCCCAGGGCGTGTCTGTGCTGACCTCTTGAACTCCCCTCTTCAAAGTAGGAAACTGGAGCCAAAAAGCACCTCTTTGTAGACAGTGAGTCAAAGCCAGTCAGACCCACTCAAAGACCAGACAGTCAACCATGCAGCTGAAGAAAGCCCAGTGAAGACTGTTTTAATAAGTTAGAGAAAAATCAATAGAGGAAATATACAGTCACTCTTATGGGAAAAACAAAGATACAAGTGACAGGTTTTACAGAAAAGTTGAGAGATGAAACCAGAAGTCTTATCGAGAAATATTTTGCAGCCATTAAGATCTCCCTTCTCCTACCTTCACCTACACCCCAAAGAGCTCTTTAGAAATCAACAAAATGTGTGGATCACAGCTCCTTGGCCCCTTTTATGAGGAGGTATGTGGTTTGCTTGATTCCCAAAACATTGACATGAGCAGAACTCCTCAAAGCTGTCTGAATCTCAGAGAAATGCCCACATGCTGTGAGATGACCTGGGAGAGAAGACATATGAGCTTATATATGAGAAACCAGACTTCTGAAGCTGGAAAAGTCACATAGAGATTCCTACCAATGCTGAGATGCTTTAGAAGGCAGAGAGAGGTTCCTGCCAGTGCCAAGATGCTTACAACGCCACTGATCCTAAGACTTTCTTACCCACTGGCCTGTGAGTGTCCTGTATTTGATGTCATTGCATGTGCCTTGTGAATCTGAAGACGACTTTATAGACATGAAGGGCTAATATCAAACTTGTGGACTTGGACTGGACTGGGTTGGGATATTGTCTCACTGTTCCATTCCTCTTGTGTATAAACCTCTCCTTTATATACATATATTTTTTTAAGGATTTGTTTCTCTAGTCTACCCAGACTAACACAACTCCATAGCAGGGAATTTGGTTTGGGGATTTTCATTAAGTACTTTAAAATGGGGAGAATGATCTGCAATATTTGTATAGTCCATGAAATCACCAGAGAAGGAAGGAGAAGATACTGGTGGGTTGGAAATTGTTATCAACCAGTCATGAGCCAAAGAAAGTCAGCAGTCTCCAGAAGTGATAAGCGGCAAGGATCAGATTTTTGCCCAGTCTCAGAAGGTCCCCTTCTGGACAGCACGTTGCATTTAGACTCTAAAATGATAAAAGAACAAATTTATGTTGCCTTAGGTTTATGGCAATCTGTTGTGGAATTGATAAGAAACTAACACCACAGGAGACAAAAAATCCATAGGGAGTTTTTTTTTTTCAGGGAAGAAACAAAATATCCCATTGAAAGGTATACTTTCTGAAATAAAGTAACTCTAAATGAATTCAGCAGTAGTAAGGTCGCAAAGTTCCTATTTTGTGTTTTGTAGAAGGCCAAAATTGATTGATAAAAAGCAGCAAGGTCAGTGAAAAGATGGATGTAAGTGGTCCAATAGGGATGGATCAAGACTAATGTAACAGAGAGAAAATACTGAAACCCAAATGGAGATTGAGTATGACGGTGGTAAGGGAGGAAGTATAAAGAAACAGAGGAAAGAACTAAGGAGTAAAGGGCATGTATAGAGGTTTAAGTACAGGTATGTACATAGGTGCATATAGTTTTATATGATGATTGGGAAATAGAACAACGTGCATATACTTATAGGGTTAGAATTAGAACAGCAGATGGGCATTGGACCTCCATGCAAGTACTTCCTCAGTGCATAAACAAATGTGAAGAAAGCTGATGGTGCTCAGCTATCAAAAGATGTAGCGTCTGGAGTCTTAAAAGCTTGAAAGTAAACAAGTAGCCATCCAGCTCAGAAGCAAGCCAACATGGACGAAGCACACCAGCTTGTGCGACCATGAGGTGTCAAAGGGATCTGGTATCAAGCACCAAAGAATTAAAAATTATATCATTATAAATGAGGGAGAGTTCAGATTGGGGACCCAAAGCCAATCAATAAGTGAAGCGACATCCTTTTACAGAGAGGGTACAGCGAGGAGATGAGCCAGTTAAAGTACAGTGTAGTAGTAATGAAATATGCCACTTCCTCTATTTCCTCTAGTTTCCTCTTCCTCCCATCCACTATCATGATCCCAATTCTATCAGACAAATCCAGCTAGACCAGGGGATGCACACTGGAGTCAGAAACATGGGGAATTTAAGATAGATGATCCCTCAGGACTAGTGGAGGGAGTGGTGGCACTGGGAGCGTGGAAGGATAGTGGAGTAGAAAGGGGGAACCAATTTCAGGGATCTACATATAACCTCCTCTCTGAGGTACAGACAACAGGGAAGTAAGTGAAGGGACACTTTGGAAAGTGTACAATATGAAAAGGTAATAACAATTTGTAAATTATTAATGGTTCATGGGGGAAGAGGAGGGGAGGGAGGGGAAATATGGGGAGCTGGTACTGGGGGCCTAGGTGGAGGGAGGAATGTTTTGAGAGTGATGAAGGCAACAAGTGTGCAGATGTGGAGTGCATACATTGATGTATGTATGGATCATGATGGGAGATGTATGAGCCCCCAATAAAGTGATTTATTTAAAAAAGGAGGGGGAAAGAGGAG
The DNA here is from genome assembly GCA_004026705.1 of Nesogale talazaci. NCBI lineage: Eukaryota > Metazoa > Chordata > Mammalia > Afrosoricida > Tenrecidae > Nesogale > Nesogale talazaci. The sequence goes on along the minus strand of PVJH01001558.1, from coordinate 166,630 downwards.
CTTATATCAAGGGCTCAGGTAGAAAACATTTGGAAATGAAGATGGCAACATGAGTACAAATATGCTTGGTACAAATGACGTGTTGAATGTTATGAGTTGTCAGAGCCCCCAATAAAATCGTTGAGGAAAAAATGACTATACAGTCTAATTCAAGTGGCCCAAGTATGCTTTGTCTCCTCCATGACAATGCAAGCTAATTTTAGGGTTGGGCAGACTAGACAACAATCTACTTGGTGTAATACTTAGGAGACTGAAAGAATTCTCAGCTCCCTAGATGTTCCCTTTCTCATTTATATCTATGTCTAAATATGCACCACATTATAGCTCACTCCTTTGGGACATGAAAACTTTCAATAATATATACTGTGTGCACGTGAATCCGAAGCAGGTAATAGTTGAAGGTTTGTCAACAATATGAAGAAAGAAGGAAAATTATGAAAGAAGGTAAAATAAAAATTTGTATATTGTTTATAATTAGAATTTTTTGGCTAATTATGGTAATTGAGTTGAGATCGACACCCTGGTGAAAAAAAAGAAGTCCACCATAGAGAGGAGCAAACTGTAATAAGAGCAAAGTTTGGAGTAATACAAGATATCTTTTTCACTCACATAGCCTTGCTCAGGCTCTGACTGTAAGCACTCCAAAGATGCATGACAGATTATCCCTTTAGGACCAGTGGGGAGAGTGGTGTTACCAGGAGGATGGAAGGAAGGTGGAATAGAGAGGGGAAACCAATTATAAAGATCTACATAGGACCTCCTCCCTGGGGTACCAACAACAGGGAAGTGGGAGAAGGGATACATCAGACAGTGTTCAATATGACAAAATAATAATAATTTATAAATTATCAAGGGTTCATGAGGGAGGGAGGGAAAAAGGAGGAATTACGGGTTTAAGTAGAAAGAGAATATTTTGAGAATGATGATGGCAACAAATGTACAAACATGCTTTGCAAACAATGGATGTATGTGTGGATTGGAATGAGTTGTGGGAGGCTCCAATAAAGTGATTTTAAAGAAATAATTTTTTTAAAAAAGCAGCCAAGCACAAATGAAAATATATCGGGACCTCTCCTGCCCCTAATTTACCATCCCAATAAAATGATTTTAAAGAAAGAATTTTTTAAAAAGCAGCCAAGTACAAATGAAAATACATCGGGACCTCTCCTGCCCCTAATTTACCATCCAAAGAACTGAGGTGGCACAATGTTTAGACATTTAGCTGCTAACTGAGAGTTTGGGGGTTCTAACACACCCGCTCTTCCACCAGAATAAAAGACCTAGGTGACTTGTGCTTGTGGAGGTGAGCATCTGTAAAGCTCGGTAGGGCAGCTGGATGCTGTCTTCTAGGGTCACTCTGAGTCAGAATCAACTCAAAGGAGACTGACCCTAAACCAACGAAAATACATGCTTTGTTGTTCAAGTTTGTCACAACAGCCAGTGTTGGGAGTCTCCAGTTTAGAGCCTGTCTTTCTTGTAAGCTAAGTATTTAGACACTGGCAACTGAGCCTAATCCAAAAAATACCTTGATTGATTAATTCTTCAGCTTTTTTTTTCTCCCTAAGAAAAAGGAGTATATAAAACCCTCAATGTATTATATAAATGGCCAGAAAATCATCACCTTCTGTAAGAAAACCCTGTCATGCGGTTGAATGACTCTAATCATAGGAATAATCTAAATGATACATGTGAACCAAATTCTTTGCACCTAAGCAAGGTGTCTTCTCTGCAATGAAGTGGTGTTGAGTTTTTACAATATGCTGCTTTGGAGAGAGGTTACTGCTCATGCCCATCTCCTTCAGAGAAAATAGCTTGCTAGGTTATTTGCAATTTCACATGATAAACAAGCATCACCAATATTGCAGTGTCCTGAACCTACAACAGGATCCCTGCTGAGTCAGTGGCTAAAACTCTAGGCTGCTAGCTGAACTGCTAGCAATTTGAGCCCACCAGCTTCTCCATGAGAGAAGAATGTTACAGCTCACTTCTGTGGAAAATACAGCTTTGGACTTCCTTCCTCTAGAGTACTCTAGCGTGACTAGAGGTTGGATTCCATGTGACAGAAAGATTGCTTTGGGACCTGAAGATTGGGCATGACTTTAATGGAAATACTTAAGATGCCCTAATTCCACCTTTTTTATCTAATGTGAATCTATATAAAATGCTATTGAATAGATTGTAATGAATATATGATTATAGCCTTCCTCCAGAATACAAAGGGGTTGGAACAACTATAGGCATGGGTAGTTTTCTGTAATAAACATTCACTGTATTCTGCTGAGAGTCCCTGTGCAGTACAGTGCACATGCTTAGCTGCTAACCTAAAGTCTAGAGGTTCAAGTCCACCAAAGGGGCTTCAGAAGATAAACCTGTCAATGTACTTATGGAGGCAAAAAGTGGGTCATTGAGAACCCAATGGAATACAGTTCTACTCGGCAAACCCAGGTTCTTTATATGTCAGAATCAATTTCATAGCAAGAGGCTTGTTGTACTTTATTGTTCCTCTGGTGAAGTTTCTTGTCTCTAAATCTCCTTAGAAGCACATCTAATTTCTATGGAATGTATCATACAATCTCACTGGCTTTGGTCTTTACATGTGCCACTATAAATTGCTGATTTGATTCAATATAAAGTTAATAGGGAAGAACTTTATCGTGAACTCTGGATAACAATCCATTCTGCATCACCCAAGATTTTCCCAGCCTGCCAGGCATAAAGACAGCACACATTTTCGGCAGTAGGGATGACCGGGTCCACACCTAACCCTACCCCAGGATTCCTGAGCCTGTGGAGGTTTCCAAGCTTGAGAACTCAATGGGGTACTTTTAATCTTCCCTACAGGGTCCTTATGAATCCGAATCAGCTGGAAGGCAATGAGTGACAGCTGGCATATTTACATGTCTGAACAGTGACTGATTGATGAAGTTATTACTTTTCATAGATTTATTTGGGCTGCCAAACCACAACTATGTGTCACCTTGCCTCGGCCAAAATTCTCCGGTGGTTTGGCACTTATGGAATGTCATAATGTGCCCGTTATGAGATGAACTCCATGATGTGATCTGATGTGATAAACCCATAATAGGATTAAGAAGGAGAGACAACACTCTTAATCTTTTCACAGCCCAGATATGATATAAGGGAAGTTTCTTTGAAGTGCGAACTCAACACCTTTTGTAAGAGATAAAAAGGAAGACAAGGGAACAAAGACAGAGGGACCTACTATCACTCAAGCAAGAAGAGTCTTTGGACTGCGAATCACTGAGCTGTGCCCCTCCTAGAACCAGGGCAAGGTTTATGCCAACACCAATGGGTTGCTGAGTCCATTAATGTTGAAAAAATTAGGAATTTCTTCAGAGATAGTTGAGAAAGAAAGCCTTCCCAGGAGCCAGCACTCTAAACTTGAGCTTTCTGGCCTCCTATACTGTAGAGAATATGTTTGTTTATTAAAGTCATCCATTTAGGGCACGTGTTATAGAAAATCTAAATATCGAAGATATCGAGAACTATATAATAATTTCATGACATTTTTGAGTCAAAAAAAATCAGATACAACAAAACCAATGGAGAATCATAGGTTCATATTCATAGGTCTATGATTTTCTCTAACCTCAAATAGACAGCTTTCCATATCTTTCTGGTTTCTTTGTTGACTGGTTCATCTTTAATAAACCTTTCCAGTGAAGGAAGATGGCCCAGAGATGCAGTGGGCTACAACCTGGGCTGCTAGCCACAAAGTCACCAGTTCAAATTCACCAATAACCCAGGGGAGAAAGATAGAGAAGACTGGCTGTCCCAGAAGAGATTTATGGTCTAAGAAACACTAGCAGTTTTCTGAAATTTCACTGTGTCCCAGAGTTTATATTTGCTGCACTTTGCAAAATATCTCCATTTGAATGGCCTTAGTTAATTGTGTATAAATAAGCTTTTATTATTCTCTTTCATCTAGACTACAATCATTACCAGCTTTCTCATTAAAACAAACTACATTGCCTTTTATTTCTTAATTCTTAGTCTTTATAATGCTTTGTGTTTGTTTTAATTCAGCGACTCACCAAGTCTATAACTTTATCCTCACTCTTGACCCTTTCTTTCCTTCTCATCCACCCCAACATCATATCTGTTGCCAACTTCCTCATTTCTTGTCCTAAATAACTCTTGCATGTATGCTCTTCTCACTTTTCCATAATCACCAGCCTACACCAGTCAGTCATTTGTTCCTATGAGAAAACAACACTGCCAGCTCATTCACTTCCTTCTTTTAGCCTTGCTCACCTCCAATCCACTCACCACTCTCAGTCATTGTCATCTCCCATGATGATTACCAAATTAGTCATTGTGACTGCTTTCCTGCTTCAAACTCTCATAGGGTAAAGTTTAGCCATAAAATTAAAAAAAAAACTTCATAGTTAGATCTTCTTTTTACACATTCATAGCCTCAACTTCTAAATTACAATGACATAAACTGTATTTTTCCTTTCAAAAGTCATGCATGCCCTTTTACCTTAAGCTTTTCATATGATTTCTTCTACCAGCCAAGGACATCTCTCCCTTTGTCCTTCCTTTCCCCCCACCTAACATTCACTCATCCTGAGATCCTGTTTCTATGCCCCTTCCTTCAAGAAAGCAATGGCTGTAACAATAACCATGTTCTAACTTCAATGGACCATGATAGCTTATTCTTTCTTGCTAGACCAATATATATCAAAATTTTCTTTCATACACAAAAAATAAATAAAGAAAGAAATTCTAACCATTGTAACATTGGGTGCCTGCACATTAGAACCTCTAGTGATTTCAATTTTGTATTTCAAAAGTAGTAGCAGTACATTGATTAAGAGCAGCCAAAAATTCAAACTGGATACAGAGGAGACCATGCAGACAGAGATACAGACACTGATGACGTACATAATATGAACAGTCAAAGAGTGAGTGGTTACAACAGAACAAGGAAATGCTACATGCTTTAAAATCAGGAAAGGTGTTATATATCAAAATTATATTATTTCCCCACATATAATCATTCCATTTTTATGGTGAGAAAATCATTCAAGAAACTTTATGAAGAACAATATGGCATCAGGAGCAGAAGAATACTTACTGGCAATCTGTGATATGTGGATGACACAACTTTGCTTACTGAAAGGAAAGAGCAGTTGAAGCACATATTGATGAAGATAAGTCATTGGTAAGGATAACACATCAACATAAAGAAGACAAAAATTCTCACAAGTGAACCAAAAATCAACATCATGATAGACAGAGAAAGGATTAAAGTTGTCAAGGAAATTGCACTCAATCCCCAGGGTAATGGCAATACAAAAGTTGAATGATACATTGTATTGAGCAAATCTGCTTTAACAAGCTTCTTTGATGTCATAAGAACCAAAGATGTCACTTTGAGGACTAGGGTATCAAATCTAAGTAATGGTATTTTCAATTGCTTCATAAGTATAGGAACATTGAGGATGACAAATAAAGACAGAGGAAATTGTATACTTTTGAATTAAGATGTTGTCAAAGAATATTGAATAGAACATGGACTGTCAAAAGATAAACACATCTATTTTGGAAACAGTACATCCAGAAGTTTTCTTAAAAGTGAAGATGGCAAGACTTTGTACCTCTTATTTTGGACATGCTGTCAAACGAATGTTTGGTAAAAGAGAGGGTTGATGATAAAAAGAAAGGTCTCTTTGTGAGAGGATTTGACAGTGACTGCTACAAAAGTCACTAGCAAAAGTCTAGCAATGATCATGAGGCTAGAACAAGACAGAGGAGCAGTTTATTCCATTGTGCATCGGACACTATGAGTTCAAACTGACAATGATACCCAATTTTTAAAAAGTAATTTCTGTGTTCCAGAGAGTTCATATGTAGATCCCTGCTATTGATTCACCCCTTCCATTCCACCCTCCCAGTATCACCACTCCAACCACTGGTCCTGAAGGGATCATTTATCCTGAATTCCCCATGTTTCTGGACCGAGTGTACATCCCCTGATCTAGCTGGATTTGTCAGGTAGAACTGGGATCATGATAGTGGGTGGGAGGAAGCATTTGAGAACTAGAGAGAAGTTGCATACGTCATTGTTGCCATACGTGACTGGCTCCTCTACTTCCTGAAACCCCTCTGTAAGGGGATGTCGCTTCACCTATTAATGGGCTTTGAGTCCCCACTCAGTACTCCCTCTCATTTATAATGATACAATTTTTAGTTCTTTGATGCCTGACACCAGATCCCTTCGACACCTCGTAGTCACACAGGCTGGTGTGCTTCTTCCATATGGGCTTTGTTGCTTCTGAACTAGATGGCCGCTTGTTTACTTTCAAGCCTTTAAGACCCCAGACGCTATATCCTTTGATAACCAGTTGCAGGGATCTATATATGACCTCTCTAAAGTATGGACAGCGGAAAAGTGGGTGAAAGGTCACATCAGAGAGAGCATGATATGAAAAAGTAAGAACAATGTGCAAATTATTAAGGCTTCATGGGGGGAGTGGGAAAGGAGGAGAAATATGGAGAGCTGGTACTGGGGATCTAGGTGGATGGAGGATATTTTGGGGGTGCTGATGACAACAGGTGTGCAAATGTGGTATGCATAAAACTGATGTGTGTATTAATTGTGATGAGAGTTATATGAGCCTCGAATAAAATGATTTATTACATTTTTTTAAAAAAGTAATTTCTGATTTGTCTCTAAAAAGATTGTTTTGTGATTAGGTACTTAGAAGTTGGTTCCAACTGATAGGAACGCTATGTACCACAATGCCTATCGTCATGATTGCTGCTATGTCTGAACCCATTATCACAGCCACAGTCTCAATCCATCTCTTGATGGTCTTCCTCTGTGTCAATGACACTTTGCCTTTGCTACGCTCAGCACCATTTCCCAGGACTGTCTGCCTCTAACAGCATGTTCAAAGTCTGTGAGAAATCCCACCATCCTGAATTTTAAGAAACATCCTGACTTTAGTTCTTCCCAGACAGATTGGTTCATTATTCTGGCAGGGTATGGCACTTTCAAGATTCTTTGCCAACCCCACAGTTGAAGTGAATCAACTGCTCTGTGGTCTCTCTGATTCATTGTCCAGCTTTCACATGGATAGTGCACATTTGGAGTAAAACCACAGTTTGGGTAAGGGACACCTTTGTCTTCAAAGGACATTCTAGATCTTCAACCCTTTAAAGAGATCTTATGATATAGATTTGTCCAATGAAATACATTACTTGTTTTATTGCTTGCTGCACTAATGAGTGATGACTATGGATACAATTAAAATGAAATCCTTGATGGGAAAACTTGCCCCTTGTCTCCTAAAGGTTGTTGGTTCGATTGTGAGGATTTGGGTTACCTTTACATTGATTTGCAATCCATACATAAGGCTTCAATTTTAGATTTTCATCAACAAGTCCTTCAAGTCCTCCTGGATTGCTGCAAGCAACATTTTGTGGGTTAAGCCTTCCTCGAATCTTGATGCCAAGTGCTTCTTCATATAATCAAGCTTCTAAAATTATTTACTCAGCATACCTACATATGGTAAAAGATACAAGCCTCGTGCACACCTTTCCTGAACCATGTGGTGTTCCTTTGCTCTGTTCAAATAACTGCCCCTTGGTTCAAGTACTTGTTCCACATGACAATGAAGTGCCCTGGAATTCCAGTTCTTCTCAATGTTATTCATAGCTGGTTATGATCCATGCAGACTAATGCCTTTGTGACAAAGGTTTTAAAACACATAATGCATTAGTAAGCATCTTTCTAGTAATCTCTACTTTCAACCAAGATCCATATGGCATCAGCAATGATATCCCTGGTGCCTTATCCTCTTCTAAATTCAGCTTGAATTTAGTGCTTCTACAAATATTGCCGAATTATCTTCAACAAAAAATTTACTTGCATGGTATATTAATGATACTATTCATAGTTTCTACACTCTGCTGAGTCACCTTTCTTTGCAATGGGCACAGATATGGGTCTCTTCCAGTCATGGGCAGGTAACTCTCTTCAAAATTTATTAGCACAGATCAGTGAGAGCTTGCAGTACGTCATCAGACTGTTGAATGATCGCAATTGGTATTTCATCATTTCTTGGAGCCTTGTTTTTCACAAATGCCCTCAGTGCAGGATTTCTACAAATTCTTTTGATATAGTAGGAGCTAACTTTTATTGACATAGTTTAAGAAACCTCTCTTTTCTAGCTAGAAAATTTCCAAATACCACCTTATGGCACAAACTCAGTACTGTTTGTTGCATTTTTGAATGATGTAGCATTTTAGAAGTGTGTCTTGTGGTTTTTCCTAACTTTCTAACCTTCAGGTTGGCCTTTTCTTCCGATAGTTCATAAGGCTTTCTTTTATTCTTTTTCCTTAAGCACTCATATACAATCCCCAGGATCAAGCCACACTGATAGTTTTGGTACTCACAGTAATTTCAGACAGTGGCTGCATACATTTGTGTGTTCATTTCTACTTTTCCTCTTTCTGTTTGCAACTGTTGTTTATTGCTCTTATTTTCTTCTTTCAAATAAGAAAATACTTTATACTTTGGATTATGAAATAAATGCTATCAAGAATATTGACAATAAGGTTTTAAAAGTAATGGCCTACTCAATTTGTTTCCTTTAATCCTTTAATAATCAAGAAAAATATGTCATTGGTGAAAGTGACTGAGAAATTGTGCTTTAATATCTTTTTCGACTTTTAGGCTGCTGAGAATGCCAAGTTGTTTCTTTAAAAGTGTGCAGCCATGATCTAGGGAAGATAGTAGTAATCAACAGAAGAATGGATAACAGGGAAAGGACGCTAAGACCAATGATTTTGTTGTCAGACATAATTGAAGACAATTATGTTTTTGATGTTGATATATATGATATGGGCAAGGCATGCATTTTAGTGGACGTTAGTTTAAAATACATAAGCAAGAGAAATTATGTAATGCTCTCAATAGATTTAAGGAAAGTAATGAGCACATTATATCTTAATGTCCTGTACACTGGCAGATTATTAATGATCTGGAGAGACTGCACTTTCTCATTTAAAAGTTGTTTTGACTTTAATTATGTATCTTTATGCGACAATGATAACTGTATACAACCCTCCCCAGTCCTCTGTTTTGTGCATGTGGAATCCTAAGAGAGTTCTGCTCTACTCTTTCGCAAAAGTGACTAAAAAGACTGCAAAGTGACAAAGTGGGGTGATGGAGTCAGACTGTAGAAGGCGGGGTTCATGATTGAGGACTTTGAAAAGGGTAAAGGACATGGTGTCATCTCTTTCCCTAGAAAGTTATTATCCTACATTATTCACAAAAGCACTTCAAAATGTAAGCTGACAAAGTTCAGGATGCCTTTTTTCTTCTCATTATTGTTGACCATGTTTCAATGCTTGCAACTGTTAATAACATGTTGCAAGACACTTTTATAGCTTGTGTTATTATCCAAAACCATGTAGCAGCCATTTCAGAAAATGTAAAATGTAGACTCTTGGCAGATTTTTAGACAATATTTTCAAAGTCTATTTCCTTTCTGATTCTTCCAAAATTCAGTTCTTCTGCTTTCTGGTATCACTTTACTTTGAAGTACTGAAATATGAAAACTTACTTCCGAAAAGTGTAAATTATAGATATTTTTAAGGGAAGACACATAGCAATTTGATCGAGCTACAATGCTAAAATTAATTTGAAGCTCCCCAAAATTATGAATCAGTTTTTTCATATGAGCAATTATGAGGAGTCCCTTGACAAGTTTTCAAACTGAATAGAAATATCTCCCTTGTTAGAGATTTTTAAATGTCCTGGCTAAGTTTTCCTTAATTATTTCTCCCCTTTTGTCAGCTGCGTTATTGCCCTTCTGGCTTAAAGGTTAAACAAAGTACTAGATCTGTCAAAGTGAGTGAAACCAACTGGTAAGGAGCTATCAGAAGGTAATCAGGGCTAATAGGTACATAATGGCGAACAGGGTCCTGTTTGCACTCAGATACATCATGACCGACAGAACACAGTTTTCACTGATGTCCTTGTTAAAGAAAACATGGAGCAATCCAGACGTCCTGTGGTTAAAACCAAGGCAGAGATAGTCCTCCCCTTTTCTTCAGATTAGAAATATGGATCAAACTTAGGCCTGAACATGATAGGGAGATTTGCATTTGTGTGCTAAAACTGTAATTCCAGGGCCAAAATTACCAAAGTTGCCTTTACCCTGTGATCATTTTAAAAATTAATGAAATTCCTACAGGAAACCTTTATTTTATGGACACTAGGTAATCAAGTATCTCTCAGAGGCACTTTTCTGGCAATATTCACAACACCCGGTTTAAGCAAAATAAATCAGATAGCTGGGGAAAGATGGAAACATAAAGAATCCGAGGTGAAGTTATTTGGGGCCTAAAAATCTCTCCTTTCATTATTTCCAAAGCTTTTGAGCATTTAAAACACATTTTGATAAATTACAGCTTCCCCTAACCAACTAACAGAGTCTAAGCTCTAAGTCTTACTAGCTGCTGGTAAGAACAACATTTACACTCTAACTGTTGGCTGTGGTTTCACTGCTTCATCATTTTGACAATTATCTGTTGTGGCTTAAGAGCTTGCAGAGCTTAGTGTAAACAATAATGCCAGGCATTAAAGCATTTATTTACTTGTAGGGAAACTAATTCTTCTTAGTAGTTCTTGCAGTTGTTGACAGGAAATAAAATCTAAGATACATGCAAGAGACAATGGGCTGCTTACAGTAACAGTTTAATCTTTGGGAGTCCAGTGTGTAAGCTTAGAATAAAGGCTTTATTTTTCAATTATATGTATCCATGAATCTTAGAGTTTAACACAATATTCATGAATAACAACAACACTACATCTTCTGTATCTTCTGTTTCAATTAAGTAAGGTTAACACAGACTGTTTTAGAAATTAATTCAGAGTGTGCGGATCTCAAGAAATGATTATACAAGCCTTCTCAACCTATACAGTTTGATGTATAATCTTTCATAATTCTTTTTTATAAATATAAAATAATCTTTTATAATTCACTCATTCAGTCACTAATGCCAGAAAACGTTGCTCTTTTATAATTCACTCAGTCACTAATACCAGAAAACTTTGCTCAATCGAAATGACAGAAAAAATTGTGGCAGTCATGTGCTTATGTTAACTTTATGATTGAAATGTAGGGGTAGAGTCTAGCCTGTTAATCTGGAGATAGCCATTGATTAGGTAATGTGGTCTCTATGTGGGCATGGCTTTCTCCTGAGACTTCTGGGAAATCTCACGATATTTCCCTCGTGAAGATGAGCAGCTATCTTTCCCAGTTATCTTAGGAGTTAGTCTCAGAGATGATTAATCACGGACAAGACAAGACAAGATGGCAGCATCCGAGAAGCTGAAGGAGCCAGAGCAAAAGCCACATGGCTTTGCCCTGATGGAGTCAGACCTCTGAAATTGGAGAGGCCACATGGGGACCCTTGCCAGCAATGAGTTGCTTCTACCACCACTGGATGCTGTTGATGGATCCTGAGCCCTGGAAGCAAGGAGCCATGGGAGACCCCTGCCAGCGCCGGGATTCTGCACCCACTGACCTGTGACTTTGTGAGTCGAAAGGAGACATTATAGACTGGTATCGGGCATATGGGCTAATATCAGACTTATGACTTTGAACTGGACTGGGTTGGGATGCTTTCTCAGTGTTCCATTCCTTTTGTATATAAACCCTTTCCTTATATCCATATGCGTGTCTATGAAATTTGTTCCTCTAGTCTACCCGGACTAACACCCAAATCGAAAGCCAAAAAAAGCAACAAGGGAAGAAATATCTATCATCATCAGTTCCGCTGCCAACGCTCCTGGTACACTCTCCACACATTTTTAAAATCATTTTGTTGGGGGCTCAAACACCTCTTATTATGATCAATACATACTGTATGCAGACCACATTTGTATATTTGTTGCCATCGTCATTCTCAAAACACCCTCCTTCTACTTAAGTCCTTGGTATCAGCTCCCCATAGTTCCTATCATTCCCCACTCCCTCCCCCTCATGAAACCTTAATAATTTATAAATTATCATTTTGTCATATCATACACTGTCCGATGTGCCCCTTCACCCACTTCCCTACTGTCTGTACTCCAGGGAGGAGGTCATATGTAGATCCCTACAATCTAGTTCCCCTTTCTACTCCACCTTCCTCCACCCTCCTGGTATCACCACTGACAACACTGGTCCTGAAGAGTTCATCTGTCCTGAATTCCCCTTGTTTCCAGTTCCAGTGTACATCCCCTGGTCTAGCCAGATTTGTAAGGTAGAAGTGGGATCATGATAGTGGGAGGGAGGAAGCATTTAAAAACTAGAGGAAAGTTGAATATTTCATTTTTGCTGCACTGTACCTTGACTGGCTCATCTCCTCCCTGTGAACCCTCTGTAAGGGGCTGTCGCTTCACCTACTGATGGACTTTGGGTCCCCAATTTGTATTCCCCTCATTTATAATGATATAATTTTTAGTTCTTTGATGCCTGATACCTGATCCCTTCAACACCTTGTGGTCACACAGGCTAGTGTGCTTCTTCCATGTGGGAATTATTGCTTATGAGCTAGATGACCGCTTGTTTGCTTTCAAGCCTTTCAGATGCTATACCTTTTGATAACCAGGCACCATCAGCTTACTTCAGAAAATTTGTTTATGCACACAGTTGTCATCAGTGATCATATCAGGAAGGTGGACATGCAATGTTATGAATTTTAGTTTATTTAAACCTGATAACTGATCCCTTTAACACCTCATAGTCATACAGGTTGGAGTGCTTCTTCCATGTGGGCTTTATTGCTTCTGTGCTAGATGGCCACTTATTTACTTTCAAGCCTTTAAGACCCCAGATGCTATATCTTTTGATAGCCGGGCACCATCGGCTTTCTTTACCACTTTTGCTTATGCACATATTTATCTTCAGTGATCCTGTGGGGAAGGTGAGCATCATGGAATGCCAATCTAATAGAACAAAGTGTCCTTGCGCTGAGGAAGTACTTGAGTGGAGGTCTAATGCCCATCAGCTGTCTTATTACTAATCCTATAAATATATGCACATAGATCTATTTCCCAATCTCTTTCTTTTTTTTTTTGATTACTGAAAAACAATGTAAATTGTTTATTAATTGAAACTGTGAATTGAAGCTGCGGTAGCTTTAATTTGTCAGTGCGCATTCTTAACTTCAGAGAGCTTTCCAAATCAACAGGTTCCCAAAAATCATGTTTTCACAGACATCACTATTCATTGTTGTGCCATCTTTTATAATGAAATAGAAGCTTACTGTTTCCTCTAATCAGATAAACATAACCTCTTAAAATGCATGTTGCTCTATTGTGTCTCAGAAACCATTTTGATTTAAACTAGGTCTTTTAAGCATTTCACCAGAAGGTAAAGGTTTTTATTTAACATAAAAGTTTTCTTTTGTTTGTTTTGCATGTAGAATAACACAATTCCCCATCTTAGTGTTACCAGAATTCAGGTTCTTGTCATATTAAGATAAGCACTTTACTTTATGGGAGACATAGATTATCCCAAGAGAATTTTATTTAGGGACTCTCAAGAGGAAAACAACTTTACCAGCCAGCACTGCTGGTCTCAGTACTTCTTGTCCCTCCTCCCTCTCCCTGAATTCACAGCAAGCTTTTTGGAGATGTAGAGGTTACGCCTTATGCTGTGATCTACAGAGTCGGCAGTTCAAAACCACCAGCGACTCTGAGGGAAAAGGATGGGGCTTTTTACTCCCAGAGACAATTAGGCTTGGGAACTCACCAGACCAGTTCTGTCTTGTACTAGCAGGTCTGTAGGAACTTGCATCAGCTGGAGGGCAGTAATCTTGGGTTTTGGTTTCCCCGTGAAATTCTGGGGAAACTTCCATAGGGATAGAAATCAGTTCTGCTAAATGTAGTCCCAAAATGTTGTCATGAATTCAACAGTAACCTGCTATGTCCAAATCCCCATTTTCTCACTTTTTCCCTGTCTCAATTGAATTAGAATCCAAAGGGGCAGACTAGTTCTTCTCCTTCTTCAAAGATTTGATTCACACAATGTACACTGCTTAGATTGACTCAGAATCCACAAATAAAAAGCAATATAGGTCAGCAGTGTAAGAAAATGTTTAATGATAGACCATTATAAAAAAATTAATTTACTTCACATGTTCCTCAGGGTATATAGAAATTCTGGGTTAAAATAAGACTCCCAACTATATGTATTTAATTATTATTGGCCAAAGATACAAAGGTGAATTTCGATTTTATTTATTTTGTTTTCCCTAGCCTGCTCTTACATGACAGAGGTATTCGTGCCTTTGAAAAATAGTTCTTATATTCAGAAAGAATGAAAAAAAATATGCATGATAGAGTAGAAAGTCTGTCTTCCACACCAAATATCTCATATATGAGCCAATTTGGGTACATAAAATTTAGACATAGGGAAAGCAAAGGGTGATATTTAAATAAAGGTTCCCAGGAGAATCCATCACTAAAGTTCACATTGGTATAAATTAATTTATTTATCAAGAGGTTCAGAGACCTGGAAAAAATTAAAAGAGGTTAAAAGAAAACTGAGAAAAGGACATTTGAGTCACGGGTAAGTAAGGGGTTCCGTGGCTTTACTGAAGTATTTCCTTGGTGGATAAGAGGGAATGTGGAGGCACTCAAAAGTGGGCACAGATTGCCTCCAAAGCTGAGAAAGTTTGCAGCAGTAAACTAAGGCAAAGAGTCAATGTAAAAAAATTCCACAATTGTATAACTTGCCCCGTCATTCTGTAGAATTTTTACTTCTTTCTCCCCCTCTGCATCTAGACATAGATACACATATTAACAAGACAATAAACCCATGAATATTTGTAAGCTCACACTTTTTAATTTTGTGGTTGTTCTTTGCAAACATCTTTCTTGATTATACCTGTGGAGTAATTTATATGCAAATAACAGTTGCATTATGTAGTCCAACTTAACTACTTTTATAAAACAATATATAAGTTTACTCCTGACTCTCATTCTTCATATGTAAGGAAATAACTTTGTTGTATCCCAGATCTTATTGACAAGAGGAGATGAAGATTTATAAGAGGTCATAGTTAGACCAAGAATATGCAAGTATTATAACATAAAGATAAGTACTCTGTATTTGGTAAAAATTGTTGATTGGTGATTTATTTCTTGTATGATATCACAGTCATTTACTGAAAGCATGAATGCATCATTATGTTTTGGAAAATCCAACTCAACATGCCATTGGTTTATTTTATTGAGGGGCAAAGGGTATTACTGGCAGCCAACCTCTGTTTAACCTATTTTTAATATTACAGTAAGTGAAAGCACTTTGAAGCGCTAATCGTCCTAAGAGTTGTTTACTTAGTTGTTTTGTCCTAAAGGATATCAGTAGAGAAGAACTTCGAACTTGTCAAGGGTCTGGGGAATAATGATAAAAGATTAGCTATCAGATGTTTTTCCACCGTGACAATTAACACAAAAGCATGTGTATCACAGTTTTCACTGGATCTCTCCAGTACCCATCATTCTGCACTATTTTGAAAAAATAGGACTCCCTTTGAACAAATTGACACCCTTGTAACATCAGTGCAGAACATGGTATGTTATGAGTTCAGGAAAAAGAGCTTCTATTCAGGCGTCCCTGTTCGTTTCGGTTTGGTTTTCAGTTTCTGTTGTTGTTTTTGACTAGGCATACACTTTGGGATAGAAGGATGCACCAAATGGGTGTGTTGATCATAAAACCAATCCAATATGTTTCACGGAGAAGTCTTTCCAGAATATTGGTCAGTTTGTAACCATTAAACAACATCAAAAGATCTGAAGCTTAAGTACAGAGAGCCCAGTGTAAAAGGGCTCAAGTTATAAATGGAATCACTTCCATATATCAAACATGAGAGAGAGAAAAAAGATACAAAAGAGGCTTTTATGGAACAAATAAAAGTGAAAATGATTTTATTTATTTATTTTCAGATGGCCCTTTCTCTGTCCTTTTTCTATGATATTCTGGCTGGCATCACTCGCGGATAGACTTGGGAGAATACTGCTGTTGCAGGGGGCAGTGTGGGGTGGGGGGAGTTTTTTGCCACCTGTAAGCCATTAGGCCTGGGATGAAAATCAAACCTGAATGCTGCCAATGGTTCCACGTTTAATTTTAAATGAGAGGGGAACAAGTCAGAGCAGAGAGTAGCTCTAGGAGGCCAGAGCCCAGAAGAGAACATTCAGGACACCATGCATTTAATCCGCACTGCCGTGTCGCTTGAGCCCACACCTGCAGAATGTGTTGCCTCTGTCAGTTATTGTCTTTGAAAGGAAAGCTTCAGCGACTGAAACCATAAAGCCACAGTCCAATTAATATTTTATCAGTAAAAAATAATCATGTCATATTGTTTCAGGATGCGAATAGTCCTCTATTTTCAACAAATCCTCATTTTCTGTTTCCTATCATTCAAGTGGGAATTTCTTAATCAAAATTTTCCCAATTATTTTCAACAAACTGAGATATAGTGGGGATGGAGGGCCTGAGAGGGTCTTCCATCTAATCATGGGATGTTGATCGCTCTTGGAATGCTGACTTTCTACGTGTAACAATTGCCTTCTCGTCCCATATAATTGCTCACCACTTGAAGTACGGTAAAAAGACTATTGTATGAAACATTCTTATCGAAATCAAAACAAGTCTGGGCAAAGGGCAATGTCATAGCTTCTCTCATGTCAAGTACTTTAAACCTGGCATTTACACTTTAATTCTACCTCAGTTGCTCTTAGATATTATGAAAGCAGCTTTCAGAAATCCTTATAATCAAGTTTAGGGTCTCAGAGGTGACCAAACAAAATAACTTTTAAAGCCTCCTAAGTGCAAGGCAGGAAATTGATCAGAATGAATGCTCATATTAAATGATGGCCAATGGATTTAGTATCTCTCTCTTAAGCATGTTAATGAAGATGTTAGAAATGCTTAAAAATTGTTGTTTTTTTATATCCCCTTATTTTTCAACAAACACTTCCAAGATGCATCTCATGTTGAGAATAGGAAACCCATTCAGAATTAGTCCTAATGCTCTAATTAGGACTCCTGGTGGTGCAGTGGCTAGGCATTCAGATGCTAATGAAAGGTTGGTGGTTCCATCTCGACTTTGACAAGTATGTGAGGAGGCCATTGAAAAGACCTTGACTTGTGTCAGACACACCATAGTCCTCAAAGTAGCCTCCTTACTTTTCAACACTCCAACATGCTCTCATGGAACAAAATTACCTATTAATGGAATGTAGTAAATATGAAGAAAAGAAGGGAAGTGGAGTGGAGGGACTTTCTTGTTTCTTTATTGAAATACAGTTGACATCAATTAAAATTAACCATTTACAAATGTGCAACTCTGTGGCACAGTATATTTACAGTGTGGATACAATTCACCTCTATTTAGTTCCAAAGCATTTTGATCATTCCAAAGAAAATTCCTCCCATTATTTAACATCTCCAGTACTGATCATCATTAATCTGATTTAAGGTTCTATGGATTTATCTATTCTGTATATTTATTGATTCTGTATATTTCACATAAATCAAATAAGATAATATGGGGGCCAAAATGTCTTGGTTCTTTCACTGAGCCCAATACTTTTAAGATTTATTCACTTGGCAGCATGTATCAGCACTTCGTTCCCGAAACAGAAAACCAAGGAGAGACATTCTGGCATGGCTCTGAAGAGATGCTACAGACAAAAGAATTATGTCTTGAATGTTTCTTTATCATGACTTGGAATCTGTTAACTTTCTTAATCATGAGTATTGCCTGAGAGCTCTGCATGGTCACTAAGTGGATTATCAAACCCAGCACAGAAGAGGAGTGCTGTGGAGGGCTGGCTAGTGTTGGCTTTGGAGAATGAAGGAGGGCAATTGGAGACAGATCTGGCAATTGGAGACCTCTGCTTCAGAGGAGCCATCTTTGGGTAGATAGAGTTGAATTCTCCTCTCTCCTTAAGTAGCTGAAGGAGACCACATGTGACCCCCACAATAGTCCCTGCATGTACAATGAAGTGACATTGATTATTATATTCTTCAAGATACACACTCATTCTAAAAATGCTTTTTCTGAGTTGCCCCTCATCGATTAACAAGAATTACTTGCTACCCTCAATTTTAAATTTTTCAAGGTACCACTGTCAATTCAATCTCCTCTATATAGATCTTGAAAGAGCACCATGTTCAAGGAAAATATTTGACCAGTTAAGCTAAACTACTGTTTGGTTTTAAAGAGACTTGAGGTGATAGTTTGGGCTGGATATTCAAGGTTTATAGATTATCTCTGGGCAATAGTTTCAAAGTATTATCTAACCTCCATGGCACCAGACCCATATAATTTCAAATTCCATTCTGTATATTTCATCTTTTGACTAGGATTCTGCTATAGAATTTTTTATCAAAATACTCAATAACAGGGACTGAGCCCTGGTGGCGTAGTGATTGTGCACGGGACTGCGGCCCACTGGGATGGAGGTTGGATTCCAGCTCCACGGAACAAAGGCTGGGCCTCCTACTCCCACCACCTGAGGACAGTGATGCCCCCACCCCCCCCCCCCATGCCCCAAAAAGGAAGCAAATACTCAATAACAGTAGCCAGGCACCATGGAGCCATTCTCCAATGTCAGTAGCCATTCTCCAATGTCATGGCAAGGAAGAAAACGAACTCTTTATGGAAGAAAATGGCCACATATGACATTCCCTTTCCTTCAGTCCCCATGCCAATGTCTACAGGTTGCTGTTTTTTCTCCCTCTATTAAAAATTCAATGCATTCTCATATCCTCATTCTCCCTGTGTTAAACTTGAGTTTTCTCTATCCACAGGTCACCAGGAAACACTTGACATTTGCCTTCCTTCTTTCCTGTGGTCTTTAACCTTGACTCTACTTCCTCACTGACAACAGCTAGCAGATATGTCACTGCTTAAACATCTGCAGAGCTTCCCTCTCATCCAGTGGATGAAGGACAAACACCCTCATATAGCATACAACAGGCCACAAAACCTGGTTGTCATTGATCTTTCCAACTCTATCTTCTGTCCTGTCGGATAAGTACCTTCCCTCCAGCCCATACTGAACTACTCATTGTTCCAAAAAACCACAAAGTTCTTTCATGTCTTTAAACCTATTTATAAATTTTTAAACTCATTTTTAAAGACCCAATGCAAAGACCCTCGCATTTTTGTGTGCTCATAATGTGCCTTCACAATGTATTCTAATTTGTCACAGACTACACTCTCACTATGTTTTTGTAAGGCTCCCTCCCATCCCCTCTGAAAGTGAGTTCATTTTGTATGAATCTTCTTGGCATCTACTGCAGTGCTGGATATAGACTAGATGTTCAATGAATGTTTGATGAATGAATGAGTGTATGTGTGTATACATATATATATTTATTTACATATATACATATATAATACATTAAATATGAAAGTACATTTGATTATATTTGATTTAAAGTATATTTGTAATTTAATACATCTGTGAAATCCAAGTACATGTTACACATTCTGAAGTAGTTATTAAAGAATTCACACTATGGACAGATGGTAAAGAATAACTGAGAAGACTGAAGGATACATATGCGCTCACACATTCTCCTTCATTCTCTCTGCCTGGTGTATGCCTTTCTGGCCCCACCAAGCCTGTCACTTTTCATCTTACCACCCTGCCAATTCCTATGATCAGAGAAGGCAAACTAAAAAGGATGCCGTTGGAGAGGGGAATGGGTAGAGAAGGGCCATGTCTTATTGGAAGCATATAAAGTGTGCTGCTTTATAAAATAAGAGACCTGGTGTGGTACAAAACAATTCTTATTAATCAGTCTGACAGCAAACCCATATCCCAATGTCCATCTATCACAGCAGATCAAGGGTTGAGAAGTGCTGTAAATTTAGCAGAAACAAAAAATTCCTATTTTTCATCTTGTCTATCTCTGTTTTTATGTAAAAGCACATGTTTATTTTCCCAACTCCAAAAATTTTAAGTGGTGACGTCTTTTGTTTGTTTTTCTACCTGTGCTATCTTATTATTCACCGAATAATTGCTAATCATCAAGTATACATAAAACCTTGATAAAAACTTCACTATCACAAGTATACATAAAACCTTGATAAAAACTTCACTATCACTTGATAAAAAGTTCACAGTTTGCTTGTTTGTTTAGTACTCAATATCTTCTCTCATTATAAATGATAAAAACAAGGTATGAAAACTTTTAATTAACTAGAGAAAGATTTGTGGCTATGTAAAGGATACCATAATTTTTAAAACAAAGCAAAAAAATAATTTGAAGGTCTCAATGAATATTTTTTAAATATGTGACTGAAATACCAAACCACCATCTAGATTTGAAAATCTGAGGCTTACTTAGGGATAGTGAATATTCAGTGTAAATATCAGAAGTTTATAAAAACACTAATTAAATTGATTACTAATTAAATTGAAGCACAATAAATTGATCACTAACTCAATTTATATGATATTGATGCATAAATCTACATTTGAAAAGTCTATATTTTATTCATTTCTATTGTTAAAACTTAGATATTTAGGATAAGAGCATGCATATCCGAATTAGCATCTTGAAGAACAATTTGGAGATTGTAAATGATAATTACATGTATAGTTTTTAAGATTTTAATTAATGCTTGATTACTGCCAACAAATATTAATGGATGCTTCCTCATTTTGCTTTATGTTACATGACATATTTTTAGTCATTTTATTGGAATCTCTTACAGCTCTTATAACATTCCATACATCAATTGTATCAAGTATATATGTACACATGTTGTCATCATCATTTTCTAAACATTTATTTTCTACGTGAACCCTTGGTATCAGTCCCCACACTCATGACCTCTTGATAAGTTATAAATGACTATTGTTTTCTTTTGCCTCTCATATTTCTATTAAATTGCTCTTCTTTTGCATTATCACCATTCCTCTTGTTTGGAAAGACAAGATTTTGGATCTAGCACACTGATCAACCCACTGAAGCAGAAACAGCAATGACAAATCTACAGAGAACCCATGGTTCCTCTTCTTTACATATGAAACTGTCCTGGAGTAGCCCATTGCTGCCTAAAAGCCACCTGTGGATAGCACCATTGACCAGGGTGGGAAAACTACTAAATAAGTTCTTCAAATGAGGCTATTGAAACAAATAATAAAAGCAATAAAACTAGATTTATATCTTAGCAGAGAGAATTGAAAGAGAGAATGAAAAGCAGGAAGGAGATGTCGTGAAACTAAATTTCAGATAAACCTATTATAGACGAGGAGGACTGGTTGGCACTTGGATCATTCCTCATACCCTTATGTCCTTAACATCTATTACTCTGAACACCCTAGTTCTTTAAAATATAGTCACTATTTTTTTCAAGAATAATATATAAAAGAATAAAAGATTGCTCCTGGGCTAGGACCCTGCATGCTAAGTTTCAGCCCAGAGCACATTTTTATAGCTGAGTTATAAACCTTTGGAAATAGGTGTTTAGAATGGAAATGTTAAGAGACTCTTAACTGTAGTGGCAAAAATAGTGTAGGCAACATTCATATAAAGAAGGTGTACAGGCAGAAATAATATTAAAGTTTACATTTCAGATAAAGGAGTGTAAAAGTGGTCAGATTGCATTCTACAAGAAATTTAACCATGCTTAAGAAAAAAAAATTAAGATTATCTATTTTGGAGGGAGCCGCAGAAAATGAATGAATCTAAAGTTGATTTATCACTTTGATCTTAATTTTGTTTCAAGTGTAATGGTAACTTCTTACACCAACTATGCAGACAAAAAAAATGCCCAGCAACAAATATTGACTACATTGGCATGATTATGATTATCATTCAATTATATTTAATAGTTATTTAAATAATGTCATGTTGTCCTTAGAAATGAAATATTGATCAAGAACACATGTATTGTTATACCTGGAGCAAACAAAAATGGAAGAGAAAAAAATTTACACTTATGGTAGTTACAGTCAAACAGTTGGGTATTTGGAATTTTCCAGAATGTTACTTTATCTCTATTTTTATCTTGCAATGAATTTTCATCTGTGAAAGTGAAATCCTAAAACAATCTTGCAAAGATTGCAATGTGTCCTTTCACATTAGGGAAATACTTTCCCAAGTACTCTCCTGGTTCTAAATATCATTCATTTCTAACATAATTTATCTCATACCTGAATGTTTATGGATTCTTAAAAGATACAATTGCTCATTGACATAAGTTTTACATATATATATAATAAAGTAATGCAGGTCACAGTAAAATAACTCTATCAATATCTGAGAAAGTGATTACTCAGTTTATGTTGCATAAAATCCTGAGCTGTTGGGGGCCATTGGGCTTTTTCTGACTCCTTGAAATCTTGCGTATCACAGTAAACCATCGCCCGGTCCACCGCCACCCTCACGAATGCTGCTGTCTTTAAACCCAAGGTTGCGGCCAAGGTGTCCATCAAGCTCACTGAGGACACTCCCCCTTTGCATAGCATCATGTAGCTTTCCGGGGAGTGGTCTCTCCTAAGAACATGTGCAACGTGTGTGAGACAAAGTCTCACCTCTTTACTTCTAAGGAGCATCCTGGCTGTCCTTTTCCTGAGATCGATGTGGCTTTTTTAATTGTTCTTCTTGCTCTGCCGTAACATATGGCCCGTCACTCACTCACCGTCACTTCGTTCTTCTGATACTATAGGACAAGAGAGAACTGCCCCTGAGAGTTTCAGAGACTGTAAATCTTGACAGGAGCAGAGAACCTCGTCATTTTCCCATGGAGTAGCTGCTGGTTTCGAACTGCTGACACTACCAGGGCTTCTTACATAATACATGGATCATAAATACTCTTCAGCAGCATCATAAGTCAACTTCTCCTTCAGTCTCCCTTCTTCCTGGTCCAGCTTTTGCATGTGTCAGAAGTGACTGAAGATACCGTTGTCTGTATTAGTCACATATTAGTTTTCAAAGTAGTATGGTGTTTCAGTTTGGTTTGGTTTTCTTTTAACACTTTTTAAAAAGTCTTGTGTAGCTGAGCTGCTCACTAAAATGCACCATTAATATTTTCTCTATGTATCATTATGTTATTAATTAGCTTGGTTGTGAGGATTTGGGTTTTCTTTGTGTTTGGGTGTAATCCATACTAAAGACTATAATCTTTGACCTTCATTATTAAGAACATCAAGTCCTCTTCACTTTCAGAAAGCACAATTGTGACATCTGCACATCTCAGATTGTTAATCAATCTTCATTTTGTTTTGATACCACCTTCCTCTTCACAGAGTCTATGCAATGTCTCCCTGTGTTCAGGTCCAATGACAGTCTCTTGGGTGAAGTACAGTTCCTGCATGAGCAAAACGAAATGTTCTAGAATTCTCATTTTTTGCAATGCTATACATAATTTTTTATGATCCCCACAATCTAATATATATATATATATGTAGATTCAATAAGGAGACATCTCTCAAGCTCTTAAATCTTGTAGTTATTACTAACATATTAACAAGCTAAGTTCCAGAGAATATAACATAGTCTGTGAGTTCTTCTACTCAATTGAGAAATTTTAATTTTACAAAGAATTTAGAGAGTACCATTTATGTGGTCACTGTCTCTATTCAGCCACGTTCAATCTTAGGGTCTCAAGTTAGAGGAAAAATATCAATCAAGTCATCTAAATATGATTAATAATAACTCATATGAATTTTTTTATTTTTATTTTTTTTCTTGAGGGAGTTGGGCATCACTGCCCTCAGGTGGTGGGAGTAGGAGGCCCAGCCTCTGCTCCGTGGAGCTGGAATCGATCCTCCATCCCAGTGGGCTGCAGTCCCGCACACAACCACTACGCCACCGGAGCTCAGCCTCAAATGAACATTTTTAAATGACCAACAAAATTCCTAAGATATACTATTTGAAACACAGTAAATGTTTCATATGTAGATATCTCATATAAACATAGAACATCAATAGCTGCATACATAATTTTTCAAAGTACTAGGGAATTTTTAATTTTAAATATGCTTAAAGCCTCCATATGCATCCTACATCCTTCTCTCCATTAATTTTAGTTAATTTGTTGTTCCCTTTTCCCTGGATTGGATACCCATCCCTCTTCCTTTTTCCCACCTGCCTTTCTCCTGTATCCCCCCTGGAACCATTGGTTCCCTTCTTTTCATCTAAGAATGATTTACCCCACCTATCTTATCTAGATAGACATGTAGATACATTAATAAGTGCAAAAACCTGGCAAAGTAAAATAAAACAACAAAGGAAGTCAGGACCAGCAAAACAATAACAGCAACAACAATAGCAACAAAAAGAAAGCCACTGACAAAAATGGGACAGCCTATAAATAATTCAAGGATTGTTTTTGGCCTTACAAGTGTTTTCCAGTTGTGTCTGATGGAGTGCCACACTCTGTATCCAAAGTCTGTTTTTGGTATTCCCCAGGGATTTCATCACTTTGCTCTCCTTGCTGCTCTGGTGCAAGTACTTAGTGTTTTGGCCCAGAACTGATGGGGACAAATTGTGTCCAATTCCCTCACTGTGTCTCCAGTATTGTCCCCTGCAGCACTATGGTTTAGTGAGGGATGCCATGTCATGGGACTGGTCCTCTCTAAGCCTTGTCTGCTCCTCTGGGTTTGGTAGGCTGGAATATGCTCCCATCCTTCTCCATTCCTTTTAATTTCTCCCCTCCCTCTCCATTCCTTTTCATTTCTCCCATGTGCTCTAATCAGATGCTCCCCTCTCCCCAAGCTCTAGCCCCAGTGCTGTCTTCTGAAGTGCATTCTTCTAAGGGGAACGGGGTGCACATAATTGTGATTGGGGTGAGGCCTGCAGACCAGAAGGATTTGGGGAGCCTGGGAGGAGAAAGGGGAAATTGATCACGAGGATCAAGCTCACTGGGGGACAAACAAAGGAAAAGTGGGTTAGGGTCGATGGAGGACTATGTAAGGTATGAAGATAATAATCTCTAACTTATCAAGGGTTTATGAGGGAGGGCAGGTGGGGGAGGAGAAGGAAAAAATGGGGAGCTGATATCAGGGCCTTAAGTGGGAAGAGAATGCTTTGAAAACGATGATGACAGCATATGTGCAAATGTGCTTGACACACTGGAAGAATATAAGGATTGTGATTAGAGAAGTAAGAGCCCCCAATAAAAGTATTTAATTAAAACATGCTTAAAATAATGTCTGGCATTGTATAAATGAAACAACATTTAGGTTGGTTTCTCTTTTCTGTATTTCTATGTTACCTTTTTTTTTGGGGGGGCGGCATCACTGCCCTCTGGTGGTGGGAGTAGGAGGCCCAGTCTTTGCTCCTGTGGAGCTGGAATTGAGCCTCCATCCCAGTGGGCCACAGTCCTGGGCACAACCACTACGCCACCAGGGCTCAGTATGTTACCTTTTAAGGCTATGAAATTCAAAATACTTGAATTGATATACTTTTAACCAATTGCTGAGTTAATATGTATTTAAGATAAAGACGTAACTGTCATTGAAGCATCTAGGCTTCCTAAGAGAGACTTATAGCATTTGTTTTCCCTGTTATCTCCCCAGTCTTACTGCATGATGCAATTTCATCTTCATTAGCAGTTAGAGACAGTGAACTGTCGACTTGGAAGGTTAAAAAAATCTCCCAGCTGTTCACCTCTAAATACATGTTTTTGTCATTTTTAGAATTCCATATTTATCCTCTGCAGGTGTCTCAAATAGTTAAAAACAAACAAAGAAAAACTCAACTATCTCAATCCCAAAGTAATTCTAAATGTTGTGGATATAAGAAGTGAAAAAATACTGCTAAATATTCTTTTTTTGGGTCACATAACCACTCGATGGATCTATTTGTGGCTCTCAATATTTAATAATGTTGCTGCAGAATTCATTCCTAATCAGGAAATATGTCATTTGCCCTTGAGCACGGTCTATGGTGTCTGAGAATGGTGCCAGGCACATTCCATAGGTCATATAAGATGGCTACTTTGTGACTAGCTGTTATAAATAAGGGCTCTGGGGTCAAGCTTGTCTGTTCTTTGAAGAAGTTGGGAGGTTTCACCCTGAAAGCAACACCAGCCCTCAGTGTGGAAGCCAGGTCCCCAAGGACACCTTGGGCAAGCACTTTCAAATCATGATGAGTGAGAGGGAAGGCGCAGCAAATGTCAACTTACATAAACTCACACGGGAAGAGATGAGAAAACAGTGTCCTTTTTGCAAGGGCAGAAGTCTAACTTTCTTAGGGAAATTTTTTTCAAAGAATGGTGGCATATTCAAAAATGATAAAGAGGCAGAAAATACAACTAAACAACAGCTGCTTTTTGCCTCCATTACAGGTGGACCAAGAGTTAGCATCAAAGAGCCGGTCAGAGGAGGGATTCGTGCATTTGGCACTCCCTGTCACTTGCAAGGACTGTTTGAGAGTTTTCTCGTATAGTGGGTACATAAGTCTAGCCAGTATTATTAAAGAAGACGCTTTGAGTAAAAAACATTGAATAAATGCACCTTCTTTAAGAGCTATTGCCAATTTCCTCATATGCATGTAAAAGCAGGACAACTAATAAGAAATATCACCGAGGAATTGCCACATTTTAATTATGGTGTTGGCGAGGAATATTAAATAATGGATTGAAACAGTGACTATACCACACCAATGGGACCGTGTATAGGAACAATTGAGAGTAGGGCACAGTCCTGGGCAGTATTTAGTGCTGTTGTACAAAAGGTCCAATGGGTCAGAGTAACCGTGATGGCCCTTAACTCAGCCACATAGCCTGCCAGGGGAACAAACATGTCTGTCTGTGTTGGAAGAAGCCGAGCAAGAATTCTTCTTAAAATGGAAGATGGTGAAACTTTGCCTCATACACTTTGGCTTCTCATGCAATCACGATGGACCCATCCATAGAGAAAGACATTATGCTCCATCATGTAGAAAATCAGAAATAAGAGGAAAAACCCCATGCATCGGTACTGTGACTGAAACCATGACCTGATGTATTACTATTGTGAGGCTGCCTTAGGAGTGGGCAGTGTTTCTTTTGGTTGGACCTCAGGTCACTGTGAATTGGAACTGACCTGATGGCCCTAAGGACAACATTTTAAAAGGTGCACTGAATAAAGAGAATTATTTTTAAAAAACTCACAAGAGGGGAGCTCATTGTCATGGGAAAATGCTAAATCCTAGAGCTCATAAGACTGTCCCTGACCAATTATCACTTGAATTCCTAAGACCACCCACATCATGTCCAAGAACCACCTGGATGATCTGTCATTTCCAATTTATTGAGACAATAAAACTATTCATTTTTCCATCACTTATTCCCATGTCACATTCAGATTTTACACATAAACCTTTACATCCTTTTTTCTCAGAATCCTGAAACAAAAAGTTGCTATACCAGTTGCATAGAAACTGGACACCATTGTGAGTTACCTCCATAGTTTTTGGTTTGTGATTCCTAAATGCATTGCAATGAATCTACAAGAGGTTCACTGATGGTAAAAGATTGACTCACTTTACAATCCGTAAAAGTCATAAAGTACTACATATGCATATGTATAAATAGATGCTCGCAGACACCTAGTTTAACAATTTAATACAACTTTTAATTTCTATTTTACATTTCATTACATTAATCATATTGATATAGACATATACCTTAAAGACAGCCATTGGTTAATTTGTCCTACTGTGGTGACACACATGCTGCTGGGACTATATATAGGAAGCTATATATAGCTTGTATTTCAAATATAAGAAGGGTTCCACAGGAGGAGAACAGGAAACTCAGCAGATCTGCAAGACTAAGAACAGACTACTGTCCGCTTCTGGGGGAATCTGCCACAGAAAATCTCATGGTGAGCAGCAGGACATTGTCATTTCCTAAAAACCTCATGAATAGAGGTGGAACACTGTCTGATCCAATGCCCGAAAATGAGGCGCTCAGGTCCAGAGGCACTCAAAGCATGACCGAGGAAGAGCTGCCATTTCTAAGAGGACTCGATCCTAATAACCTAGATGGGTTATAGCTTTCAGGACCTTTTTATTGCTGATGAGGCAGAAATCAAAATGAGAAGAAATATCTATCAATAATCATAACTTAGAATGTAAAAAGTATGAATCTAGAAATTAGGAGTTGTTAAAATGAAATGGAATTGAGTTTTAAGTGGTTTTTAAAAGGAAATACTAGAGAATCTAAAATGTTCTACTAGAAATAAGATCTTCTGCTAATGCAAATGGAAAATATGAAGAGGTGAAGAAAACTGATCAGAAAATTTCAAAGGGCAGCTCCAGTACAGAAAGGCAAGTATTAGAAGAAAAGTTGTGAACACTTGGAGTTGGAAAACCTTTTCAGTGTGGATAGGAACGCAATGTCAAGAAAACCAACATTTACACAACTGTGCCAAAAGATAACATCATGATCAATGGAGAAAAGATTGAAGTGTTCGAGAATTTCATTGCACTTAGCTCCACAATCAAAGCTTATGGAAGTAGCAGTCAAGAAATCCGAGGACCTCTTGCAACAGGGAAATCTTCTTGTACCAGCCATCTTTAAAATGTTAAAGGACAAGTTTGTTCCTCGGACAACTAAGGTTATCTGCACACATGCCTTGATCTTTTCAGTCATTCCATATGCACATGAAAGGTAGACAGTAAATAAGGAAGATGGAAGGAAAATTGATGCATTTTAATGTTGATATCGGGAAAAAAATTGAAATACTAAGGACAACCACAGTCACACACAAATGTGTCTTGGAAGAAGAGTACTGAAAAAGTTCCTTAGAAGTGAGGATGGTGAAACGTCATCTCACATACAGTAGGCATGCTATCAAGAGAGACCAGTTCCTGGGAAAGGACATAATTCTTGATAAATTAGGAGGTCAAAGGAAGAACTAAAGCCCCTGGAGAAAACCGAGTGCCACAGTGGCTGCCACAAAGGGAAAAAACACATCAAAAATTGTGAGCCTAGCACAAGACCCAGTATTTTCTGTTGTAGAGAAGGGCCACTGTGAGACCAGCTATAGACAACACTACCACAGAACTTACGCAAAGTAGCTGGTTACTGATTGAATCTCAATTTCCCAACAATTAATAACTTTTACCTGCCCTCTTAGCCTTCCATGCTTCCTCTCCATTCTGGGTTCCACTCACCTTTGTATTCCCATGCAGACTCTTGGCAGACACCAAGATAACTTTGGTGTCAGTCTCAATTCTCCAGGTGTCCTTTAAAGGGAGTCCAAAGGCAATTGTCAAGTAATGCTAGAGGAATAATGCTGCTATTGGAAAGCTCAAACATGACACCAGGTAGACAGGAAAATTCCTTTCAGTGTGTCTTCAGACTGTGCCATAGGAGCAGTTTTTTATATAAACAAGTGTGGTCAAAACACTCCTTAGTCAGGCATGTTACTGAAAAAATTACAAAGAGGAGTCAATATACAGGATCTGAAATCCAGTTCAATGTATCCACTACAGGAAGGAAGCCCTTCCACTGAATGGGATGGTACAAGAAAGGAATTTCCAAACTCCAGGTCTACAGTCATCCCCAGTTTGTCTGAAGCAAGAGTCTGGGATTTTCTCTTTGCTTTAAAGCACCGAAAATATGACACTTTGGATTAAGGTAGTCATACACCCTATAATTCTGTGCATAGAGTACCAGCATAATAACCAAAACTTCTCTTGCCAGTGATTATGCATGGGGTACTTTGTTTTTCCACAGCAAGTCCTGGACGACATCTGCAGCCCTGCAGTGATTGATAACAACATTCACATGAGCATTACCGGGGATCTTTTTGTACGAATCTGTAATTGGAGGCTTAGAATAGTTTACTAAGAAGAATCATTCCACTATGGAGTATTTATTTGGCTAATTCTTTTGGGTGCTGTTAGAGGGGTACTGGCAAGTTCTGATTCATAGAAACCCAATGCACACAGAACAAAACCCTGCCCAATCCTGGGCCATCCTCCCAATCGTTCTTATGCCTGAGCCCGTGCCTGCAGTCACTGGGCCAATCCAGCTTGTAGAGTCTTCCTCTTCTTTGCAGGCCTTCTCTTTTACCCAACTCTGATGTCCTTTATCAAGTGCCGGTCTCTCCTATAAGCTAGCCAAAGCCCACCAGATGACATCTTTTCATCCACACTTTTAGAGAATATTCTAGTTGTAATTCTTTTAAGATACATGTGTGTGTTTGTGTTTTTGTTTGTTTGTTGGGAGAATATGGTGCTGTACATATTTTTTACCAGGCCCATAACTCAAATTCATGATGTTGCTATGAGTAGGAACCAACTAGGTGGCACGTAACATTAACAATATGTATTATATATTATAGCTGTCTTAATATTTTCTTGCTTCTTTAAATATTAACGTCCTGCACTTCAGATTTTTTCAATGGAATGGCCAAGTGTTAAGAAAGTATCAGTACTGAACTTTCATTAGAGATTCAATAGGGTTGCCTATTAAATTTTACCATTAAACTTTGAGCTTGCACCCCAAAACAAAACAATTACAAATTTTCAAAGTTTTTCAACATGCAAAAAGAAAAGAAAATCAGATCCTAGATTTTCAACTAGGGAGCCACTATTTATTATAAGTATTGTGAGAGAGAATGCCATTTATATTCTAAGATAGAAAAGCAGAACAGTTCAAATTTTTCATTATCTCAAGTGGTTCAGCCAATAATCACAGTCTACCAGAAAGTGCAGTGTTTTTCTCCAACCACATAAAACAACAGGAACCCATAAATTTTATAAAGACCATTTAAAAGTTTCTTAAGCACAGTTAATACAAGCATTTTAATCTTTTATATACATTGTTGAAGTTCCCTTGGATTTCACCCCACATAATTCTTAAGCCAAAAAAAAAAAAAAAACTCAAATACGTTGCCTTGGAGTTGATTCCTGATTCGTAATGATCCCATAAGGCCTGGCAGAACTGCCTCGTGTGGTTTTCTGACATTAAAACTCTTCAGAGAAGAAGAAAAGTTCATCTTTCTCCCCCAGAAAGGCTGGTAGTTTTAAACTCCTGGCCGTGATGTTGACAGTCCAACAGGCTCATCGTGGTGTTGTGGTGACTGCTCCATAGGGTCTGTTCCCACTCATCGGTAACCTATACACAACAGAAGGCAACACTGCCCCGTCCTGTGCCATCCTCCCCATGGGTGTTAGGCTTGAGCCTATTATTGCAGCTACTGCATCAGTTCATCTCAAAGCACGTCACTCTTTTGCCGAGTTGAAAAAATTTAGCCTATAAATAATGGTCTTTGTGAAGATGGAAAAGCTTTTGATTTTCAACATAAGCATCAGAAGTTTCAGATTCTTTGATTATTGTTCAAATCAGTAAGGTCTCTGGGTGAAAACAGGAGCCCTGGTGAAGTAGTGATTATGAGTTTGGCTTCCATCCAGAAGATAGGCAGTTCGAAACCACCAGGCGCTCCATGGGAGAAAAATGGGGTTTTCTACTTCAGGAAAGGTTTACAGTCTCAGAAATTCACAGGGCAGTTCTACCTAGTCCTAAAGGTCTCTATGAGTCTGCTTTGACTCACAGCAGTGAATTTGGTTTTGGTTTTGGGGGGAAAAACCTTGTATTGGAATATGTCTGTTGATTCTAAAGCTACCAGGTGAACTTATTTGGATATTGCTCATTCAGACCTACAGTAGAACCCCAGTACTCCATCGCATCAGTACTCGACATAATTGGATTTCAGCGTGAAAGAGGATCTTGCATCAGAGCTCAAACAAAACATAGGAGTGACCTGACATATGTGATTTTTGTAAACAAAAGCAGTTTGTGTTAGCACACGTTGTTTAAAGCTTTTGCAGGTGTATTTCAAACACCCTGCTATCATTGTATTAGTGTCTATGGCATTTTGTACTGTTTTTAAATAAAAAAACATGAGTTCTAAGAAAGAGTTTTTTGAAAAGGCTCCACATGATAAGGAACTGATCAACTGTGTTATTGATATGGTTGATGATAATTTAGGAAAGCCTTTTAGAACACAGTTGAAGGACTCCAGCAGCTGACCACATCAGAAGGACTTTTTTAGAGAAAACCAGTCAAGTTCTTTGAAAAAAGGCCAAGAAGGGAAAAAACTCCTGAGAAGCAGGAAAGGGAATCCCCCTTCCAAACAACAACTCCCTCCATCCCTCCAGGCCACATCCGTGTCCACACAACCAGATCCCTGTCAGTTTCAAAGTATAGGTCATACTATAGTATTATAAGCTTTTTAATGTTTTCTTTCTTATTCAAATTATATCATTTAACACTGAACTTAATGACTTTGAAATTTCTTTGTAACATTTTGTATAAAAAGGCAACATGAGGGTAAAAACTTGATGGTCAAGAACAGATTAATCAGGTTTCAGTTATTTCTTATGGGAAAATTTGATTTGGAATTCAATTGCATCATATCTCCTTTTAGAACGGATTAGCGTGGAAGTCTGAGGTTCACTGTAAAAGGACTAATATACTTTTCATGTCATATAAATCCTAAAATAGGAGAGAGTATGATCCTTCCTCTTGGGAAACATATACGTTCTGTGAATTAAAAATTACATTGACAATGTCAAGGAGCATAACTCCAAACTATATCTACCTTTTATGTACAAATATTGAATGTGGTTTTTTCCCCTTCTTGTTTGACATTACTAGATCTTGAGGTAAATGAGAATGCTATAATTCTTAAAATGAAAGTATGCTATAGTCATTGAATTTAAAATGTGAGAAAACAAATCTGTCAAATTTATGAAATTATTCATGCTAAAAGGCATATCCTTTTATATTTCACATCAGAAACCTAGAGGGAATGTTCAAATACAAATAGCAAGAAGAAATAATTTCTGATTGTGTTAGTCCAGGTAGACTAGAGGAACAAATTTCATAGACTCCCATATGGATATAAGGGAATGGTTTATATACAAAAGGAATGGAACACTGAGAAAGCATCCCAACCCAGTCCAGTTCAAAGTCCTAAGTCCGATATTAGCCCATATGCCCAATACCAGTCCATAATGTCTCCTTCCAACTCACAAAGTCACAGGTCAGTGGGTGCAGAATCCAGGCGTTGGCAGTGGTCACCCCATAGCTCCTCGCTTCCAGGGCTCAGGGTCCATCAACAGCATCCAGTGATGGCAGAAGCAACTCAGCAGGGGCCTCCACATGGTCTCTCCAGCTTCAGAGGTCTGGCTCCATCTTTGCCGTGTGGTCTCTCCGCCAGCTCCTCCAGCTTCTCGGATGCTACCATCTTGTCTTATCCATGATTCATCGTCTCTGAGACTAACTCCCAACAACTGGGGAAGATAGCTTCTCATATTCACGAGGGAAATATCGAGAGATTTCCCAGAAGTCTCAGGGGAAAGTCATTCCCACACGGAGGCCTCATTGGCTACTTGATGGCTATCTCCAGATTAACAGGCCAGACTCCACCCCTACATCTGAATCATCAAATTAACGTGAGCACATGACTGCCACACTGATTACAGCGAACTTCCTTTTCAATGAAAAACCAACGTCTTGTTTACAAAAAGGAACTTCATTCATATCTAGAGAAAGTCCTGATTTTAAACAGAACCTTGTGATAGTCATAGCAGACCTAATTAGCAACCTCTGAAAAGAGTTAAGAAGAAACACACAATGCTCACTCTTTATTTAGGTGACGGTTTTGACTATATCTAAATCCTAATAGGCAGAGTCTTCCATCACCATTCGTCTGAGGGGAATTTAACAGATAAAATAAAAGCTGCTACGTGAACGTCAATGAATTTGGTTGAATCAAGGAGCCCTGGTGGCATAGTGGTTATGAGTTAGACTGTTGACTGCTGGGTTAGCAGTTCAAATCCATGAGACTAGGAGGAAGCTTATTTACATAAAGAGTTACCGTCTCATAAGCCTACTAGACAATTCTATGCTGTCTTACAGGATTGCTATGAGTCAGTATCAACTTGTTGGCAGTGAGGATTTGGGGGGGTTTTGTGGTTATTATTTATAATAGCCCCCGTGATTTTGTTGTATGAGAGTAGAACTGCTAGTCTCAAGGTTAGTGGTTCACTTTCATGAGCTTCTCTGTGAGAGAAAAACGGAGGATATCTGTCCCCCCAATTATTTATGGCCTCTGAAATGCTGACAGTGGTTCTCAACCTTCCTAATGCAGAGACCCTTTAATACAGTTCCTCATGTTGTGGTGACCCCAAACCATAAAATTATTTTTGTTGCTATTTCATAACTGCCATTTTGCTACTGGTATGAATTGGGTGAGCCCCGTGAAAGGGTCATTTGACCCCCAGCAGCTGATTGAGAACAGCTGCTTCACCAGGTTTCTGTGAGTTGGAATGGGCTCGATTCAATACCTTTGTTTCCTCTGTCCCATAGAAAATTAGAACAACAAATATTGAGCTCACTGTTCTGTCTTGGAGCTTAAGAATTGATATCATTCAAATTTATTTAAAATATGTGGCCTCTTTTCTCTCATTTTCACTAAGACTTTTTAAAACCAAAATATTTCTGCTTATTATATACTAAAGAAAGTAGCTAGTGGTTAAAAAATGAGGCAGTTTGTTTTTGTTCAGCCATCTATGAAACACAAAAGAAAAACACTCCATAATGGTTGATTAAATTACTGAAACAGTAATGCAAAATATGTCTGAATAGTCCAAATGCCTAAACATATGTCCCTAATCATCGCCAACAGTGGAATTAGAGTTTTCTCTTTGTCTAGCCTCTCAAAAACAGGTAGACGAAACAAAAACTACTGTATCTGTAAAATCCTAAAGGCAGGGAGTGTGAAGGTGTGACCTGAGATACGTGACACTCTCAAAGCCCGGCACTCTGGTGGGAGAGCTGGGGAAGGTTCGCGGGTCCCCATCGGCATTCCCTTGGACACCGTGAGTGTCGCCAACAGAGTATACTGCAGAAGTTAGGAGTGCATGTTCAGGACAAGTTACAATTCTGTGTTACTTTAAATGCATGCCTAAATTATTTGAAAGGGGTCCCTAAATCAGATTAGCTAGTTGAACTTGGGACCCCTGAGGGAAGAACTGGAAACTTTCCATGCAAGCAAATCACGAAGAGAAGGGGTGGGTAGATACTGGGAGCATAGGGAACACGAGAGATAGGGAGACCCTTCAGGAAACAATGGCGAGGGGCACATCCAGCACACTGCTTGACCAGACTGGCCACATGAAATCCTGGAATAAGAGAATTGTTATATAGAGGTGAAGGAAACTGATATTGGAGCAGAAGAGACTTGAACTCTATGGTTGGAAAAGTTCCAACAATTCCGTGAGCAAAAACGAATTATTAATTGGCGGAACAGAGCATCTTCTTGTACTGAATCAGCCTTGAGACCACAACAGAGAGTGTTTGATTCCTATTCAATTGATTTTTGGTAATTGAAGAAGGAGTCCATAATAGAGAAGAATGCACCTTTTCCACAAAAGAAGACATTCTTCTGTATAAATAAGACAACAGGAATTCAATCCAGAAAAATAAAATAAAATACAACCGTAGCATGGTTATAATTCAAATACCATAATCCCTCTTTGCTCTTGCCTGCAATAATTTTTCATGGACAATCAGTAAAAGACTGACTAAGAAAAGAAATGGCACGCATGCTACAACCATCTAGAACATACCCCATGTAGTTAATAAAACCTGAAATAAATTTAAATACCCTCTCCAAAGTGTTTAAATATGTCACCCAATGGAAATGTTGTTCATTTGTCAAAATGCAAATGGAAATATTTGTGGCCAGTAACTATCTTTCATCGTTTAATTTCCCACTGGAAATGTGGAACTTGAAAATCATAACAGCCTCCTTTACTATGACATAAGCATGCACAAGAAAAGTGAGTACCCTTCTTGCTTTCAGTTAGTGAAGGAGCCTGGCAGGCAGTGATTGAAAAACTGGCAGTTGGAAGCCAGGAACCACTACAACGGAGGCAAAAAGGATGATTTCCTGCTTCAGAAATCCCATGAGGCCATTCTGCTTGTCCTCAAAGGTCGCCACGAGCTGGGATCTCCTTGCCAGCAATGGGCTCGCCTTTACCAAGGTTTCCGGCTGTGTAGACAGCAAACTGAAATCTCAGGAAGATTTTGGAGTTCACGCCTTCAATTGTGAAAGGGAATCTGTTTCTGACGATAAGAAAAAAATGATTAAATCCTCATCAAAATGCTTTCTGTTCACTTTTCTAAAATAATTTGCAGGGTTCAGAACGATTTTCCCAGGAGGAAAAAAAATCAGACATTTAGATCTGAATCCGCTGACTAGTTAGGATGTGAGTAAGAAGTAATACTTATAGCTCTTTAAAGACTTGTGTATATATTTGTCATCACCACATGAGGGTTCTTCCCTTTATCCAAAGAAAACTTCAGCAGCATCCAGGGAGTGAGTCAGCGCCACCCTGGGAGCGCCAGGAAGACCCTTGACTTTCCTCCACGCAGCAGCAGGCAAGCCTAATCAAAGGACTGCCCCGTCCTTCCCGATGCAATAAATTAGCACTGAGTGACAAAAACAAAACATCAAAAGAATTTAATCACAAGACTCCTTGGCTGTATTACATATTCCGCTCTGAGCACATTTTTTTAAACACAGTTTGGGCTTGGGAGACATTCGTTCTCAGATCCTCTAGTCAATTTCCTACACGTGTGAAATAGAAAATCATAGAGTCATTTTGCTCAGATTTTTGTTGAGTGACTGTTGCTCTCCAGTTTCAGGTAAATGATTTGCCAATGTAGTCGGCATGGAGAATTGTTATCCTTGGTTTAAAAAAAAAAATCTACTTTTCATCTGAGAGACATGTTTGGTGTTTTTATTCTCCTGGCTGTACTGCTAATAGGTACAAAGAATAATTGTTGTATGCTCAATGTTATTCGTCAGTAGTCACAGATTTTTAGAAACTAAAAACATTAAAAAAAAAAAGCGATTGACTACCAAGTCAAGATCTGAGAAGGAGCTGGAAGACAAGGTTTTATGCATGAGCTGCTTTATCATACATGCAGCTTCTGCCATTAGGGTATTAAGTCCAGGCCCAATGCGCATGGGTCGTGTGAAGGAGTTAATGAACTTTTACCAAAGGGAGCAATGTGGTCCTTTCTCACTGATATGATCAAGACCAATCCTTTCTCCGAGAGTGTGGAGTGGCAATGAACTTCGTCATCCTGGTGAACAGAACTTGACAGACATTGTCAGAATCTCACTCCTGAGGTATCATTGTCATTCACTCTGCATTAACCCCGCTAGGAGCTACTGCTGGATTTAGCCTTCAAAGTCTCCTCATTATTTGACAAGTCAGAAGAGGTAGTGGAACGACTAGTAATTGGGGAACTACAACTCCATCCCAGCAAGTGACCTTGTCCCCAAACGAAGCTCTGGCTGGCCCCAGGTAGAGCACCTTAATTGGCAGAGGAGTTATTACTGCAGCTCTTCAACAGGCGTTTTCCGGGGAAGAAATGGGTGAGAAGAATTTCAGCACAATGCAGTGCGGATGAAGTGCTGAGAACTCCATCTGAGGCTGGCATGGCATATTGTGTGCAAGTGTCACTCGCTTTGGATTTATCACTGTCACTTTCCATCTCAAAGGAGAATGTGATTTAGACCTTTAAAAAAACTCAATTCCAAATGAATGAGGGGTGACGAAATTAAAAAATGTTCCGGTCCCTTTTGCCCTCCTGCTTAGCAATCTGATACTTCAGCGCCGATTCAATTTGATGCTGATACTCAGGTAACATTGATTAAAATTCTGAGGTTTGTTTTTACATGTTTTAGGCCTTGATGCTCCATCTGAAATTGAGGGTACATTTTTTTTAATTCCTTAATAATTTGCTTTCATGTTCAAGTGAATGAAGCATTTTAGATAGCTCTAAAAAAAACTCTGAGGTCTAATAATCAGTGCTAGTTTCAATACTAATGAAAATATTTTTACAAATAACTTAGCCTGGCCAAAATTAAAGAGAACCCCACATGTACAATTGCATACTACATTTTCACAGAACTTTTCTATGGGTAATTATGTATGAGGTATTCAAATTCTATGGGATATTTTGAACTATTCCTTCAATCTAATTGGTTTCCTAAAAGTCAAAATTTGTTAGTCATTTGACATATTTTAAAAATGTGTCTCTTAAGCTCATGCTCAGGATTTGAAGTATTCACTTGTAACTTTGTCACCAATAGTAAAATGTGTACTACTTTGTTCTTTGTTCTTCAAGGAAGGAAGACTTGCTTTACTCATAGGCTTTTCCGTGATGTTCTACCTGCAGAAGTGTGTCAAAAGAGCAGCAACACAATGCACCTGCTCACCCACTGTTCCCCAGAATAAATCCAATGAGAGCAAAAGGCACTTTTTGAAAATATCTCCAAAAGCTTTCTAAGGAGAATATGATTTGTTATAACTCATTGATGTACTTAATTGATTGCTCTACATTGAGCTTTAAATGCCTAGTAAAACGTTATACTCTTCTTTTGTAAGTTTATTTCTAATCTAAGTAAGTGTAAGAAAGTAAAAGTCTAGAAATGGAGACATCACTCTTTGAACTTGTGAATGTGAGTGTGTCTGTTTTAGGCTGGGTTCTTTGGAAGAACAAAACCAGTGATAGAGAAAGAGAGAAAGTATCAGGTGAGATGAGAGGTTTCTGGCTCGCTCATCTCAAAATCCAGAGGCAAGAGGTTGATGAGATAGGTGCAAGATCAAAAGAGGGAAATCTTTGCCAAAACAGTCATATATATATATATATATATATATATATATAGATAGATAGATAGATATGGATATGTGATTGATATATATATGTATATGATGCTGTCTACACCCCCAAGAAAACATTCCTTCAACTGGCTACTCACATCAAATCACATAATGGAGCAGAAGCTCATAACATCGGCCGCACCACTGAGAATCATGGCCTAGCCAATCTGATATTTGACCTGCCTCATGACATTTTCGAAGGAGTCAATGAAAATGATTTAAGTGAAAAAGGAGAATACATGTCCCTTCTGGTTATAGTATAGGGATATTCTGGTAAAATTTAAATATGAGCCAGATTTATTCAAATATTGTTTTATACGCTTTGCTTACCTTGTCAGTCAAATATGATGTGGATAATTTCATTATGACTAAATGAATTTGAAGAACAATAATGTCTGCTCTTGTTTTAATAAGGGCTATAGATGTTAGATATTTTTTATCCCATTTAAAACTTAATCAACCACACTTTTTCATTTCTGATAACTTTTACATGAGTGAGAGTTATTGAATTTGTACTTACTTTTCCTTGGCTTTTACTGTAATTATATAAATCTTGGGCTCTTCCAGGTACAGAGAAGAAAAAGCAGTTACTGATGTCCTAAATCAGGGTCCTCAAACTATGGCCCACGGGCCACATGTGGCCCACCAAGGACATTTATTCAGCCCAATAGATGTTTTTGCCACCACTGCCTGTCCTGCTAGCAGTCGACTGATGCCAAGCCTACAGTGAATTTTTTCATAGTTAGCTTTGCTGTCTTTTTTTTAATCTATTGTCTGGCCCTCCAAAGATCTGAGGGACAGTGAACTGTGAAGTTTGAGGATCCCTGTCCTAAATAAACTGTCAACTGAATATACCATAAGAACTCCACATAGCCCGAAGAAAGATACTCAGGAAACATGACTGTTAGTGCTAAAATCAGATGTGTGTGTCAGAGGAAACAGGAGGAAATGATCTCTTAAGGAGAGAGTAAAGAAACACACATCGTGTCCTTCAGTCAATTTCTACTCATCACGACCCAATCAGACAGTAAAATTATCTGATCCGATTCAAGGGTGCAACATTCTGAATCTTCACGGAAGTAGCCCACCACATCTCTGTCCCACAGAGCATCTTATAGGTTCGAAGCACCAAGTTCCTAACTGAGCACTTCACCATTGCGCCACCAGAAGAGAATATCTTAATGAAATTCACTTTGGTATATTTACCAAGCTTTTCCTTGACAAATTTGTAGCCAAGTAAAAAAAAAATTCTCTTCTCTTTGGGAAATGAGTCTGTAATGGGGAACTTCTTTTAGGTGTGAAGGTATAGGTCTGAAGAATACAGAGAATGAAAGAATATGACAAAGTGTTGACCCTCTCCGCAGTGGCCTTTTATAAGCATTTTCCCTGCACATCCCAAGCCCATGGTGCCAAGTATTCCATAACAATAAAGCTGCTGCAACATGACAGTGTCTGTAAAGCAGTGATCGAAAGCTAAAGATAAGTGTACACATTTCATTTTCTTATTCCAATAAACACAGTGGCGACTGAGGTTGTTTTAAAAGTCCTTTAAGTTTTCTTTTTTTTCCCTGTATCTTTCTTTAAATGAGAATAAGAAATTAAAGAATTATGGAGATGAATGCAGCATGATGATGTGATCTAAAGCCATAAAAAAAGATGGTAACTTTTTATTGAGCATGTGGAAGTACTGGTAACAGTTGAAAGATTAATAAATAATCAGGGCCTTGGCAGAACATCCAATAATTTCTTCTCAGAAGCCTTTTTAATGTAGCTGAGATCCACAGCTTTAGTCCCTGCAAATTAAACATCCCAGCTCAGTTTACTAGCACCACAATACACAGGTAGAAGCAATAAGTAATAATGAGTTTTGGGCCATTGAACACTGTGAATTTTCCCAGTGTACTGCAATTATAGAAACATCTGTGCTAAATAAGTTCCTACTGAAAGCTAGGAGTGTTTAATAATCCTCACAATCTCTCATTATCAGCCCTAATAGAAGAGAGAGTGCTCTGAAAAAGTTTACCATTATCAAAGAAAATTGCCAGGAATGTGATCCTTTCTGGTACCACATTTCCCTGGACGATAAAAACACCAGAGACAACCTCTTGGAAAAGAACATTACGTTGCAGCTTTAATAACATGTACCAGAGCACAAGGCAAATTATGCCGCTTTCGACAGCCCGGCCATTCTGGTGAGAGTATCCCCTGTATTACAAGCTGACAACCAAGAGATTCATGATGCCCCTCAGCTTTCTCTACTGCGTCTGACAAAAGAGGAGTGGCCTAAAAATATACACAGCTTGCCTCAGACCTGTCCTGACCGCCAAAGCCTCGCCTGAAATAGCTCTCCACGAGTCCACTGCTTCCCGCGGGGCTCATTCCAAACCAAGGCTGGGTTTCAGGCCTAGGATCTGAATAACATTAGCAACCACTGCTGCCCAGCTGTTGCTCCTTCAGGAAATGTCACTCCTCTGGAGAAAAAGGAGGGACTTGGATGGGAGTACCGGTGGTTGAATAGGCACCTCTTTAATTAGTTTGGGAGTCATAGTGTAGATATTGCTTTGGAAGAAGCTATCATGTGGGACTCAGGGGCTGTCCATACTTAGAACTAGTTTGTGAAGGAACACTTGACGAACACAGTCCATTACAGATTATGACTCTTTCACTATTATCAAGGAGAAAAATTCATTTACATCCAAGTAATAGCTTCTTGCAGTTCTAGGAAGGAGGCTCACTGATGTCAAGACAAGATGTGAAAATCTTCCTATAAACACGGTGCTTCAGAATAAAATCAGTATTTT
Source organism: Nesogale talazaci (assembly GCA_004026705.1). NCBI lineage: Eukaryota > Metazoa > Chordata > Mammalia > Afrosoricida > Tenrecidae > Nesogale > Nesogale talazaci. The sequence goes on along the minus strand of PVJH01001558.1, from coordinate 125,079 downwards.
GCCTCTAATTCTTCTATTTTCCTTCCAGCAGCATCTGATATTTATGACCACCCCTCATCTGTCCATTTTTCAAATACCAGCAGGTTGGCCCATCACAATAGGCTTCCGAAGAGCTTCCAGACTGAACAACTAGTGTGTGCAAACCCTCGGGATAGCAACTGACTGTTGTCCAAGATACAGCGTGAAGGTGAGCCCTTGACAAGGACATGCATTCAAAGTGCACATTAGGCTCAACAAAGAACTCAAGCAACCCAACAACTATGAGGACAATGCATTTCTATCACCATGTATAAGGGGACTCAAAGACAACTATCCACACTCTTTGTTATCTACAGGGGACTGTGTTACATAAACATACATCGCACGAGTACTCTTGACATCAGCGAGAAGAACAGACAAAGGTTTAAATTTGCTTCAGTGGTTCAAGACCACTTGGCCAAGAGTGCATTACCCAATAAGCAAGGTAAGCACAGACTTAGATTTGCTTCCTTACGAATCAGTAGTGAACACGGTTTACAGAGATGTCACCGTGCAAGCAAGTACTTACCTTGATATTGGGTAATCTGATACAGTACAAAGGTAATATGAAAGAGAACCAGGATCCAGGCCAAGGACTGGCCCCTCCAGAGTCTGCACTCTCTGCCACTGTAATAGAATGTCTTCTATCCAGTAAGAGCAGCTTAAAAAAAGATGGTCACTACTCAACTCAGTGCACCCATTCAGTGTGGTACAGAGTTCTACCCTTGCTCGTTTTGCTGCTTGCTTTTGCAGAAAGTAGCCTGAGGCTGTGGTTTAGCCATCCTGCATGCTCAGTCCAGCTCTGGCCATGGGACAAGCTATGCTACTTAAATGAATTTCACTCTTTGGTTACTGTTTCACTCATGTGTCATACACACATAACCCTGAACGAGTTCCTTCACCTCCCTGAAACTCAGTCTTTTTATCATTTAAAATACATTTTGTAGGATATTTGGGCTAAATAACCACCAGGCCTCCAAAAAACCAACATGGAAAAAAAAAAGGAGTCTGGAAAAAGGAAAATATTATATCTTGCTCTAAAAATTCTCCTGAGAACTAAATAAAACACATTTCAAAGTGTTGGGGGAAATGAAATGGCATTAGGTACATATTTGATCTTCTAAAAACCGCTTCAGAGAAAATATTGCCTTGCTCAATGTGGGAAGACAAGTAATAATTTGAATAAAGTTTTTTGATTCCTGTGATTGTGATTCATGAAGCATTTTTACACAGAGGATTGGCTCAGAGTTTTTTGCTGCTTTGCAGGGATGCTACATTCATGAACTCTAGCTATTGTAACACATTTCAATGAGGTCTGAGGCCCAAAGTCACTGCTTCTCGGTCTCCTAATTTGCCCTATAAAACTCAACCACTCTGAGGACATCTCTCACCACACTTGATTATGTCATTATTTACATGCTTGATCCCCAAATGCCATTCCTGTTTGATGGAAAATGTCATGAAGCCAGAAAAAAAATCTCTGTTCTCTAATATCCATTCTCTAGCATAGTAATCAGCAATTAACCAGGCAATAGGTGTTCGTTCTCCATCTTATTTGTTGGGACAGCTTCCTGTGGTAACTGGAGTGTTGCTGGGGTACTAGAAGTGAGGACACAGGTGTTTCAAATACCAAGGATCACCTATGGTGGACAGATGTCAACAAAGCTTCCAGGTGAAGCTACAGCAGGAAGCAAGGCCTAGGTATCAACTTCAGAAATCAGTAAATGAAAACTTTGTGAAACACAGTAAAACATTGTCTCACCTTGGACAAGTCATTGGAAAGGATGAATTGCTAGATAAAGGGCATCAGGTGTGGTGAAGTAGAGAGTCCTTGCAGGCAAGGGAGATCCTTAGATGGGCAAAGAAGCTGCAATAATAAACTATAACATGTTGGTAATTATGAGGATGAAACAGGTCCTGCATCTATGTTCTATAGTATATAAAATTTGTATGGCTTTTAGTCAACTCAGTGGCAGCTAACTATCCATTTATATAGTGTCTTTAAAAAATGCCCACCAACACTGAGTCAATCACAATTCATAATGACACTTTACAAGGTTTCTGAGACTATAAATCTTTACAGGAGAAGAGGGCCTGAATTTTCTCCTGTGGAGTGACTGAAGGGTTTGAAACCCTGACCTTGAGTAGCCATAATATCAACAGGGCTCCATCTATCTATCTGGATGCTCATTTAATATTTATAAAATGAGTAAACATATGATTACTAAATTCAAGTTACTGATAAAATTAAGTCATTTAATACTTAAAATTGCCTTTATAATTTATGAAAAAATGATGTGGGCTCACGTTTGTTTTCCTCTGACTTCACTAAGGGGAGGAGAATCGAAGTCAAGTCAATATCAGTCCCAGGCAATTCCTAGGAATTCCTAGATGTCAGACATGTTCCAGTCTCCAGTTATCTTGACCAGATCTTCCGCTTCTCTGCAGGGTTCAAAATTTATTTCATTGGCCATACAGAACTCAGTCAATATACATGAGAAGTTAACAGGGTGCAGTTTAAGGTAAGAATTCAATTCTTTTTTACTGAAGAGAACCTCTTCTCAGCCATGTCTACAGATATACCTCTCTCTGGTCCTTGACCCTTGGGTCAAGTAGCCCCTTGAATGCATCCCTGTTCAATTTACTGTTACAGGGCTTCTTTATCACTACCAATAAATATCCAAAGGACACTCCACTCTTCCATAAGCCTAAGTCAGAAGATATTCACCTATTGTCCCATGGCCAGCAAATTCAGTTCCCCTGATTAAGTACTGTATTAGTCTGGGTTGACTAGATAAACAAATTCATAGAAATGCATATGTATATAAGAAAGAACTTTATATAAAGAGTAATTATACATTAAGAAAGCATCCTGATCCAGTTGAGATCAAGTTGATAAGTCCAATATTAGCCCATATGTCTGAAATCAATCTATAAAATCCTCTACAGATTCACAAAACACATGTAATGATGCAGAATGCAGAAAGATCACAGGCCAATGGGTGGGAAATCTGGTGGATGCGGTAGTGTTATAAGCATCTTGGGCCTGGTAGGGGTCTCCATGGGGCTTTTCCAGCTCCACAGCTTGTCAGATGAAATATCTCCCAGAGAGCGAGTAGAAAGAGAGAGAGAGAGTGAGTGTGTGTGTCTCCCACCTCCAAAGAGGAATATAGGAATCTCCAGAATCCTCAGAAGAAGGCCATGCCCACACAGAGGCCTCATTGACTATGATCTTATTGGCAGGCTGGACTCTACCTCTTCATTCTTTTTGTTTGGTTTGGTTTGGTTTTAGGGGGGCATCACTGCCCTCTGGTGGGAGTAGGGAGCCCAGCCTTGCTTCTGGAGAGCTACTGCTGGGTTTGAACCGCCAACTCAATGGGCCGCAGTCCCACACACTGCCACTATGCCACCAGGGCTTAGCCCTCTCTTCATTCTTAATCCTCTCAAATTGACATTGCTATATAACTACAAGAAGTGCCTAGAATCCCACTTCTCAAGCAAGTCTCCCGCCCAAAGGCCCTTAGCCTTACTTGCCCCATGGCCAGAGAAGCCCACCATTCTGTCTCTTTCTCTGACTCCTTATTCTGCTGCCTCTGTTGTGACTGCTCCTCTGCTATCAAAGATGTCTCTTGGATTGAAGTGACTTGATAGACAGAAATTTTGGTATCCAGAGGACATACTCCGCTTATGGCTACTTTCTCTTTACAGCAGTGAAATTGCCCCTTCCTACTTCTGGTTTGGCTCATGTTACAGTAGCAAGGTTTTAAAATCACAATTAACCTTGTTAGCAGTCCTTCTAAATTGAACACTATAATTCTATCAGCACACACCCCCACCTTCTTTTACCTAGATTCATCGGGAAAACAGAAATATGCCCAATCTATAAAATTATACATAGTTGTTTTGTGGGAGTTAAATACTAGGGCTAAAAGAGGGAGATCAAATAAATCGCTGCACCAGAGGTCAGCCCTTGAGAGGGACTTCTTAATTTTGGATCCTGCACTTCACCTTTGCTTCATGTGACTTACTTAGATACTTTCATAGGGTTTTGGATGCATAGCACTTTGTATTGAATCAACTTTTTCCCAACAGAAAACAAAACAGTGGCTGTCAAGTCCATTCAAACTCATAGCAACCCTTTAGGAGAGAATAGAACCATTCCACGGCATTTCTGAAGTGATTAAACTTAATAGGAGCTTAACAGTCTCTTTCTCCTGAGAACTGGCTGGTGGGTTTGAACTATGAACCTTCCAAGTAGCAACCCATTACTGTGCCATTAGAACTACAATTTCAGGGCTGCTGAATTGCATAAGGACTGGGAATATGGAAGCAATAGAGGCTTCAAGAAATTTGGGAAGATGCTGAGGCATTAGTCATTGCCATTTCTGACTATAATTATAAAAGCCCGATTGATACAAGTTCCAGAGTATACACTGGCTGGTTTTTCATGACCACCATATTGAACAATTAGAGAATTCTTCCCAGGTCACTTCACAACCACAAAACATTTTAGGAGGTCTGATATCCCCTGAGACTCCACCAAGTCAAAGTGGATTTGGGAGGAACTGTTCAGACAGAAGTGGAGGAGGAAAGTTCAGCAGGACTTAAGCAGGAACTTGTTCATTAGAAGAGTAATAAAATACGAGGTGTTCAAGTGACGTTGTGAGTACCTGAACTCATTTTTTGTTTTTGATATTTTTTGTTTTGTGAATTAAATGGGGCTTACATTTCATTTTCTTAATCAACTCAAACAACTAGTCTATTCTTTCAATAACTGTAGTCCCCAACCTTTTTTTCTCTTTCTCTTCAGCCAAACTAACACCCATCTACCCTCTTAGCTTCCCTTCCCTTCCTATCCCCTTCCATGCTGGGTAAACATCAAATTCTTTTTCTTGTGGTATGAAAACCTTTAGATTGTTTTTTTTGTTTGTCTTTCCTTCTATAACAGTGATCTCCCACAGTATGTGCCCTTTTGTGAGTGACTAATGTCACTCAGCATAATATCCAACAAATCCACCAATGACATGAGATGCTTCACAGTTTCATTATTTTGCTTTCATCATCCATAGTATTCCATTGTGTGCATGTACCAAAGCTTATTAATCCATTCTTCCACTGGTGATAAGTTAGTTAGTTTCCATCTTCTTGCTATTGTGAGTGATGATACATTGAACAATTAAGGACTTTATAAACAACAAAAATAAATTACTTTTCCTATTAATATAGTCACCAGCCTTGCAAGATGATTTTTTTATTCCATAGTTTGAAACATAGGTAGATAACTATATGGCTGATAGTATTCCAGAAGCATTATTAATACTAGCAGACATAATTGTATAAAAATACATATAAAATATACAAATATATTATTATTATTATTGTTTTTGTTAGGTACTATCCAGTTGATTCTGACTTTAAAAGAGCCTATAATCAAATGACCAAAACACTGCTCAGTACTGTATTAAACTCACAAATGTTGTTATGTTTAAGTCCACTGTTTCAACTACATATTAATCCATTTGGGGAAGAGTCTTCCTCTTTTCACTGACTTTCTACTGTACAAGCATAACATACTCCAGGGGCTCATCCCTCCTGACAATGTGTCCAAAAATTGGGCTCCAAAATCTCACCATCCTCATTTCAGAGGGACATGATGGTTCTACTTCTTCCAAGACAGATCTGTTTGTCCTTCTAGTGGCTCCTGATAAAGTCACTAGTTTTTGTCAACACCATCATTCAAAATTATCAGTTCTTTTTCAGTCTTCTTATGCTTATGAGGTGACTGAAAATATCTTGATACCTTAGTCTCCAGGATGACATCTTTGCTTTTGAACACATTAAAGAGGTCTTTTGCAGCAAATTTACCCAATGTAATATGTCCTGATGTACAAAAAAAAAAAAAAAGGCTAAAGTTTTCAAGGATTACTTTTCACTTAGATTCACAAAGTCCATAGAAAGAAGTCAAAGAAGCAAATGCTGAAGCTATTCTGATTTGGGCCAATCTACCACCAAAACGCTCTTTAACATGTCAAAAAGAAAATTAAGTTTTTAAAACATATTTGCCTTTTCATACAATTTCATCTGTGTCTAAGAAACTACTGGGTAACCAAAGTTGTCTCTCTTTCTCTCTCTCTCTTGCTCTCATTCTTATTCTGTGGTATTGTACTGTTATGGTTTACTTATTACTGTGATGCTGGAAGCTGTATCACCAAATTTCAAATACCAGCAGCATCACTCAAGATGGCAATATTTCAGTGGAACTTCTAGAGTAAGAAAAGATTATGAAGAAGGAATAGGCTGTCCAGTTCTGAAGAATTAGTCACTGATTTGGAAAAGCATCATATTTCTGTCCATTCCAAATAAAGGTGACACAACAGAATGTGAAAACTAACAAATGATATCATGAATATCACAGGGTGATATTTTTTGTGTCATCTGGGCTGGGCCAGAGTTCTTAGTTGTTTGGCAGTAATCCCCCAGGAGGTGATCTAACACAACACAATTAATTTAATGTTAGGATCTAATGTAACATAACCTGTTAAGGGCCTGTAGCCGATTAAGTCACAGCCTCAATTAAATTGGAAGAAAGACCCCTCAGAAGTGTGACATGTTCCTTTTCAAGCAGGCTCCCTAGAAAAGCTTCACCTGTACTGATCCTTCCAAATTGCCTGTTGGCTGATCCCAGGAGCAATCAGTGAACTACCAACCTGGATTCATGACACTTTGCATCTACCAGCCCGTGGTCTTCCTGATTCCTGTGTCATCAGTCCAAGCTACATGCCTCCAGTTTAATATGTGAACTTGAACCAGATGGGATTTAACCACTGCACAATGAGTGAGCCAATTTCTTGATATAAGCCTCTCTTTTTTTGTACCTGTATAAGCACCATTGGTTTTGCTTCACTGGAGAACCCAGCCTAACACAAACTCTGAGGGAGAAAAGAGTTGCTATGTACATATCTTATCAGTTTAATAAATCACTTTGTCTATACATACACCTCTGTCACTGGCTTTCCTTCTCTTGGGAACCCAGCCTAACACACACATGCAAGTAAAATGTTCCTGAAGAGCATCTAAGAAGGGTTGAAGCAGTATATATGGCAGGAAGCTGCTGGAAATTTAAACTGCATTTACAAGAGGATATGACATGAATGCCAGCAGTGCTGACGTCAGGTGTATTTTAACTGGAATGGAGAAAATGAGAAGGATTTGTGTTTTATGCAGAGGTATTGTATTGTGGAAATCATTACAGGCTATGCATAACATTAAGACGAATGAGAATTTCAAAACCCTTAATTCTGGTCATGCAGAACTAAGAATATGGACCAAGAGGTAGTTCATCAAGCAAAACAAGAAAATACTGCATAATACAAAAGCAGGAGAGGTGTGAATCAGGCTTGTATCTTCTCACCTTACTTATCCAACCTGCAAGCTAAGTAAATAATCTGAAAATCTGGACTGTATAAAGAAGAATTCAACATCAAAATTGGAGGATGGTTTGCATACAGATGCCACAATAGTGCTTGCTGAAAGTGAAGACTTGATGCATTTGCTCTTTACAATGAAGGACTATGGCCTTCACACACCAAACTCCACACACTGGAGCAAAAGACAGCATCGTGATAAACTGGTAAAAAAATGAAGTTGTCAAGAATTCTATCTTGCTTGGATCCAAAATCAATGCTCATGGAAGGAATTAAAAAAAATAGATTCCATTGGAAAAATCCTCTTTAAAATGTGGAAGTGCAAGGATGTCCTTTTGCAAAGTAGGGTTAGCCTAATCGAGCCTTTTCCATCATCTCATTGAAGTGTGAAAGTTAGTGAAGAAAGACGACGACCGAAGAATTGGTGTGTTTTACATGTAGTGTTGGTGGAGCGTTGACAGTCCTGTAGACTGCCAGAAGAACAAACATATCTGTCCTAGAAGAAGTAAACCTGCATGGTCCTTAGAAGCAAGCATGGTAAGACTTCACTTCAAGTGTATTCAATTGGTTATCAGGAGAGACCAGTCCCTGGAAAATGACATCATGCCTGCTGAAATAGAATATCAGAAAGAAAGAGGAAGACCATCGAGGAGATGAACTGACACTGTGACTGCAACAATGGGCTTCAACATATGGGACTTCGGGAATGTTGCAGGATCCAACAGTGTTTAAGTACATTGTACGCAGGCTTGCTATGCATTGGGACTGTTGAGCTGACACCCAACAACAGCTAATTATAGATATGAATGCATACCTATATATGTCTTTACATGTGTGTGCTTAATGTCTCCTAATGTCTATAGGGATCCTCTCATATTTTTAATATTATGGTGCTGATGCTATTTTTTTATACATTATTGACTTTTTATCTCCACTAAAATTTTCACTCCTCCAGCTGAAATTTTTCGTAGATCAACAGATCACATATGGAAATGAGAAATATAAGTCTTTTATTTGTAATAAATAGTTTTTGAAAGAAAGAGGTCATTTCTTCACTTGGTGCAGGCAGCTGGTACACAGAGAATTAACAACTCAATTTATATGAATTAGAACTTTGCAAATATGACTGTATCATAATTGCAATAATTATATAGTACACTAGTGCTAAGCACAACACTGCTAAGTGGACTATACATAGAATTTTTAAATTAAACGGAGCAGTAGTGGTTTTATTCAGAACTCTTATTTCTGTGAAGAGTCAACTACCATTCTCACAAGAATTACTTTCTTTCCACCTCTTTCTAAGCCCACCTAAACTTCCTGAATTTCCTTTTTGGCTTGTCTCCATGGAGTCATCTTTCATTTGTTTCTTCTTGTGTCCCTTTATTCAATGAGTTGCCGAGACTTATCACGTCTTTGATCAGACAAGCAGAAGCCATCTGAACATGAAACTGTTTCATTTTAATGAAACAATATCATTATTTATTCATATGCCTGTTAGATTATATGTACGTTAATGATAAAATTACTGGTTGATGTTCTTCATTTTTCTCACATGGTGAATTAGCAATATGGCTTGCACAAAATATGCAGTCAGTGCATATTCCTGAATAAATGAATAAACATATATATTTATATTTATATGCCTGGGCTTTAGATTATCCTAAGAAAGACTAATCCTCATTAAAACTTGATCAAATACGTGCTCCACCCACTTCTGTGAGGAGTAGCTTAAAGAAGAGCAGTTACTATAGCCTGCCCATGCCTGGTTTCCAAAAATTAATAAATAAACCAGAGGAAATAGTCAAAGATGGCATTTCTTGAAACTGGCCTAATCCTAAATTTTCCAAATGAATGCTTGTGCACTGGGTGGAATATTTTGTTTTAATTTTTTGTAAGAGCTTAATCAAAGAGTCTTCTACCTGTGCAAATGTCCCCATCAGTGCCAAACAGAACTATTTCATTAAATAGTAGATAGTCATTTTAAAACAAATATCATAACTTATGCTTCTAACTTATCTGTTCATGACAGGAAGAAAATAAACATGATAAAATGCATGTGTCATTTATCTGGGTGCATTAAGGTTAGTGTGAGAACAAAGGAAGAGGCTGTGCATAAATTACATATGAGGAGACAAAATAAAAAAATAAATGACAAAATAACCGTCCAGTGGCTCACTGATGAATGTAGGGACAGCCGTGTTTTCAGAGGACCTTTGTAATTACCTGTATATCATACACCACCATTATTGAAGGATATTTGTCAGTTAGCTATTTTAATGACAAATAATGACATTCAATTCAATAATTTACATTTACCTAGATATCATATGTGGTAAAGCATTGCCAGCATATAGTTACTTAGTGGAGAAACATTTCTATTTAGAATAAAATATGTGAAAATTTGACCTTCAGCTTCAGAGTGATTTACTACTAAAATTCCTAGTGGTAGGCCCAAATGAATCCAGAGAAGCTGTTTTACAGAGAAATTATTCTCCTGTAAGGTTCATATTGGAAACCAGAGGCTACCCTGTTTTAGGCAGTATCTCATAAGTAATTTAACCAAAGAACGAAGAATTTAATACTGTAGTGGCTAGAACTCTTTTGGTTGTATGTGCTGGATAAATCATTGACAACCAGCTCTAACAAAATAGGATTTCAGCAACTGTGAAAACAAACAAACAAAAAAAAAAAACAGAAAACTAACAGAGAAGCACAATGGGGCCCAAGTTGAGCTATGTTGAACCTCTCCCCAGAATAAGGACAGCATTGCAGCTATAGCTACTGGGAGAGAGGTGGGTCTGTCCAGACCACACCAGAGCAACCTAAGAGGAGGAACAGGAGGAGAAGAGAGAGAGAGAGAAACTCATGAGGGCCCACCGAGTCCCTGGGACCACATTCAGAGCAGCCTATGCACGGTGAGAACCATAGGCCAGTCACACCAGGAGACCTATTCCCTCACTGACCCATACCTCTACACAGAACAGCACTGGAGACACTATAGGGAAAGTGTGCCCTGTCTGCCCCACGCACAGAGTCCTGAAATGAAAGGGGTGGGGGTCAGTGCAACAGGGCAGCAAGGGGAGAAAACTAACCAAGTCCCCAAGGAATCCTGAAAATAGACCGCTGACATGGGGGATAGGGCTTGGCACCTCATCAGACTTTGTCAGAAAACATACATAAGGGTTGACAGACAGACCTGGAACTATTTTTTCTTCTTTTGTTTTGGTGTTTGTTTTTTGCTTTGCTTTGCCCTATGTCTATCTATATAAGATAAGCAAGATGAGAAATCCTGAGCAGAAAACAACAGCAGTTCTGGGGGTACATGGGTGAGGAGGGGGTAAGAAGGAGGAATGAGGAGCCAACACACTCGGGGATAAGAGAACAAGAGATCTAAAACCGATGGCAAGGAGGGTATATAAAGTCTGGTGGGAATTAATCAAGTGCAATGTATACAAGAGGAATTACTGAGAGCCAAGTGGAGGGTGATCAGGAAAGTGGGATAGGAGGAAGGTGAAAGGAAATAGAGGAAAGAACTAGGAGGCAAAAACTATTTATAGAAGAACAGCTATAGGCATGTATATGTGTGTGTGTGTATATATATATATATATATGTACACTAATTTATAATGAAAAGGATAAAGGCCAAAGTAGATATATTCATATCTTAAGTATTAAGATAGCAGATGAACTTTGGGCCTCTATCCAAGGCCTCCTTTAACACGAGAACACTTTGTTCTAAAAACCTGTCACTTTTTGATACTCACCTTCCTGACACGATCACTGAAGACAAAGGGGGGGTGCATAAATAAATGTGGTGAAGAAAACAGATGTGCCCAGCTACAAAAAGGTATAGCAACTTAGGTATTAAAGGCTTAAATTAAACAAGAAGTCATCTCTCTGGCAGGGAAGCAAATAAGCCCACAAGGAAGAAGCACCCCAGCCTGTGTGATCACGGGGTTTTCACCGGATCAGGTACCAGGTATGAAAAGATCCAAAATACACAATCATATTGATGTGAATGAGGGGGTTTTGAGTGAAGACCCAAAGCTTATGTGTAGACAGTTGGATAAACCCCCACAGAAGGGTGATAAGGAAGTGATGATTCACCCAAGATGCCGTATAACCACAGCAAGTCACACATCATCCCTCTAGTTTCTACCATGATCCTGTTCTACCTTACAGATCTGGATAGACCAGAGAACACACATTGGTACAGAAAAGAACTTTCAGTACATGGAATTTAGGACAGATAATCTCTCAGGAATAATAATTGGAGTAGTGATATCAAGAGAGTAGGGGGTGACTGGGGAGGGGGAGGGGAGAGAGGGGGAACCCTCACAAGGTTGGATATATAGCTAGCCCCACCGGAAGGGGATGAAGAATAGAAATGTGGGTGATGGGACAGAGCGGACAGGGTAAGATTTCTTCTCTCATGAAGAGTTACAGTCTTAGAAAAACACAGGGCAATTCTACTCTGTCCTATTAAGTCTATATGAGTCAAAATCAACTTGATGGCAGTGACTTTGTTTTGGTTTTGCAATTTCTTTGTACTACTAACCACTTTTGTGAATTGTCTTGTCTTCAGAACGAATGCCTTGGAAAATAGATTACTGAAGATAAAGACAAACCAAAAAACCAAACACACTGCCATCAAGCCAATTCTGATTCACTGCAACCCTATAGGACAGAAAGTCTCAAGCTGACTGGGGGCATCAAACTGCTGACCTTGAAGTGAGAAGTCCGACAAGCAGCCACTATGCCACTCAGGCTCCTGGAAATGTAATAAAGTTAAAATTAAACAATCTACCCTTAATTTTCCTTTTAGAACCTTTTATAACTTGTTCTAGTTTTTTGTTTTGTTTTGTTTATTTCTGCTTTCTTTTGGACTGAAAATATTCTGTGTTTTATTTTGCTGACACAGTTGGTTTTGATTATTATTATTTTCTTTTCATAAACTTTACATAAAGTTTATAGCTTATATTATAAAGTTTATATTATTAAGATGAAAGTAGGAAACCTATACAGACAGTAACCATGTTAATAGTTTCTTAGGGTTTTTACAGGGGAAGTTAAGAGGAAATTGGAAGATAATAATATTGGATATAAGAATGAAGAAAATGACCTATAATTGATTATGATTTCAAGTGCAGAACTATTTTTAATATATTTAAAACTTTGAATAGCATGGGAATTATAAGCCAATTAGATGGCTAATTTTTTAAAGGTGCTTCCATGGGACCTGCTTCACTACTTTTGAATGCCATTGAGTCTTGTCAGCAGAATATGGCATTCATGTGCTATGATAGTGTTAGACTGGGTTGCCCAGAGAAACAAATCAAGATATGCTCATATATGTACAAGAAAAAGGTTTATATCAAGGAATAATTGTATAATGAGAAAACATTCCAGCCCAATCCAGATCAAGTCCATAAGTCTGATATCAGCCCACAAGTCTTATACTAGCCTATAAATTCCTCTTCAGACTCATGCAGCACATGCAATGATGTAAAATGCAGAAAGGTCACAGACCAGTGAAGGAAAGTCTTGAGGATCCAGTGGCAGTGGGAGCATCCCCAGGTCTCAGTGTGGCTCTGGCAACTCTCTGAGTGACTCAACAACACGAAGGGGAAGCCCAAAGAGAGAGGCTTCCTGCAGGGCTCAGCAAGTCTATGAGTGGCTTGTCAATAGGAAGACAAAGGCAGAGAGAGAGAGAGAGAGAGAGAAGAATTTCCCAGAATTCTCATAAGAAGACCATACCCACAAGGAGGCATGTTGTGATCTGCTTGACAGGCTAGCCTCCACCCCTGTATTTATTTATCAACTTGACATGAAATCACAACTACCACAGATAGGATCACATGCTCATTTCTGACCTCAAGAATATTAATTCAGGCAATTTCTTCAGATCTCAGTCACATGCCATCCTCAGAACTGAGAATGGAATCAATTTCACCAAAAGCAAAGAGAGTGGTTGTGGCAAGAGAGAAATACCCATCTAAAATGGCAGGAAGATAAATGGATGGTAGGAAGCCCTTGAAAGACAAAGCATTCCTTTAATTCTTACTTTTAAAATTTTATAACCTTACATTACCAAGGAAGCTTACATATTGACTTGCTTATATTTCCTTTTCCAAGAAACAAAAATATATTTTTCATTTGTGTCACTGGTGAAAGTTGATGCAGAAAATTAGACTCCTATTAAACAATTTCTAAACAATTTATTCAAGCATAGATTACATTTTTCCATGTGTCTAATTTCTCATCATTTGCATTTAAGTTTTTTTACAGTATCTACCAATGATGTTCTTGATTTCTCAAGTCATTCTACTATTTAGCTAATAAACATTTTAGTTCATGATGCATACACTATCTCAGTGCACTAAAATCTGGAAGTCCTTCAGTATCAAGTGCTCACCACCACATCTCTGTGTTCAAAGTTAACAGACCCAATAAACACTCACTAAATAAATTAATGAACAAAGAAAGTCAATTCATAATAAGGAGTCTCAGTTGATCACCTCTAAAGTAATGCAATGACACTTGATTTCAAACCATCCAAATCACTCTGGTTCTAATTAAACACTTACGGGCCTTATACTATAGAGAGATTGAGTATTTTATTATCATTTCTGAAGCAATACCTACAGAAACATGGTTATTTAATCTGTAACCACTAAACCGGGGTGGGAGAAGTTGCTTGGCAAGTAATTGTCATCTAATTTATAATGACCATTAATATACGATTAAAGACACATTGCCATTAGCAATAGGATTAAAGACACATCTTAAAAGCTCAAATAAGAGCATTTGAATTGGTTTGGAAGAACTCTGCAAGTATCAGTAAGAGAGGATCTGTGGGAGTGGTGGAGACAGGGCTAGCACTATTAAGAGAGAAGTAGAGTCTGTCCCACTTACTCTTCCATCAATCTTTTATATTCCCTCTCTCACATTTTGGGGACAAGTACACCCAAAACAAAGTCTCCAGTGCCATCTCTCTGCCCAGTGGTTTCTATATTGTTGCTATTGCTGTTGTTGTTGCTGCTGCTGTTATTATTAGTTGCTTTTTCAGTTGGCCCAAATTGGTGTCAACCACATTCACCACAGATAAAAATGTTACTTGATGTTGTGTCGTTCCCATGTTTGATATGGATCAAACTATTGTGATCAATAGGTTTTTCGTGGTGTGATTTCTAGTAATAAATGCCTAGACTAATCTTCTTTGTCCATATTAGTCTGAAAATGCCCAGAAATCTATTCAGCATCATAGCAATATTCAAACTTCCAGTGAGAGTGTGCAGATGGATATACATCTGATGCATTGAGAATTCTACCACTAAACCATCCCCTCCCTGTATACTATTGGGTCGATTCTGATTCAATGTATATTTGAGTACTATTTCTGAATAAGTATCTAACATCTAAGGATGTCCAGGTAGAACTGTACTCATAGAATTTTCAATAACCAATGCTTCAAAAGGAGGTTTCCAGGCCTTTCTTTAGAGACATTCTCAAGGGTCGCATACCTCCCACTTTCTGCGACATACAGCGACCATATGCACCACCTGAAAACTCCCTAAATTAGAGCCCCACAAAAAACCCTGAGTACTACCTTCTATAAACATGCACACTATCAATCACCATCTTCCACTTTTCCATTAAAAATTACCTGCCCTTTCCTTAGAGCACTGATCTGTACTGGGTGTCAATGGTTGTAATGGGTTATTAACAAGAAAACTTACCCATTCTAATATGTTATATAGTTAATTAATGTTACCTCCCTCAAGATAATAGGGCATATGTCCTCTTAAAGGCTTTTAAGAAATGACAGTAATGACGGAAATTTCAAGCACCACTGCAGACTGATGAGGGAGATGGATTTGAAAGCAAGGGGCCCTCTCATTGATCCTCAAATTATCCCATGTAGGCAGCCGCTGACTTTGCCCATGAGTCAGGCAGTCTCTCTTTGGAGAACTTTACAAACAGCACGGATTTCACTGTTTGACACGGTGAAGCACAGCTCTCTCAGAAAATCACCTCTTTTACGGTCTTATATGTTTATGAAGCTGTAGTTTAGATCATCTTTAAGACCAGGAAAGATGCCCCTCACTCTGCAATTGGACAGGTCAGTCTGCTCTGGGAAATAGAGGGATTTGAAGGTATCTTGGAGTTTCCAGGTAATTTACTTACCATTGTCATTTGGGCTTCCCATTTCAGTATATACACTAATCGGCATGAAAGAGAAAACTGAATTCCATTGTGTGGCCCGCTCTAGCGGAACATCATTTTTCCTTCCATCTGTGAATCTCCTGTTGATATCAGGGGCGTCGCCACGTGCAGAGCAGGGAGACACATGCCAGGAGAGGGAAGCCCATTATGTAGTTGAGAGCTAATTTTGCTTAATCTTCTTGATCTCAATAAAGAGCATTCTAAGACCCCACAGGACTTAAACAAAAAAGATAAAGATGGAGAGGGACTGCTCAGGCGGAGCCAGGGTAATACTTATTTATTAATGTCGTCCATCACAGTGTGTTTATGTGCCTAACCGAAATTTAAAACTGTCTGATTGAGAACAGAGGAGGAAAACCAGCTCCTGCGTCAGGGTAAGACAGCCTCGTTCCTTACATACATGTGGGCAATGAAATGAAATAAAATGAGCCCAATAGTTGAAACTCACATTTTCATTTAAAATGAACAGAGAGGTAAGTACAATCATCCATCTGTGGCTGCCCCTCCCATTTATATTTACACAAAAAATTTCATCATCAGGCGGATGCCCATGTTTGAATGGGTTTGTTAGTTGCCATTCCAATTGAGAGTCATCACCCATGTGCAGCACTATTCTACGGGGTCTTCAAGAAGCCAATTTCCAGACCTGGCTTCCCAGCTACCCCTTGGGTTGGTTCAAACCACCAGTGTCTTGGCTATAGGCTCAGCAGTTAAACATTTGAGGCAGCTAAGTACTCCTCCTGTTGCAAAGATAAAATTAATTTTGAGGGCACCTTATTTTTCATATGCTCAAACTCCTCTGGGGGCAGAAGGGGGGGAGAGCCAAAAAAGAGAATTTCAAAATTGGGAGGGAGGGATTGTCATGAGTTAAGAAGACCAACATGCAGCAGAACAATTGAATCACAGACTTTGAGTTGAAAGATACTTTCAAGGTATCTGGTGGCAGAAAACCTGGTGGCATTGGGGCTGTTCATTAGGCTGCTATCCACAGAAACCTCTAATTCCAGCAAAAGTTAATGCATTCTGTGCTTAAACATTTCCAATGACAAGATAGATAGTTAACAATCCCTCAGAAAGTCCATTCTAATTTTGAATAGCTTCACATATTAGGAATTTCACCTTTGCAACACTCTGAAATTTATGTTCTTTTTATTCTTTATTTATTAGTGTTACTCTTCTCATCAGAATTAAGCAACAATAAAATTGATCTAATGTTTCTTTTAACTTTATGTGCCTTCAAATGTGGAAAGACAGTTTTCCTTGAATCTCACTGGATTTTTCTTCAATGGCCTAATGCACAGCATCATAGCCCCAGCACTATTACTAAAAACTCTCCAAGTTTCTTGAAGCTTTCTCACCTTCCAGACATTGGTATTATGTAGTTAGACTTTTTTTTTCTCTGAACTGTTAAAATTCACTTTCTGTGATTGGAGTTATGTATCTGTAAGATGAACTACTTGGGTTAACAATTTTTACTTATAAAATTAAATTTGAAGAGCAGGATAAGTAAAACCCTTATGTAACTTTGAATCCTATATAACACCTGTAAGTGCACTCATATAAATATTAGGTATGAATACTAAAAATTAATAAATGAAGAACATTGATATTCTTATACCCACATAGGATTTGACGCTTTACAAAGGAAATCATTACACTATATAAGTGTCACAATAAACTTAAGAAATCACCAAGGAAGTTTTACCACTTATTTTATAAATTTGAAAACATCACTAAGAAATAAAAATAAAAGTTTTATCGTTTTCTTTGGGATGACAGCTTTGGACTCAATCTACCTAAGTCAGTGCAACATATTTCTTTTTTTTTTTAATTCATTTTATTGGGGACTCATACAGCACTCATCATAATGTATACATACATACATACATACATATGTTGTGTCAAGTGCAACATAGTTCATACAACATCAAAAGGAATAAGACTTCACTAAATACTTTTTTCCACTGTAGAAGAACTCACTAATTTATACAGTAAATTTTTATTCTATTATCTTACATATCCTCACCAAAGATGTAATAGTTAAGATTATCTTGCCTGCTGTAATGTCAAAGTCACAACAACAAGCTATGCTTGCATTAAACCCATCATCTAGTTTTGAAACTTGCATTTTTAATAATTAACATTAGAGTTCAAATAAGAAAAAACCTTTTGAGATGAAATAGAGGGAGGAGGAAGAAATATGTTTTCATTGCTTTATTAAATAAATCCGCAAGAGTACTTACCTGCACTCATGCAGATCACCAAAAGAGAACACTGAATGGTTTAAATTCTGAAAACGTGTGCCTCAAGGTTGTATCCTTTCATCATACTTACTCACTCTGCTGAGACAATAATGGGGTCAAGTGGATGCTATGAAAAAGAATACTGCGTCAGATTGAAGAAAAACTCATTAATCGCCAGCGATATGAAGATGACACCTCTTTTGCTGAAAGTCAAGACTTCTTGAAGCACTTACAAAGTTCAAAGAATACAGTCTTCCATATGGATTACAACACCATAAAGAAAAGAAACCTCTCAACTGAACATAATAGACAACATCACAATAAAGAGAGAAAAGATTGAAGTAGTCAAGAATATCATTTGACTTGAATCCTACTTCACCTTCCAGCAGTAGCCTATTTCATATAACATCCACCATATTTCATTCCATACTGTCAGGCCCACTGGTGAGGAGAATGGCGTGAGGCGCACATCTCCCACCGTGACAAAGCTCTCATGTTATCACTTTCCAGAGGTTCAACTTGCTGATGTAAACATCAAGTGACTGTGACCTGAGCTGTCCCTCTTATCAGCTGTATTGTCAAAGTCACACTTACAAGTCTGTGGGTGGTTAGGAGCATGGTTGGTAGTGCTAGGAATATTGAAGAGCAAGGGTGTCACTTTGAAGACTAAGGTGTGCCTGACACAAGCCACAGTTTTTCAGTTGTCTCGCATACCTGTGAAGAGTGGCCACCAACCAAAGAAGACCACACAAGGCTCGATACATTTGAGTAATGATGTTGATGAGGAATACTGACAGCACTGTGGGCTGCCAGAAAAACAAGGAAGAAATACATTTAGAAGTCTCCTAATAAATAAGGATGGAGAGACTTCCTCTGCTGTACTTTGGACATTACCAGGACAGACCAGTCCGGAAGAAAAGGACATCCTGCTTGATAAGTAAAAAGAGAGTGGCTAAAATGAGAATGGCTGCCAAGGAGATGGACTGACACAACAGGTACAATAGGCTGAAACATAACAGGGGTGGTAAGGATGACATGGGACCAGACAATGTTTCTCGTTACTGTAGATTAGGTGGCTATGAGTCAGAAATGGCTAAGACAGCATTTAACAATAGTGGGAGGTATTTTAAGGCTACTGGGTAGTAAGTTTGCAAGGGACCACTAACCAATGGTTGGCAGTTTGAACCCAATCAGAAGTACCAAGAAAGAAAGGTCCATGATCTGCCTCATACACTGATATGACAAATCAAGGACAATTTGTAAACTATTTAGGGTTCATAGGAGAGTGGGTGTTGGGAGAGAGGGAAAATATGGGAAGATGATGAAGGGAGTCTAAGTAGAAGGAGGATGTTTCCAGAATGATGATGGCAACAAATGTGCAAATGTGGACTGCGTACAATTGATGTATGAATTGATCGTGATAGGAGCTGTATAAGCCCCTAATAAAATGATTTATTTAAAAAGAAAGAAAGAAAAAGAACAGACTTAAAAAAATACAACCAAGAGAACCCTGTGGAGTAGCTAACTCTGTTCTGTGCATGGGGGTTACCAGTGTAGGAATCCATGCAACAGATATAGGTTATTTCGGATTTGGGGTTAAGCAATATTCTCAGCATCCTTGGGTGGTGCAAATGGTAGCTTTCGATTACTAACTAAAAGCCTGGTGGTTTGAACCCACCTCAATGCAACTCAAAAAAGATGGAGAGAACCCAAACCCTGATCATCTGCTCACAGGTTGGAGAGCAATTGGTTTGAGTTTTCTAAGAACCTGTTTCCAGGGTTCTCCTCCTGTTCAGCCCAGTCCTCACATTCTTCTACCCGCTTGGTTCACCGGCTGCCTGGACAGCTCTCTGTCCTCTTCTACCACAACTTGCCTGCTCCATGCTATACACTGCACACACACACACACACACAAAATAATAAGCATGGGGAAACGTTTTATGGCAAATTTGAAACCACCAGCTGTTCCCAGGCAGAAAGATGAGGCTTTCACTCCCCTAAGAGTTATCGTCTCAGAAACTTCCAGGGGAAGTTCAACCCTGTGCTCTAGGTCACCATGCGTAGGCATCCCCTAAATGGCAGTAGGTAAAGCTCTAAATACACACAGGCTAAGGCCAGCCCATGGCAAAGAATTCTCTCTATAAATCACCTATGTCTAGCCCATCACTCCTGCAATGAAAGAACCTTGAAGACGGAAGCCATTGTCTCATGTCAAAGAAAGTCCAGGCAGAGCCTCCCACTACTGAGTGTCACAATTTTTTTAATGAAGTTACTTTTCCACTCCGATGGCCTGCCTAATGATTCCCCTACCTTCTCATTTTTGCCACTGTCATCTTTTCTTAAAATTCTTACATTCTATTTGTATGTTTTGCTCTATCGCTGCCAAAGTTATCTAACTTAAAATTCAAACCTGCACCAGTGGTCCCTCAAAATCATTATGAGAACCATTTATTCAATATGAACTGACTCTCTTTTTCTAATTCCTGAAAATAAAAGGATTTCCATGACTTCCCCAACTCTCCACAAATATTTCATGAATAATATATGCCAAAACAAGACTCTCAACCCGGTAAAAGGCAGTTTGGCATTTGAGACAAGCATTTTCTGACTGGTACTATCTGCAGGATACCCAGGGCATGGCTGATGGATTCCTGCAGATGTGGGGAAGTGGGGCAGATTCCAGGCTTGCTCCCTGCTCCCCTACACACCACCCATGTTTCTGGGAAAACTCACAAGCCACATGTGACAATGAGATGTAGCGGAATTATCTTGATGATTGGCTGTAACACATTTATCTGTAGTAGTAACCCAGACAACTACAGAACACTGCAGCAATGAACTAAAAGGTTGAAACGAGTACCATAAACATGAAATGATGATGACTCTCAGGTACCGCCAAATAACATGATAAAAGACATATTCGAATTAAATGAACATAACTTAAAATTCCTAAAGTACAAAAAATATTTTGTGATGTATTCAACAGTCTTCCAATATCATACAGTTCTGGCATCATGTAATGATACATGATTTACAAGTATCTTCCTAAAGTTTGTTTGAAACATGAAATAATTATTTCAGCAACTTGTTTCCTCACTCTGTGGACTGCAGAGCATGCCATATTCTACGAAACAAAAGTTGCCAAATCCATGTCCATGGAGGTATTTAACAATACTATTTCACCCCAATCAGATGTCTGGTGTGCAGTCACTTTTCCCATTCATGTATTTTCTTTCTCAGCACTGTCCAATGGCTTTTCATTAATTTTCAGTTGTCCTCTCCTGACTGTAAATATTCCTGTGGCAGTCATATACTCATGTGTCAATTTCATGACTGAGACTGTAGGGGTGCAGTCTAGCTTGTCAATCTGGAGATAGCCAATCAGACCTCTGTGTGGGCATGGCTTTCTCCTGAGAATTCTGGGAAGTCTTGCAGTATTTCACAATTGAAGAAGAGAGATTTGAGTGGGTCTCTGAGAGACGAGCTGCTGACAAGACAAGATGTCAGCATGCTGATCAATCCTGATTCCTGGAGAATGGAGGAGCCGGAGGAGAGGCCACATGGGCTTACCCTGATGGAGTCAAATATCTGAGTCTGGAGAAGCCACATGGAGACCCCTGCTAGTGCTGAGATGCTTCTACTGCCACCAGACACACAAGACTCTGCACTTACTGGCCTGTGATTGTCCTGGTATCATTGCACGTGCTTCCTAAGTCAGAAGGAGACTTTATAGACTGATACATCAAACACATGGGCTAATATCAGACTTGTGACCTTGAATGGGACTGGGTTGGCATGCTCTCTCAATGTTCCATTCCTCTTGTATATAAACTTTTCCCTTATATCCATATGCATGTCTATGAATTGGTTTCTCCAGTCTGTCCAGACTCACACAATTCCCATGCCCTCCCACCCTATTCTGTTTCAGGGATTTTCTCTTATGTTTTTTCTTTTAAGTACCATTTCTTCAAAAACTTTCTCTACCCTATAAAGAGCCTGGAAGTACATGAGTCCTCAAGAAGAAAGTCTTCAACAAGAGAGAAGAACACAGAGGCTGCAACAAGGGACTCAAGCATTAGAGCAATGGGACGATGGTACTGGACCAGGCAGGGTTACATCCTGTTGTACAAAGGGTCTCTATGAATCAGGACAACCTCAATGGCATCTAACAATAACAACCCCAGAGGTCTATGGGAAGGAAAATGAGCCTACCTACTTTCATAAAGGTCTGCAGCACGAGTGTCAAACTGGCAGTCTGTAGTCCACATGTGGCCCCCGAGGTAACTTTTTGTGGCCCACAATGCTCTGAAATAAGATGAAAATATTTTTAAAAATGTTATGAGGAAAATAGCACTTAGGGGAGATTGAGGCAATACGGTACACAATTGCCTTGTTAACTACTGAAGATGAATAAAATTACAAAATCAAAGTTACTCATTTTAATTGAGTTTGACAGCCCTTCTCTACCGTCCCACCTTGGAAACCCTTACAAGCACTTCTACAATACTACGTAGGGTCATTGTGATTTGAATCAATGCAATGGCAGTGGCTTAAATTTGGGCACTTTATCCTATTCCAGAAAACATATGTTTCCAAAACATCCCCTTACTTTAGAGGAATCAAAATTTTGCTGAAAAACCTGTATCCATTACTGCTCACACTTATCCATAAATTCAAATTTATTCCAGCCCAGTAAAAAAAGACATTGGCAGGAAGCTGCCACAAGCTCAAGCAGATTCAGAAGGGGACATGGAACAAGGAACGTCATTGCTGATGGCACATGGAGTGTGGCTCAAAGCAGAGAAGATCAGAAAGATGTCTACTTGTGTTTTGTGACTTCACAAAGGTCTTTCACTGTGTGGACTATAATAAACTATGGGTAACCTTGAGAAGAATAGGAATTCCAGAATACTTCATTGTGCTCATGTGGAATTTGTACATGGATTTAGAGGGAGTTGTGAGAACAGAACAAGGGAAGAGTGCGTGATTTAAAATCCGTAGAGTGTGCATCAGAAACGTATCCTGTCCCCGTATTTGTTCAGTCTGTATGCTGAGCAAGTAATCATGGAAGCTGGCTTATAAGAAACGGAATGTGGCATCCGGATGGGAGGGTGGCTTATTAACAGCCTGCAATACGTGGATGACACAACTTTGCTTATTGTAAGTAAGGAGGAATGGAAGTCCTCGCGGATGAAGGTCAAAGGTTGTAGCCTTTAATGTGGATTAAGACTCGAATCCTCACAACTGGGTCAATAGCCAACAGCCAGACAAAAGCCTTGCTGGATCCACACTCCGTGATCATGGAAGCAGCAAGAGGATGTTTCAAGAATGAGGATGGCCACAAATGTGCAAATGTGGTCCGCATACAATTGACGTATGTACTGATCATGATAGGAGTTGTATGGACCCCTAATAAAATGATTTTTTTAAAAAAGCTTATAGTGAGGGCTCAAGTAAAAATGTTTTGGAAATGATGACAACATGTGTACAAATATGCTTGACACAATCGATGCATGAAATGTTATAAGAGCTGTAAGAGCCCCCAATAAAATGACTTTAAAAAAACAGTAAAAGGGAAAAAGTGAAAGGGGGATACATGGAGATGAAGCCCCTATTAAATCCCTTCTGAATAAGGGCCAGGAATTCAAATAGCATGGCTAATATGCAGAAAGCTTTGAAAAGTACATTGTTGCAGATGCAATCAGATTAAAATTTAGCATCCTATCAGATGATCTTTCATGTAATCCATTTGAATTTGTTCCACTTTTAAATGTTTTTTGCTTTCTTTTCTATTCAAGAGAGAGAGAGCGATCAAGAGATCGAAGGACCTTATGCCTAAGGTCAATCTGCTGCACAAGACCTTTCAGAATATTGAAAAGCAAGCGAGTTACTTTGCGGACTAATGTGGGCCTGGCTCATTCCATGGTATTTTCCATTGCCTCATATGCCTGTGAAAGTTGGACACCAAACTAAAAGAACAATGGAGAAATCAAAACATTTGAGTTGTGGTGATGCAGGGGCACACTAAAAGTACAGAGACTTCTAAATCAGCGGAAGGCCAGCCTCCAATGTCTACATCACAGGGCCGGTTGTGCAGCAATAATTATTACTTATTATATCAAGGTTATAGAGAGTATGAGACAGAGAGAAATCATAAGAGTCAGCCACATATCACATCATGGTAGCATGCTCACCTCCACCGATGGGGCAGTCCACGTGGAGAGACAGCGAGTGGGGGAAGGGATTACGTGAGGGAGAGGAGCCAAAAGCATCGGGAGCTGAGGGGCAAGAGGGAGACTGGAGGGAGGAGAGAGAGGGAAGAGAGAGTCTCCTTCTTATGTCCAATCCTTATATACCCTTTGGATCCATGCCAGGCCCCTAATTACAGGTAAGGACATATGTCACAGGAAAGGGTTGTGCTATATGCACACTCTGGAGAGGTGTTACAGGAGAGGGAGGTATGGGGCCCCATGTGACAAGACCAGGCCCCAGACTCCTGGATGTGGCTAAACAGGTTAGACTAGAGATCATGAACAACAGCATGTCAATCTGCCCACAGGCTTCAAGGGAAGCGAGCCATCATCCTAACAGCTGAGGAGTCATCTCTATTGTGAGCCACCCGAAGGTCTCAGATAACTGGGAGCTTCAGGGAGACTAGCTAAATTAACTTCCACGCCAAATGCTGGTAAATAGTTTGCTTAATATTTTTGGTGTATGCAATAGGGGGAAAGCCATGTCTTCATCTCACACTGCTAAATAATGACAGCAGTCTGTCTTCAAAGTCCAGCCAGAGAGCTCCTTGGAGACAAGGACAGCAAGACTTTGTCTTACATACTTGGGACAGGTTCTCAGAAAACACCGGTCCCTGGAGAAGGACTTCATGCTTGGTAAAATGGAGGGGCAGTGAAGGAGAGAAAGGCCCTCAATGTGGTGGATTGAAGTAATGGCCACGACAAGGGGTCCGGGCATTGGAATAATGGTGCGGGTGCAGCAGGACCGTGCAGTCTTTCCTCCTGTTGTTTCTATAGTGTTGTTTGGATTTGCAGCTGACTCGATGGTACTTCACGACAACAACAGTAAAAAGAAAAAAACATTTATAAACAAATGTGCAATGCTAATAACGGAGATAACTTAATGGATATAAATACTTCACCAAGGTGTTGCACAAGAAGAGGCCTATTAAGTAGATGTGTGAATCTGTAGGAGGAGAAAGAGTAATTCTGTTTAATAAGATGTTTCGAGCATTATCTTACTAATTTGCTGAGGAGCAGGTACGGGCCATACAGCACTTAGAAGTAATTAGAAATCCTTGATAATTGTTTTTTTAATTAACAACAAAATTTGAAGGAAAAAAAAAAAAACCCTGCTACTCATTCCCACTTCTCTTCTGGATTAATTGTGTTAGATTCAGAAAAGGCAGTTTATGCACAAGAGATTTTTCCATTCCAAATCACAAGATGAAGAAGAGCGGATTGAGTCCTCTTGTGTCATTTATAGAGCCAGAGAGAGTTTCTTTATTTCCACTCCTTATACTGTTCCTTAGAAGATCGCCTGCTGATCGTTTCTGACAAACTTCTGGTCCCTATTAAGGGAGAAAAGATCTCACGATGGACACTTGCTTTACTCTTAGCACTTAATGCCGGGTTCCTTTCTCAATTATTGGCAGTCACTGAGTCACAGAAGTCCAACAAAGAGAATTCTGATCATCAGCAATGATGACATAGCCGTCAGCAGAGGTATAATGAGACCTGCATGGTTTACAGAAAACAAAGAAGAATATTACTGTGATAAATCTAGACACTTCGTGCTGCAAGCAAATGACTGATCACTTGGCTAGCCAGAATGAGCCCCCCATGTGTTTAGGCTCCTGTTTTATTTCATATCAGCTCTTCTGTTGATCCCTATGTTCCTCTCAGTGAAGATCAGATACGCCTTCCAAAGGAAGCAGAAGTGCTGATGTGTGTTCCACCAAAATTAATCCTCTCCGCTCCATTAAAAGGCTACCAAATTTTGAAGTTTATAA
Organism: Nesogale talazaci; assembly: GCA_004026705.1. Lineage (NCBI taxonomy): Eukaryota > Metazoa > Chordata > Mammalia > Afrosoricida > Tenrecidae > Nesogale > Nesogale talazaci. The sequence goes on along the minus strand of PVJH01001558.1, from coordinate 99,142 downwards.
TATAAAGTGCCGTCTATTTGAAAGTAAACGTCTTCCGTGAGAATGTCAGCCACTCCTTGACATGATGGTGCTGCTATCTTGCTGTACTCTAGAATGAAAAAGATGTGAGGTTTCTTTTCTCTGGTTTTGTTTTTTCGTTTTCTTTTACGCCTAGGGATGGAGACTGTGCTTTGGGTGGAATGAAGGATATAAGAAAGGACCTAATCTGCTGAATAAATTAAGAAAGTCTATTTAGAGGCATGTAAAACACCCTACTGCTATCCTGTCTTGCCTCTTTCGTGGCCACTGAAGGAGATGGGAAGTAGATTGACACACTGGCAACCAATTATTCAGAAAGTACAAATTTATTTATGATTATGTGACCATTTACCAAGGGCAATCCTGGTATCATTATTAAAAGTGCCCCTTTCACCCTCAAAAATGCTCAATTTCCGGCCATAAATTATATCTTTTCTCTCTTTATAGCCATGTTGAAATACAAAAGCTTTCAGGCTTTTTAAAGGAATATACTGAGCCCATGTGAGATTTCTACTGTCACTGAAACACAGAGAGAAAACAAGTTAAAAAACGATGGTCTGGAAAATCTTTTAGCAGATTTTCACCTTTAAGACACTAATCTTTTTGTTGTTGTTGTTGTTGGGGGGGGGCAATAACTGCCCCCGGTGGTGGGAGCATAACTGCCCCCTGGTGGTGGGAGTAGGAGGCCCAGCCTTGCTCCTGGAGAGCACTGCTGCATTTGAACCTCCAACCCAGTGGGCCACAGTCCTGCACACAACCACTATACCACCGGGGCTCAGCCCCAACTCTAATCTTTATATATCAAAATTATCTATAAAAATCATTTACTATAACCATGGATAAACTCATTTTTCATGTTCTCAATCTTTCTAAAATCAACAGAAATTTAAAATATGGCATTTAACATCAACCTCTTTCATTATGATGATCTCATTCATAGATTTCCTCTGAAATGTTTACTGACTGCAAAACTCTACTTTTTTGTTGGAAACAGCCCATTTTAGGGACTTATTCAGAAAGTTAGTTCTACTTCCTACAAACTGTCTGAGAAAGTTCTGGCATCCATTTTATTTGGGTCTAATATGTCTGAAAGCCTCTGAATCAGGTTGTGATTTAGTTGCTCCCTGTAGGGATCCCTGTAAATCCAAGTGGCTCTGTGGATCAACTGAACTGAAACTACTACTGTCTCTTTCCATAGAAAAATATTCTTTGGGGGGTGATGAGAAAGCAATTACAGATACATTGAATAACTATGACATTTCAAGAGTTTTAAACCCACCATTGCAGAATGCACAAAACATATTCCTATTATAATGACGGTGGGCAAGAAATAATAATGAAAAATATGTCTAGGGCCCTCTTCAATCCTGTGGGTGAGAAATCATGTCTTTCTGTTGGATGCTAAGTCGTGCATAATTGCTGTTGAGACTGTACTCTGAACTCCAAGGCAGGATGCTGAGACTGTTTTCGATGAAAGATAGCCTAGATTAAAATATGAGCCCATATTCATGGACTCTTGCCTGTGAATGGATTATGGTGTCATAAATTCTTCTGGTTGGATCACCCAGGAAAATTCCTGGTTGGCACAAATGGTTATGTCCTTGGCTACCACCAGGTTGGCAGTCCAGCCCCCAGTGGTAGCTTGGAAGAAAGTCCCAATATTATCCATTCAAAGCCCTGTGGGGCACAGTTCTGCTCTGACACCTGTGGGACCGCCATGGTCAAAGCGGACTCTCTGGCAACTGTTTTGGTTTTGGGTTTGGAACATCCAGCACTGAGACCCAGTGGGACTAGTAGTAGCAGATGTGAAAAGTGCTGACTGACGTTGATTGGAATTTGAAACCAACTTTGTATTTCCTGAGCCAAGAAAGATGGAGCTTGGCCAATGCTCATAATTTTCTAATCTTAATGCTATGACTGAACGTAGTAGAGCAGCTGGATTTCTCTTTATTCTATCAGGATGTTGACTATTCTCTTTTTTCAGATCTTGCCAAAGGACAAGTTTTGGAGCGCGGGATAAACTGGACTAGTTTTAGAGAATAGATCATGTCCTTGAGGTTTAACAGTCTTGGCGGGAGACATTTAGGGACATTGCTCTGCTGAATGTATTTAAAAGAATCTGCTGGATCATTGTTCACGTCAGATGACAAACAAACACTCATGGTTAAATATAAATGTGTGTGAGGGGAAGTGGAGTTTGGGTTACAACATGACTAGTTTAAATTAACACCTTTTACAAAAGGGCCACCTTCAATTAAAATTTTTACTCCAGCTAGACAATGAGCCATTAAAGTGAACTTTTGAACAGGGTTCTAGTTAAGGACACTTCTTTCATCTACAGCAGGCATTCTCAATCTGTGGGTCACAACCCCTTTGGGGTCCAAGGACACTATTACAGGTGTCTCCTAAGACCATCAGAAAACACTAATTTTGGATTGGTCTTAGGAACTGAGACACCACTCCTCTAGCCATCTCCAGGCGGGTTCCCACACATGCAGATATGCCCACATACTAGTACTTGGTGTGAAGACGGCTACCCATGCTCTACCATGCTTCAAGACAAAATTTCATTTATTTGCAACTAGAAATAAATATTTCAAAATATAGAATTGCATTCTATTTTTGTGATTCATCACTATGCTTTAATTATGCTCAATTTATAACAATGAAAATACATCCTGCATATCAGCTATATATATATTATGATTCATAACAGTAGCAAAGTTACAGTTATGAAGTAGCTATGAAAATGATTTTATGGTTGGGAGTGACCACAACATGAGAAACTACATGACAGGGTCAAAGCATGAGGGAGGTTGAGAACTGCTGACTAAAGTGAGATATAAAAACAATAAATCAGTTCTCAAAAAATGATGCTTTTCATTGCATACAGCTTTGGGTTTGGGAGATATATGTTGCTTTTAAAAATCTGGACTATTATTCCTATTCAGTACCTAGACACATTTGCTCTTCTTTTGGGCCCACTACTACACAGTGAGAGGGGAAAAGGAGGCCTCTGGGCATTTGTACTTCTGGGGCTATGCTAGCCTCGCAGGCCCATGGTGACCAAAAGATCCCTGGACCTGTACTTCCTGCCTCAAATGCCCACAGGACTTTAACTGACTCCAAAGTATCAGTAGAAATAGGTTAGAGATAAGCAGAGAGAAGATTTGACTGAGTAATTATGTGGAAAGGTGACAGAAATCAATAAGATAATCAGGATAATAACGTATAAATTTCTGATTCAACCCAGTAGAATCCTCAGAGGCAGATATCATTTAGCTGCCCATCTTTCATAGAAGGCAACTGAGACTTCAAAGCTATTAAGTGAGAAACCCTGATTCCAATACACTCCCCACTGCAACTTCTGTATTGAAGGGGCAGATCTCAAGTGTTTTATGGATTATAACAGGAAGCCAGGTGGCAGCCAGCACTCTTGGGTCTTTTGCTGAGAGACAGGCCCCACGTTAGGAAATTTTCTTTCAGCTGTTCACCTATTTAAATGCAACATCTCTAGGGTCTGGAGATGATTAGTCTTGGGAGATACGCTACAGAATAAAGTGTGTTTGAACTTCCTCTCCTCCTGCCTCCCCTGCCCCACCCCTGTTCCATAAATATAACCTACTAAAACCCCATAATACACATTTGGGGAAATAATGATTAGTGACAAGCATTTGCTCTTCCAAGGCACTACCGATCTCATATAGGCTCAATAATGTATAAATCCACATATTGTTTGTACTTCAGGTGTTCTCACACAGTAGCCTTTTACCAAAAGTAGACCTTGGTAACCTAGGCATGCAGATAGTGGTTCTCAATGTGCCCCCCCCCCCCCGGAACCAGAATCTGCATCACCTCGGTCTAGTAAGAAGCATACATTTGGGGGGCTCAGTGGCACAATGGGTTATGAGTTGGGTTACTAGCAGAAAGGTTAACAGGCTGAAACTACAAGCTACTCCTCAGGATAAGACTTTCTATGGCCCTAAAGAGGTACAGACTCTGGAACCCACAGAGACATTTCTACTCTATCGTGTAGGGCCACTGTGCTTCAGAATCAACTCCATGACAATGAGTGGTTGAGTCGTACTGAGTCAGAAACTCTGGAGAAGGGTGCTAATAGTCTCTACATTGATACACCTTTAAGACGTTTGTGGCGGCCTCTGAAATCTATGAACATTGCCTTATACTATGATATCCCTATCAAAGCCAGGGGAGCACTGGAAGGACTATCAAGGAGTTAAAATGTTGAGCACAGAGACAAGCCCTTGAGAAGAGAAGGGTGTACTCACAATAGTTCACAGACTAGCTGAGCAGCTGGTGAGACACACGTGACCAGGAACATCTGACTAGAGAGGCGACGGGATAGATAGGCAGGCTGCATCTACAGGTCTGACCACAATTGGGCTTCTCATTGCCTGGGTCTGGACATCGACATAATTTACCACAGCAAGGAGCTTTGACATCAAGAAAAAGACTGAGGGGCACTTTCCATGACTTTACGAATACCACTTCAGCACCAAACCAGGTCAGGGAGTGCTTTTGATTCCTGGAAAGTGAAAGGCCAGAATCCGGTCACCAGCCATGATGAGATAGTCCTCGCTCTAAGAGATTTCAGGACATTCAGCAGGAAGAGTTTGTATGCTACCTGGCTAGATTCCTGGGTAGCTCAGCAATTTGCTTGGAACTCCTCACCTAACAAGGAGGTTAGGCTGGAGATTGGAACCCACCCAACAACACCAAATAAAAAATGTCCGGTGGCCTGTTGTGGTCAAGGTTATATAGAGTCAGGAACAACTGAGGGCACTCAGTCCTGCACGGTAGCACCTGGGAGAGCCCAGAGGTGGACTGGATTTAGCAACGGTGGGCTTCATTTCACCGACAAAATGGCTCATCTGCAGTACCTTGCAGAGGACTTCCTAGTGCACGGCCCTCTCGTGACTGCCCTTCACAGATCTCACATAACTGAATAAATGAACACCACATTGAATTACTATTATTCTCCTTGTTATTCTGGAGGCAAAGCACCACCATGATGTCAAAAATCCCTTCCTTTTGTGAATCACACATGTAACAAGCATTGCTGAAAGTAAATCAATCATGAGCTGTGACCAGGAAATGTTTTTCCGTTTTCTACATGTTTTCATGGTATTCAACTGAGCAGACATTGGAACTGACATACAGCAAAAGCCCTGCCTGTAACTGTAATGCAAAATTTTGCACTTAGCAGGGAAAGAGCCCAGTATAGCTACATCTCAAGGAGCTCCTTCATTTTCAGTTTCCAGGGTGGAGGTCCCCTTTGGAACTATAGCAAATTAAGAGGTGTGTGATTCTTGGAGCTTTGCCTCTCTTACATTAATAAAGACTGCACATGTTTAAACATGTTAGCACAGGGAGCCCAGGGATGTAGGATAGGATGCCAGTTCTAAAGAAAAATTAGTGGTGTGAAGGCAGCTATGTGAAAAATCGTGGAGAGAAAATGATTGAAAATGAAAATGAGGTGTCTTTTGAAGAAGGTGGCCTAGAAGCCTGACAGTGTGAACCAAAAGTAGGGTAAAAATATAGAAGCACACAAAGCTGGACTTTGGGATTAAAATAACTCTTTTGCCACTCTCTACAAAGAAACAGAATTGAAGGGAGGGAAAAGTATAACTGTCATATACATATTGCACAGAAGAGACCTTTTAGAGAGAGTCCTGGGGAGAGAACGCTCTGCGTACAAGAAAACAAACGAGGCAGGGGGATGAGCTCACTCTTTAAAACTGGTGGAAATCTAAAACTGCTTGCACCTCTCTTTTATTTTCTCCTTTCTCTCCCTCCCCGCCTCCACTTTCTTTTTCAGAAACCAACACACTGGCTATGGTTATCCCCTCCTCCTTTGAATCCCTCGGATGAAACTGTGTGTATCCAAAGCCTTCCCATGCTTCTTAGAGAACACTGCTAAGAATCCATTAACCCCTGTTAGTGGTGATGCTCAGCTCCTACTCCTGTTGCTTTGGGGGGGGGGTGTTTACAATGATCGCTCATTCTAACCCCTGGTATTGATGCTGGGTGGCAACAGGCATCCCTCATTATATGTAGGAAGAAGTAAGGCATCACCTTGGGGGACCAGGCTGTATATCCAAGATGAGAACCTGCACATGTCCCATATTATGATCCAGAGAGTGCAACCTACTAAATTTATTTGAAGCTGCTTTCTGAGAAAGCCAGAAGCATACACACACACAGGGTACAAGTAATAAACCCAGCTATAATGAGCCACAACCTGCTTGTTAAATGTTGTGAGCAGTTCACAAGCTGCGTAGAATCAGGCCTTAAGGTAAGTCATTCTTGCACCTAAGGAGTCAGAATCTCTGCAGGCCATATTCACTTTGCCATAACAACCTTTTCGTGCTAACTAGGATTTCTTTGTTTAATCATTTTTTCTTTTCCTGATGCATGGAGTCACAGAAAAGATCATCGAATTGGATGAAGAGTATTAAAAATCTAGGGTATGAAGATGACACAACTTTGCTTGCTAAAAGCAGAGAGAATTTAAAGTGCTGATTAAGATTAAATGCTTGTCAGATGGATCTTGGCTAGAAACAGAGAATACTAGAAAGATATTAACTTGTGTTTCATTGACTACGCAAAGGCATTTGATTGTGTGGACCATAACAGTCTATAGATAACATTAAGGAGCATGGGAATTCCTGAACATTTCATTGTTCTCATGCAGAACCTGAACATAGACCAAGAGACAATTTTTAAAACAGAACATGGGAATACTGCATGGCTTAAGTCAGTAAAAAAAAATTGCACACTTATTCAAAGAATCACCATACCAAGTCAATAACTAAAAAAAACTGAACTAGATAAAGAATTTTGTGTGAAGCTTGGAGAGATATGCCTAACAATTTGGAATATGCAAATGACACAACCTTGATTGCCTAAAGGGAAGAGGTCTTGAAGCATTTGCTGGTGAAGACCAAAGACTATATTTTTCAATAGGAATACAACTCAATACAAAGAAAGCCAAAATCATCACAGCTGTGTCAAGAGATAATATGATAATAAATGAAGAAAAGACTAATGTTGTCAAGGAGCTCACTCTATTTGGATCCACCATCAACACTCCCAGAAGGAGCAGTCAAGAAGCCATAGGAGATGGCATCCCTGCAAAGCATTTGTCTTGGAAATTCATGGCGATCGTTCTACCCAGCAGACAGGGTCGCTGTGAGATGGCATCAACTCAATATCAGCGAACTGTACAGCGAAAAATCTTCTAACAAGACTTCCTTAGAGACGGCTCGTGGAGGACTCAGGTGTCCCAAAGCCAGGGTGTTTTCAATAGTCTTCTATGTATAGGAAAGCTAGATAGTGAACAAGGAAAAATAGGTATATTTGAATTATGTTGTGGAAGAATAATGAAAGGATGATAAGTAACAACAACAAAATCTTTCTTGGAGGAAGTGCAGCCAGAACACTCCTCAGAAGCATGAAGGATGCACTCTTAGACATGTTATCAGGAGAGACTGATCCAAAACAAGGAAATGAAAACAATCACTGCCACCATTTGATCCCAACTCTTTGCAATCCTATCAAAAACTGACACTCACTGCCATCGAGTGGATTCCAAGTTACTGTGACCCTAGAGGAGAGGGTAGAACTGGCCCCGGTGAGTTTCTGAGACCACTCAGAAAGCCTCCTCTTTCTCTCGCGGAGAGGCTGGAAGTTGGCGGCACAGAGCAGAACCCACTCTACCATTCGGGCTTCCTGAGCCACGGGAAAAGACAAAGCTCTCGGTAGAGAGTCATGGAAAAAGAGGAGGGCCCTCCACGCGATGGACGGACATGGTGGCTACCACCATGGACTTGAACACACCAACAGTTGGGGACGTGGCTCATCAACGTAGAGCGGACTGGCGGGCCCTTAACAACACAGCGGCACATGCGAATGAAACAGCATTCTTCTTCTTCCTGTTTACAGACAGTGGATAGAATGACAGAAGTAGATCACATTCAGGCCCTTCTGCTTCCATTTAATAATAAGTGTGAACAGGCGGCATCAAGTTTTAGTTTATCCAAAAGTAAGCTCTTTGTAATTCTACTACTTCAAACCACTGCTTGTTCACACATCCATACATCTAACTATTCAATGTGTGTAAGGACGTCTGTGAAATTTTTCTCGAGTCTCTGCCTTTGAGACCATTAATCTAATGGGGAAACAGAGCATCCGTGATCTCTTTGAGAGCATGAAGCTGAGACACAGAGAAACCTGGGTATTAAAGGAGAGAAGGAGGGCACATCGTAATTTCTTTTCATCTCCTTCTCACTCGACCCATGGAAGTGCAGACAAGCTGAATAGCTTGTGTGGTTGAGTTGATTGGTAGGAGTGAGTGGAGGCAGAGGCAGACAGTTCTCCCAAATTAGCCCGCTGCCAGTCTTGGTTGGCTGGCACTTTGACACCGACGTTAGGGCACATAGCTTTATCGCAGTGGCACTTTGGCAGGATACCATTTCACAAGAAGCTCTCAGCTCAGAGAGGGAGAACAGGCCTGTTATTACCGGATGCTTTAAATTCATGGGCCTTGCAAATGGAGAGATGTGTTTGTCAAGGAATCCACATTTAAAGAAATCCTTGATGTTGGTTTTCTGTGTGGGTGATACTCACTTAACCATCTGAGATCTCCCATTTCAGCTAAGACAAAGCAGTGGTTAGCTGGATTCTGAAGAAGGAAGATAAGGATTATAAATTATCTTCTCAAACCCAAATTTACTCAAGAATGCACAATGGTAATGAGCATTTATAAATGCCAAGAATAAAGCATTTCGTGAGAAGGCTGATGTGAGATTGCACATATTTGTCATAGGATTACACTGGGAGCCTTTTAAGAAAATTCCTCTAGCTTCAGCAGATAATTTGTGCGCTGACTGAAAGGCTGTGATGTGTTACAGATGCTGGAAGTCCTCTGATGCTGAGCATATGAGCATGACCAGAGATACCTTCCCCACTTCTTTTTCATTCAAGTTGTAAACAGACAGCACTAGGGGTCTCTTAGTGTGGAGGCCGAGTCCACGAGATGCTAGATGTAAAGAACAATCAATAGTCATATTTTGGGAATTTGGTCTCACTCTCTCAGAGCAGAGAATTGACTATTTTAATGATACTTGATTTAGCCAAGTTAACACCAGACATATTTAATAATAAATATTATTGAGAGATTGATGTTCCATCAATTCCTGGAGACTTGTTTGGGCTAATGCTCTTAGTGCAGTTTGAACTTGTTTCTTCAGTACCTTTGGTTCTTGCTCATGTACTACCTACTTAAATGATGGAATACCAACTAGCTCTTTTCGGTACAGTGAGTCTGTGCATTCTTCCCATTTTATTTTGATGCTTCTTGTATTATTTATTATTCTACCCATTGAATCTGTCAATACTGCAACTCAAGCCTTGAATTTTCTTGCGTTCTTACAGTTTAAGATATGCTAAACATAGTCTTCTATCCTAGGTGTTGGCATATTTCATCATAATTTTTTATTTTGTCTTCTTGAGTTGCCCTTTGAAAATTTCTATTCGACTCTTTGACTTCATTTCTTCCATCTGCCTTATTACATAAGCATTAGTCTGCTAACCACAAGACAGCACTTCATATCCATCAACTACTCTGCAAGAGAAAAGGGACGCTGCCTGTTCCTAGAAAGATATATGGCTTCAGAAACTCTGTATAGCATTGTGTTAAGTCTGAATCAACTCTGTGGCGGTGGAACTGGGTGTAGGTTATTATTGAAAGATAATGCAGAGCCCCCAAATAGCAACACATTGTGTGTGTCTTGGTTTTTAGAAATGCTACTTGGGTTATATGGGGTTTTGTGATGATGCGGAAAATTGAATATGGTAGACCCCATCAGCATCAGTCTGGTTCTATAGAGAATACATTTCATTATATTTGCAGCTATAAATTATACTCATTTATTAACTTATAATCTTAGTTTTAAATATGAGAAGGATTCAGCCCGCAAAATTACAGTATACGACTAAAAAGGTAAAAAGCATTTGAAAACAATTAAGTATTAAATGACTGCCAAGGGAAGTTGTACATGGACCCATGGTGGCTAGCCAATCATAAGATCAGTTGTTCAAGCCCACCAGTCACTCTGTAGTCTTTAAAAGATTTAAAGGTTTGAAAACCCAAATATGCAAGTATTTTCTCTCCTGTAGGATCAGTATGATTTAGAATCAATTAAATGGCAGGGTTTTGTTTTGTTTTGTTTTATTCTCTTTGCTATAGGAGGCTGTGCAATATACAGAGAGACTACAAGTTGGATACTTCAAAGCTAGAATACAGCTTACGAAAAGTGGAAAATAAAGAAAATTGAAAAAATGCACATATGGAAGGTGTGAGAGCAAGCTAGAATGTCAAGAATGTTATAGCACTCTTCAGAAATACTTTGAAGACAAATTTTCTTCCTCAAATTATGCTGCAAATATTTCAGAGCACATTTTAATATATAGAAATCAACATATATTTCATGCTAAATGTTCCAGAGATGAGGTTGACTCCAAGCTGCTTTATAAAAGAAAAAGTCTAACCTTTATTTTAAGAGTCTCCGTGCACAGGGGGGAAAGTTGTGCCATCTTATAATAAGACTGGAACATTTTCAGTTGAATAAAGGAGCTGGAACACTGATAGGCCCATTCTAGGTTTCACAACATTCGAATCTATATTTATTGTACCAATCGCACTACCAGTCAGTGGATTACAACTTATAGTGAGGCTATAGAGCAAAGCAGAACTTCTCCTGTGGATTTCTGAGGCTATAAAACTTTCGGAGCAGAAGTCTTATCCTTCTCTTTGGCTGGTAGTCTCCAATAGCTGATGTTGGGGCTAGCAGTCAAAAACACTAGCCAATATGCTGCCAAAGCTCCTTATTTATTTTTTAGTAACTCTTATTTTTGCCCTCCTTTTAAAAAGACAACAAACTGGAAACACCTGCTATTTGGTGCCTAATAATGATGTCATGGCACTTGGGGGAAATTCCCAGATTAAGGAATTTATACTGTTCAAATATTTCTTGGGATGCCAGGGTAACATATGAACTGTAAGTTAACTTAGATATTTAGTACAACACAAAATACTTTACATGAAACTAGCGTGCACTTCATCTGTGTCAGGCTGGCTTAGACTACATTAGGATATCCTCATTTTTGGATGGGCAAACAGAGTGAAGGGTGGTATAGGGTATGTGTTCTGTGCCTCAAAGAGCCCTCGTGACAGAGTGGTCACATGTTGAGCTGATCAGCACACGGTGAGCACTTTGGAAGCACCATGTGTCCCTGGAGAGAAGGACAGGCAGAGCTGCCGTCTCTGAAGCTCACAAGGGCAGTTCTAACCTGCCCTATAATGTTGCTGTGGGTTGACAACAACTTGATGGCAGTGAGTATGCACTTGCTTTTTGTTTTGTTTCGTTTCTGTTTATCAAAATCAGATCTTTAGGGAAAACTTGATGCCACTTTTTGAATCAGTAGGTCAACTCTATACAGAAACAAGTCTAATGTTTGAGGGGTGAACAATGTGTGTTGTCCAGTAAATTAGTTTTCAAGATGATTCAAACTTTTATTCTTTATTTCATCAGATCATATTTTCCACTGTGATGCCTCTCACTCAACTTGCCATGGAGTCATCGGCTGCTCACAGTGACCCTAGGGTACACCTACGCATGTGACCTCTGAGACTGTAACTCTTTGCGGGAGACAGCCCTATCTTCCTCCCAAAGAGCATGCTGGTCATTTCAAACTGCGGACTTTACAAGTGGGCAGTCCGGTATATCCACCAAACCAGTAAGGATCCCTTTTCAGAAGTCCAGGTGGTATAGTGATTTACAGGCTGCACTGTAAAAGGAAAGGTAGGCAGTTTGAAACTACCAGCCTCTCCATGGGGGTAGCAAGAGGTTTTCTACTCTCATTGATATTCACAGTCTCAGATGCCCAAAGGGGCCATTCCACTCTGCCCTGTAGGATGGTCATTAGTCAGAATTGATTCTTTGAGTAAAAATAGTCTCCTTGCCATGGACCTTAAACTTTTCAAAGAGGAACAGCTAATAAACAAGTAAATAAATAGAAAATACTAAAAATAATAAATTTTGATTTTAGATTTCACTTCCTAACTGGAGGAGTCACCTTTCCTCACTTCCCAGGCTATAAGATTGTGGCCTTCCTGTCAAAAACCTCGAGAGATCCATGAACCATACATACCAACCTCCCCTTAGGAAGCAGGCAACATTCCAATTAACACACCGGCTTAGAAGTTGGAAGAGAAAAAGGGTGATGAGAAAGCACCATGGAGATACAGACAGTAAGACTTTGATAGACTTGAACCAAAGGGACAAAAATGTGTCAGGTAAGGAGTTTGGAGAAGGCAAGAGACAAAGAAAAGGAGAACTGGGTGAGGCCTGGTCACAGGTGAGGCCATATCTTCAGACCGAGGTCCTTTGTCTGACTAGTTTGCTCCTCCAAGAATGTAATTTTTCTAACCCAGGGGTGCTCAATGCATCGATCACAATCTACTGTACTGTACAAACATTTAATACAACACAAACTACTTTACATAAAACAGCATGCATCTCCTCTGTTTCAAACTGGTTTCACTACATCAGAATATGCTCATTTTTTTATGGGCAAGCAGAGTGAAGGGTGGTATATGGTATGTGTTCTAATGAACTAGTTCATCTAATGGACTAGAGCAAGCGTGCTCAGGATGTCGATCACAGTCTACTTGTCCATCACAAATGTAGTGTGAGCAGATCGCATGGCATTAAAAGAAGTAGATGTAGGCCTATCATTAATCCCATCAATTAACTGATCCACAACCCAACCAATCAGATGCAGTCTTAAATGTCAAACTGCTTATTCAAACAAAGGCGCTAAGTGCAGCAAAACTGATAAGCTCAGTTATCACCAATTTTTAGACCTTGATTTTCTTCTCTTAACCATAAGAAAGGGTACTAAAATGAGTGGGGGATCTGGACCAAATAAGAAGACAAAAATGTATCACTTTCATATGGACTGGGAGATTTTTGACACTACAATTAGACATTCAGCTGAAGTCCATGAACCATTCTGGAATTTACTCACAGAGGGGAAGAACCCAAACATGGGAAAATATGCTACTTCCTTGATTGCATTGTTCAACTCTCCTTATTTATGTGAGTCAGCCTTTTCCCACATAAAGATCATGAAGTTCAAGTACCATTCCACCATGACTGAATTGGAAGTGTGCTTGAGGCTGGCTGTCAATAGTTACTGTTCAGACTACACATCCCTGGCTCATTCCATTCAGTGCAAGTCATCAGAGTAAACTCAGGTAATGACAAAAAACGTACACAGTTAATTGTGTTGTGTTGTGCCATCTGGACTGATGTGGTTATGCAAGGCACATAAACATACATTGCACAAATAAAGAACTTTCAATGCATTTATGATTAAACGTAATATATAAATATATGTTTTGCATTTTTGTAGTTCACTTGACCTGATCATTTTATAAGTAGCTCGCATGCTGAAAAATGTGTGAGCACTCCTGATCTAAACCATTGAACTTCACCTCAAGGAGCACCTGAAGGTAAAGGAATAAGATTAACTGTCAGGATGATATTAACAGTTTAAAGAGTAGATATATGAAAGATGTGCCGTTAGGCTAGGTTTGCTGTTGATGCTGAAGCAGATAAACTTGTGTGAAAAATATCTCCTATCCAATGTAAGCTTTGTATTCCTTCTAGTACAAAGGATGCCTAGAAGGACAACAAGGTATTACCAAATTACCCTTGCTGTAGCTCTCAAAAGAAGTACTGCAACATGCTTGTTTCCAGAAATGACTGTGTAATGAATATCACTCCCCACAGACATTGCTCAGAAACAATGTTGCTGCTGTGAGCCTTACATTGACTCCAACTCATGGCAACCTGAGATGCAGTGAGCCAAACAGGGCCCAGTCCTGTGCCATCCTGAAAATTAGTGTGATTTTTGAACCCATTGTTGCAGTCACTGTTTTGGCCTGTCTTGAAGGGGGTCTTCCTCTGTTATCCCATCCTCTGCTTTCCCGAGAATCATGTGCTTTCCCAGAGATGTGTCCCTCAACAAAGACATCCTTCAAAAATGCAAACCACAAGGGGAATTTTGACTAGAACCAAATTCCCACCTCTTGGAGTCGTTGGTTGGTTCAGTTAATGTGTGGAAAACCTATATGTTCATGCCCCTTTAGAAGTGCTCTTGGAAGAAAGGTGTGGCAGTCTACTCCTGAGAGATCAGTCATTAAAAATAATTATGAAGCAATTCTACTTTGACAAATGTTGCAGGGATTCCATGAATCAGAGTCCATGCAATGCCAACCAGGGCTTGTTTTGTTTTGTTTTGTTTTGTTTTTGCTTGTTTGTTTTTAATCACTTTATTGAGGAACCATAAGCTCTTATCACAACCTATCCATTCATTGTGACAAACACATCTGTACATTTGCTGCCATCATCATTTTCAAAACATTTTCTTTCTGCTTGAGCCCTTGGTATCGGTTCCTCCCTCCCTCACAACCCCTTGATAATTTTTTTTCTCTTTTGGGGGGGGAGGGGGCATCACTGCCCTTTGGTGGTGGGAGTAGGAGACCCAGCCTTTGCTCCTGTGGAGCTGGAATTGAACCTCCATCCCAGTGGGCTGCAGTCCCACGCACAACCACTACACCACCGGGGCTCAGCTCCGATAATTATTTTTTCATACCTTACACTGACCAATGTCTCCCTTCACGCACGTATCTGTTGTCCAGCCCCCTGGTAGGGAGTTATATATAAATCATTGCAATCAGTTTCCCCTTTCTATCTCCACCTTCTCCTTACCCTCCTGGTATTGCTACTCTCATGATTGCACCTAAGGGAGTTATCTGTCCTGGATACCCTGTGTTTCCAGATCTTATCTATGCCAGTGTACATGCTCTGCTCTAGCTGGATTTATTCGATAGAATTGGAGTCATGATAGTGGGGGAAGGAAGCATTAAAGAACTAGAGGAAAGTCGTATGTTTCATCGGTGCTATACTGCACCCTGACTGGTTCATTTCTTCCTTGTGATCCTTTCTTTAAAGGGATGTCCAATTGTCTACAGATGGGGTTTGGGTCTCCACTGCACACTCCTCCCTCATCCACATCAATATGATTTTTTGTTCTGAGTCTTTGATACCTGATATCTGAACCCATCAATACCTCATGATCACACAGACCTGTGTGCTTCTTCCATGAGGACTTTGTTGTTTCTCAGCTAGGTGGCCATTTGCTTATCTTTAAGCCTTAAAGACCCCAGATATTATATCTTTTGATAGCCAGGCACCATCAGCTTTCTTCACCACATTTGCTTATGCACCCATTTTGTCTTCAGTGATTATGTAGGGAAGGTGAGCATCACAGAATGTCAGGTTATTAAAACAAAGTGTTTTTGCATTGATAGAATGTCCATTTGCTACCTACCTTAATACTTAACATATAAATATATGTAGGCAGATCTATTTACCTATCATTATTTAAAATATATTTACATATGTTCATGCCTGTATTTAGACTTATATAAATGTCCTTTGCTTCCTAGTTCTTTTCTCTAGTCCCTTTTACTTCCTTCATGTTCCATTATCATGTTTGGCCTTCATTAGTGTTTCAGTAATTCCTCTTGGCTACATTGCCCTTGGTCAAATCCCACCAGGCATCCTATACCCTCCTCGCCATTGATTTTAGTCACTTATGGTTCCCTTGTCCCTGGGGCCACGAGTTTTTTATGTGTACAACTGTACTTGGAAAAGATTATGGTTATAAGTGGGTGCCAGATCAAAGAAGCTGTTAATGAGAAAAGCACATGCAGATTGTGCTCTCTCCAAACAGAGTTGGAATTTTGCAACTAGAGTATCTGACTTGCACAATCTGATCAGTTATACCTGCAAAATTCAGTCATTTGGGTATCACCAAGGACAGCACATTCTGAATTATAATTTTTTAGTTGTTGGAAGAAATTTGAGAGATTTCTTTTAACAGAGAAACTCAAGGGAGGAGAAATGGTCTCCTGCCTACTTTTAACAAATTAGGCTTAGAACGTACCATGTGTTTGGACATAGAGCTGTGAAATTCACTAACTGTGTTCTTCACAAAGAGACTAGACCAATTGGAAGTAAAAAAAGAAAAAGGAGGAAAGGCAAGTTGAGAAGCAGTGTATTGTTCAGCTACCTTATGATAAAGAGAGGATGTTGTTTCTGTCCCTTTGAAAGGATAGCTATAATTAGGCCATTATTTGCCACCTCCTTTGGCCCAGGAAAGAACAACTGATGACCTTGTAGGTTAAGCATAAGGAAGACTCCCCATGAGAGGGCTTGATAAAGTGGCTGAAACAAAGGGCTCAACTCAAAGCAAGGGTTCTTAGACTGGCTCAGGATGGAGTAGTGTTTTCTTTTGCTGGCCTAACTGCAAAGTCTGCAATTCAAACCCACCAGCCACTCCACAGAAGAAGATGAGGCTGGCTGCTCCCATAGATCTGCAGTTTCAGAAACCCTTCGGAGTCATTCTAATCTGTCACTGTGTGTTGGAATGTACAGAATGAGTTTGGTTTGGGGCAGTTCAGTTCCGAAAGCATCTAGGCTAGAGCCAAGTTTATTCCCTCATGAATGCATGATGATGCACAATAATGTTTGGTACTTTTCCATGTCTCTTGTGTGCGGTGTTCTGAGCTATTGAGGGATCATCTGCAGTTGAATGTTCTCTTTTTATATCTGAATCACAATAGCCATGCACTGGGGAACTCAGTTTTCAAAATGAAGAGGAGACTGCTAAAGCTTCAAGGATTTGTTTAGAGAATGGAAGGTTTATTAGATGTATTATCTTGCTGTCTTCAGCAGGCAATTCAGCACTTAATTGTATACTGTCTTGTTTGGCTCTCTACTTAGATTGCTGAAGTCTTGAGCTGGAAACGACCTTCGACCCCATCTAGTCCAGCCCTCTAATTTAAAAGAATGTAAATAGAGGACCATGGGAAAGAAGGACTAAGATCCTATTCCCTTGTGCATCCAGTTGCTCTGGAGAGAAAATATGAGGAGCCAGACTTTCAGATTCTCAGATTGATGCTCTCTACCCTTTCGCCTGATTTAGATGTCGTAAAAGGCAAGGTCTAGGATTACAAACATGTCTACATCTTTATAAAAATGCTTACTTTACTTCAATAAATTATCATTTATTCTTTCCTTATTTTCTTGTTGAATCTAAGAAATAGCCATTATACCATCACTCAGAGCTAAAAGTAGGACATCCCAAAGAAAAGACTCATTACTTGTTCTCAGTGTGACATCTTAGAGAGCATGGAAGTTCACACAGCACCAAGAGGGTGAGAGGGGTCAATGTTGCTCTTCTCTGCCCATTAATCTCTTCCCTCACTGACTCCCCTCCTAACTTATCTGAGCTGTTGAAATTCATGGTCCCTTTTCTTTGTAGGAAGTCCCTGCTATTGCTGTTAGGTGCCACCAACGCCAGACACGCCAAGAAACCCTAGGTAAAAACAAACAAACAAATAAACAAAAATCCCTGCCCATTCTGAGCCATCCTTACAACCATTCTGTTCACCAACTCAATAGCCCCTTGTTATAGCCATTTTATTCATTCATCTCAATGACAGCCTTCCTCTTTTTTACTGACCCTCTACTTTATCAAGCACGATATCCTTCTCCAAAGACAAGCCCACCCTGATAATACATTGAAAGTAAATGAGATGGAGTCATGCCATCCTCGCTTCAGAAGAATGTTCCGAGCTATATTTCTTACCAGACTGCTACTCATTGTTCTAGCAAGCTGAGGTGCATTAGGTATTCTTTTCCACACATCAAGTACTTCGATTCATTTTTACCTTCCTTGTTCATTGTTCAACTGTCCCATGCTATGAGACAATGTCATGGCTTAGATCAAGAAGACCTTAGCCCTCAAAATGTCTTCTTTGTTTTTAACATTTTAAAGAGGTATTTGATTCAATGTAACGTGTTGTTTGATTTCTTATCTGCTTCATCCATGGATGCTGGCTGTGGATCCAATGAAAGTGAAATTCTCAACCTTTCAATCTTCTCTCCACCTAGCTTGATGCTACTCTTTAGTCCGGTGGTGAGGGATTTTCTTTCTTTTTGCAGTTCATACTGAAGACTGTAGTCTTTTAGCTTCATTAGTAATTGCTTCAAGTTCTCCTCTTTCAATAAGCAAGATTGTGTCACCTGGATACCGAAGTTTGTCAGTGAATCTTCTTCCAGCAATGATTCTCCAATTATTTGCTCAGCGTTCTGATTGACTGGTTGTTGTTGTTGTTGTTGTTGTTGTAAGTGCCATCGAGTAATTTCCAATTTGTAGGGCCCTATGTACAACAGAACCAAACACTACCTCACCCCGTGCCCTCCACACAACTCTTCATATGTTTGAGCTCTTTGTTGCAGCCACTGGGTCATTCCATCGTCTCCTTCTCACTGTCTCTCTGCTTTACCAAACATGATTTCCTTCTCCAGGGACAATACATCTAAACTATATGAGATAAAGGCTTGCCAGTCTTGCGTCTCAGGAGTATTCTGGCTGTACTTATTCCACGTTGCTGAAGCCACTTTATCAAGCCATCTCCTGGACTGGATTGAATAATTAGGGTAAAAAAAATGGTACTGGGCTGAGCCCCAGTGGCGCAGTGGTTGTGTGTGGGACTGCAGCCCACTGGAGTGGAGGCTCAATTCCAGCTCACAGGAGCAAAGGCTGGGCCTCCTACTCCCACCACCAGAGGGCAGTGATGCCTTTAAAAAAACTAAAAAAAAAAAGAAATGGTACTCATACACACTAATACTGTTCATTACTTTTAAAACTATCTTGTTTTTATACTTAAAACAGTAATTAGGGCGGTGAATTGGGTTGTTAAATTATTTGAATCCCACCACTGTGATAACCATCACCCAACTGACCTCCCAACTAGCTGTCCAACCATCAGTGTCATTGCTGCATTGCAGTGAAGGGATCCATATGCTTCAGACATCTGTCTGGGTGAACAAACCAGTCACCACAATCTGCTCTATTGCAGTCACTTCCTGTTGTGAAGTAGTCTGTGAAAAAACTGTTTCCTAAAATTTTAAATATCATATTTGTACAGTGCCTCTCTGCTGAACCTTCCTGCTCAACTTATACCACCCAATTTACTGCCCTTCCATTGTCACCAGGGGTCTGGATGCCAAGAGATGAGGCTCAACATTCATCTCTCATTTCCTATCCCTGTCCCTTCTCTCTTCTGTGCATGATTTCCCTTCCTATCTGAGTCTAAAGTGCAAAGGCCATTAATGGCCTCCTATAGAAAATTCTGCTACTGATTCAATGTATGAGGAAGTAGTAACTCCTACATCCAGTGCATTTTAAGAAAATATGGACATCATTATCCTTTTTTCTGGTCTGATTTGGTATCAGCCTTCTTCCTTTTTAGGTTTGTTTGTTTCCTAATTCTGTTTCTTAGTAGTAGTGTCATAGAAAATGGATTGATGGCCACGTCTATACTTTTGACAGAAGGACAAAGGAAAGGAAGTGGCATGACCTGCAGGAGGATGACATTTGAGAGATTATCATCTCTGTATCCTGTCGGCAAAATGGCCCATGTTTTTAAAAAAAAGCAATGAAAGATAAAGAAGTGACTACCATCAAGAAGACTTATTATTAATTTGATTTCTTAAAAGGACCTTGGGGGGAGGTTGACACTGGGTGTGGGGTAGAGGGTGGGGATCAAGTCCAAGTTGCCTTTTGCCTTGTTGCTGATAATTCGGTTCTAGAAATGGTTCAACTCATAGTGTTGACGCTTCTCAAAAGGTATTTCTCACAGAGTCAAGCTGTTAGAAGTGGCTGGGCTCTAAGAGTTCATCTAAGCCAGACCTTTGCCAATATCCTTTAACTATTAAAACCAGGAAATATATCCCTTTACCCCCCCCCCCCAGTTGATCTTTCTCCAAAACCTTTTACTGGAAATACCCGTGGTACTTGCAGTACTTGAAATCAGGATCAAGCTCTGTAGTTCAATTCATGATGATCCCAAATACATAGACAGAGTAAAATCCCTCAATGGCTTTTGGCAAAGCACTGGCGATCTATTTTAAAGATCAGGAAGGCTAGAAGGTTTGTTCACTACCCAAGGTCACCCTACATGTGTGATTTACTAGTTCATGCTTTCATATATTTTAGAGAATTTTACCAGTGGGTTGACATTTTTCAAGTTTTTTAATTTATGCTTATTTAAATGTCTACATTACTTGGATACTTTAAAAAATAAATATGTAGTCAATAGGAAAAACCTTTAGTTTTCAAAACTTCTATACTCAGAAACTAAGTAATATGGGGGAAATGCACCTCTTTGCATAAGAGTCTGGAAAATACAGTGACATTTAGACAGAAGCCAGATGTATCCCATGAAATATTTCAGGGGAGCACTCTGTCCAAGAAGATTGTTTTCCAAAGTAAATCATTAATTTACCTACGGCAAGTATAAGGGGAATTATGGGTTGAAACAATAACCATAACCAGATAAAGAAAAATGTTAAATGGGTGGCTCAGACAGTTAAAGATTGGAAGCCTTAGATTTGTTTTTGATCATTTGTTTTTTTTTCTTTTACAAGTCTAATTTCTAAGGTTTGAACATACAGAGAGGCTTATTATACTTTGAAGGACTTTATGCAGATGTTTAAACTTCAGGAACTATGAGTTCTTTAAAACCACGGAAGATTGATTTCATGTTTTTCTCTTACAGCATTTTGATGTGGACTTGGCACAGATTGTGGTTCCTGTGCTAATTTCCTCTTGCTCTATGTAATTAGTCAGCATTTTAAATGAGGTAACAGGATATAATTGTCTACTGACCATTGCAATCCCATTTGTTTATGACACACTCTCCAGGCTTTTAGATGTGCAATATTATTATCCACCTCTTCACTTGTGTCGCTGTCTCTTTCCTCTTTTTTAATTTCTCCAGCTCTTCCCCCATCAATCCCCACTTCCTTTGTGGGCAATACAAGGAGGCACTTTTCCTTCCAGCTGGCAAGGCTTTACGGAGTTCAGAGCCTGGTGTACAAGAGTGACTTACACAGTCCCTGGAGACCAATTACACTCGGAATCCTCCTGACCCACCCTGAGCAGGGAGTGGGGCTTCCCCTCACAGCCCATTGTGCTAGTACAGAGCCACCTGATCAGTCTGGTCCTACCCAGTATTTAAATCAGGGCGTCACCAATCCTGAACCCACAGCAGGGCCTCTAGGTAACACTGGGGAATAAATTAGCATTCTGCTGTTGTCCCAAAGCCACATGGACACATTACTAGAAGCCTATCAGTAATAAAGGGGTTATTATGAAAATCCCAATAAACAAAGGGTTGAGATAACATCATGCAAGTGTGTGCATTTGCACTGCGTTTTAGTCCAGAAATTAGTATGTTGCCTTTGTTAGATCTGTTCAAGGGGCGCTTACAGTGTAACATGTCATCACCTTAAGGAGCGACGAAGGTGAGATTACATTAGTATTTCATTTAGGATCACCAAACTTCACAAAAGAAAATGACAACCGTAAGTGCAGCTTTGATATTTGTATTCACTAAGATTGTAATCC
This sequence comes from Nesogale talazaci, assembly GCA_004026705.1. Lineage (NCBI taxonomy): Eukaryota > Metazoa > Chordata > Mammalia > Afrosoricida > Tenrecidae > Nesogale > Nesogale talazaci. The sequence continues at coordinate 77,488 of PVJH01001558.1, read as the reverse complement.
AAACCACTGGTAGGTTAATACGTGTGGTCAAGCTATTTCAGAGCAAAGCAATGACAGAAAAAGATAAACGTAGGAAAATGATGAATAGACAAGTTAACAGACATCAAACAAAGCGTCTCTAAGTAAAAATTATGTAAGAAAATATATGTTTCAAAATCAATAATAGTGCACTTTGCAGAATTTTGGAAATGAATGATTTGGAATTTATTGATGATCACTCATCTAGAAAACATGATGAAATACTTTCATTTTATAGTAAAAAATACATACCTCTATGTCTTTGTTGAGATTTCCTTCTTTCTCTTCAGATCTTTACTCCAGAGCATTTTGCAATAAAGCTACTGAAATTGTATAATGAATTTCCACACTAAGTTTCATGATCCTTCACACTCAGACTATGCATCTACTATGCAATTAAGTCTACCAATATTACCAGCTGTTTTACTTCTCACTACTTTTATAACTGTACTACAGTGCGCTGAATGAACACGAAAGAAGGAAGTAGGGAAATCATGTTCTTTAAACAATTCAAGCAGCCTTTTAAATGAGGCAATAAAAATATTTTGGTATGGTATGTTGTCATTCTCTTCCATGAAGAAAACAGGTATAAAGCAATAATGTATAAATAATACCCAATTGATACTGTTTTATAAATGTATAAATCAGAAATGAATGATGTTTTATAGCTTATAATAAAAGAGTAATACATAACTAATAAACTCCAGAATTTTAAGAATTTTTTAAATTGTTTGCTATTTGAGTGAAAGACTGGTTTTAAAGACTACCTTGCATATTTATTGTAAGAGAAAGAATTCTAAAGTTCACATAATCACCTTTATTTGAATTATCTTCATATCTTGAATTAGATAAAAACAGGGAGCAAAACTTTGCCATATTAAAATTAAGGAAAATTATCTCAAACTTTAAATAAAGTTAAAATTTAAGCCTTCAGTGAATGTTATCACTTTGAGTTTTTGTTGCAAAATTAAATATATTTTGTTACAGATTGTGGCTTTACATTTAAAATCTCACCTTTTAACATATTAAGGGTTCAGTTAAATTTCTTAAATTGGCAAATCAATTTCTTAAATGGGCAAATATAAGATAGGAAATAAATTAATGAAAAACATGAAAAATATTCAGCCCCTTTAGTGATCACATAAATGCAAATAATACCTACAATATATTTATAGAAATTACAACCTAATATGTAATGACTTAACAATGAAAATGCTGATAAGCAGCAATAAGACAAGTACAATATTCTTATATTGTAATAGTCAAATAGCACACCCCTTCCAATTCAACTACTTTTCTTCCCTAGTTGATAGTTTTGTTCATGCATTGAACTGTCTTACTAAAGTCCTTAAGAGGAGAAAGCAATTGGCAAACACAGGAGACGTGTCACTTTCATAAAATATAGTACCCATGTAGTAATTGTGATAGCAGGAAAAGATACTATGTATCTAGGAAATAAACTTGATAAGAAACCTTACATTTTTATATACTTCTAACTAATTTTGCATCTAAGACTGAATATTAGAGAACTTCTTCAATTTTCCTCCAAATGTATAAACAACTATTTTTCTTACAGATCTATTGATACGTAAAATTTTTGTTGCTGGGTGCTATAAAGTTCGTCCTGAGATTTAGTGACCTTATGGGCAACAGAATAAAAGACTGACCCATCACACATCAAGCTCACAGTTTTCTTTATTCTTCTGACAGTCCGCGATATGTTCAATGTTTTTGTCCAACGTCATTATCCAAAAGCACCAGTTTTTCTGGGATCTTCCTTATTTATTGTCCAATTTTCAAATGCACATGACATGTTTGAAAATACCAAATGGGTCCAGGGCACCTTTGTTTTCAAAATCACATCTTTCCTCTTTAACACTTAAAGGAGGTTTTTTGCAATAGATTTTCCAAAAGCAAACATTCACATCCATAGGGTCAATTCTGATTCTTAGTGACCTTTTTGCACAGTGTGGCACTTTTCCTGTGAGCTTCAGGACAGTACAGTAAGGACTGTACGTCCTTACAGGAAGAGGAAGCCTAATCTTTCTCTTACAAGAGTGACTGGGGGTTTCAAATTTCTGGCCTTTTGGTTAGCATACCAATGGATAACCCACTATGCCACCAGGGATCCTCACCCAAAGTAGGGCATCCTTTTTGTTTCAAGTTTTAATAGTTTTATTTAGCTTATAATTCACATCATACAATTCAGTAGTTTAAACATATTGCAAGAGTTGTTACAGCCACAATCAATCAATTTTATAATATTTTCCTCTTTTATGAATCATTCATTTTAGCTCTTCAACATAACCCCAAGAAACTATTGATCCAGCTACTATCGCTATAATTTGACCCATCCTGACTTATGATAAAGAAAACATACAAAATGAAACAAATAAATAACAGTAAAAAACAATAGTAGCAAAATAAAACCTTGATAACCTTACTTAAAGAGATTACAGAAAATATAAGAGAATAGAACGAGTTCAAAATGAATCAAAAGGGAGAATAAATGATAAATTGTTAAAATTAAAGCCAATTATATAAGCATTAGTCCACACACTCTGCACTCTGTCTGATAGAAAGATCGTTCATATTCCTAGACAATGGTGAGAGGGAATTCACCAGAGGTTTATTGTAAGTGGGGACCCCTGCAAATGAATTTAAGGCTTTTACAATCAACCACTGATTTCTGAATATTAAGTGTTCAGAATTTATGCTCTAACAGCATTCCCTCCCTCACTCGTGGTTTTTACTGTTCACAGTCCTTAGATCACACAGGCAGATGTGTGGACTTCCGTGTGGACTTAGCTGTCACCTCACTTACATGGCTGGTTGCTTTAACACTAGCCCTGAGGACCCTATTATTTCATTGAACTGGGCACCACCTGGTTTCTTCACCACACTTTTATATAGCACTCATATGTGCAGTAATCTCTTTATAAGACCAAGTATCGAGTATACCCACATCATAAGAACTATTTGTTCTTAGTTCATAACCACAATTAAGTGTGAACTTAAAACCCATTTATGTATGTGTGGTTTATATATATATCCCTGGTCCATTACAGAGACATCATTATGAGGCATATGGTAATTCTACTGATAGTAACCTGACTTAGATAATGTTGTAGAATTTCCAATACTGCGTATATAGGTTTAGAACAGCTTTTTAGGTAAAAATAAGTGGTTGTTGACCTGTACACATCAAACAACGATTAGTGAAATGAAATCTTTGGCAATATTAATCATTTTTGCTTATTGTGATGGTGCTTATTTGTTCATTTGAGAGGGGATTTGTTTTCTTTATTATTATGGTATAATCCACCTTGAAGACTAGTTTTTTTATCTTCATCAGTAACTGCTTCAAGTCCATTTCTATTTCAGCAATAAAGATTGTATCATCTTCTGTTATGGTTGTTAATAAGTTTTCTAACAATCCAGAGCTACATTCTTGTTCACATAGTCCAACTTCTCTTATAATCTGTTCACCATACAAATAAGTATGGTGAAAAAAGCTACAACCTTGACTCACATCTTTCCTAATTGTAAACCATGCAGCATAAGAGCACAATGAAGTCTCCTGGAATCCCTATTCTTGCAATATTATCCAAATTGTGTTATGATCCACATGTTTAAATATTTTGCATATTCAATGAAGCACAGGTAAATATCTCAAGTATTTTCTGCTTTCAGCCAAGATCCCTCTGATACCAGCAATGGTATCCCTCACTCCATATCATTTTCTACATTCAGATTGAGTTTATGGCAGTTCCCTGTTGATGTAATGCTGCAACCATATGTTTTTATTTTCTTCAGTAAAATTTTACTTTACTGTGATATTTTTAATGTTGTTTGATATATTAGTAATTTCTCATCCTTTTTTGCAACAGACACAAATATTAATCTGCAATCAGTTTTTCAGGTAGCTGTCTTCAAAATACCTTGGCATAGATCAATGATTGCTTCTAGTACTTCAAGAGACTGTCAAAAGATTTCAATGGGTATGCTGTCAATTCCTGATGCTTTCTTTTTCACCCATGCCTTCAGTACAGTCTGGACTTCCACTTTCAATACCATATGCTTTTGATCATATGTTGCTCCTTGAAATGGTTGAACATTGACCCATTCTATTTTATAAACCTTGACAATGTCAATCCTGTCTCTATTTGTCATGATGTTGTTTGATTGTTCCGGTTGGGAGGATTTTGTGTTCTTGACATCATGATCTAATCCATACTGAAGGCTGTGCTGTCTTTGATCCTCATCTGTAAGTGCTTCAAGACCCCTTCTCTGTCAGGAGGCAAGGTTATGTCATCTTCATACAGCACATTGTTAATGATCCATTCTGTTCCTAACATAAGAGCACTAAACATTATTGGCAACTATCCCAGAAAACGTAACTATTATTAATATTCTACATATTAAAATATATAATCACAGTACTGTTTAAAACTAAAGTAAAGGATAACATAAATTTCATTGTCTAATATCATGTTACCTAACAACAACTTACGTAATGCTGTGTCTATGTAATGTTCTGTAACTATCATATCAAATCATAAGACACTTTCATGGTATAGGAAAATTCTTTAACCTTTAAATGCAAATTTAAAGTATAGTTTGGGTTTCAAGCATATTATAAAATTAGATGTATGTATATCTGAAATATTTGCTTTTGGATCTTGACCTCTAGGCTGTACAGAAGTCCAACCAGCCCAATGAAAAGACATCTAGGGGGAGGGAGCGGGGTGAACTAATTTACCGGGCAATGGCTCCAGTTGGATGAAGTCTGATGCAGCCGTTCTTGATAGTGCACCACACATGATGAAGGCCATCAGGACCCTTCAGACCACCACATTAGCTGGTTGAATATCAACAAGAAACCTCAGGTGGTGTCATGTGAGCAGCAGCAGAGACATCCACTGGACCTTTCCAAATTTCTGTCCCACACAATGATGAGACATAATGAAATGGTTGCTAATATAATAGATGTATATATAGAGAAATATAAATGTGAATGTAAAGTTAGTACTAATGTGAAATAATTCAAAGACTACATTTTAAACATTAATATTTGTGTTCTTTGCGTGATATGTTTATTGAAGATTATAATGTTCTGGTTGTTTTGAGTCGAATGATAAATATTTATTACTTTTCTTTGAAAATTTTATTTATTAATTGAAAAATGTATTTTAAAACAAGATATATTTTAGTATAGAATATCCATAGAAATGTGACAAAAGAGCACGTTGGATTAAATTACTAATTTTGAAATTTAAATAAGTTATATGACCAGAATAATAAAATAAATTAATTAAATTATTTTACTAAGTGTTTTCTATTTAGGCTATGTTTTAAAGAATTGAGCCAAAGATTTTTTTAATGGGGAGTAATTACTTTATACCCAGGTGAAATTAGACTCTCAGGTCCTTATTGATGATAATGTATTCATTCATGTACTGTTATCTACCTTTGGATCAATAAACCAGACTATTGAGTCAATCAGTTCATGGTCATTTCTTATTTTCTTCATGAGTTTCATTTTAAATTGCCAGGATGTGAATTAACTTCAGGTGTTTGCTTCCAACAGGAGTGTAGTCTTTAAATTATACATGTCAATGTATCACTTACATCATGTCATATTCTGTTATGCTTCTTCTCACCATAAACTGGCCTAATGCAACATGACAGAAGATAAATGCATTGACATGGTACAAGATGTCAAAAAACAAACACTAAAATTTTAGTGGATAATACTGTAAAGTTATCTCAAGTTAGCTGAATTTTTTCTGAACAAATTTATTGACCTTATTAAAGTTGGTTGTTGAAAAATGTCTGGTAAAATCACTTGCAGTTAACTCCAGGGAACTCTAACTTAAATTTTGAGGTTGAAAAATGTTAAATGATAATGTAGAAAAGGAGAAATATTTATACTTAGGCACATTATATTTGGAAATGTTGTGTTACAAATACCTACAACTCTCAGAAATTGTGTAGAACACTGATTTATAATAAAATAATTGTGATGGCTTCACAGTAGAGGAACATTAATATAAAGTGAACTGTTTATAAAGGGCTATACAGAAAAAAAGTCATAATTTGCACATCAAAATGGTAACAAAGACCAAATGGTCAGAATAAAGAAGGAAAAGTAAGAAGTTGGTCCAGGTTAGCAATGTGGAAGGCAATGCTTGTTGCATGCTTCATGTCTAAAACAAGCCAAAGGCTGCTTCATGGAAAACTGTGGCTCCAATGTTACCAGGAAATCCAAATTATTTGGGGTGGGAAATCTATTAAACTCTGAATGTTGGCAACTACTAAGTAATTTTAAAATGTAATCCAGTCTAAAAATATATATCATGTGCTGAATATAGCTAGCAGAACTACAATTCTCCCTCTGAATTAAAGTCTTTCTTCCCTAATATTTCTAGCTATCATTCTGTCTGTGGCTGTTTCAAGAAACTCAGTTGCTCAAAAGTTAATACTATATTTAGTCAGAGAGGAAAACATCTTCCAGAATAAAATTCTATTTTTCACTATGATGATTTACTATCCTGATTTTCAGTCACATCAGGACACCAATTCCACTGGTGAAATGGTATAGTACTAACCAACTAAAGTTGGAACAGTCCCATTGGAGACTAAGTGAAATGCTAATCTAAAAGCATTTGGGGTGGCTTTTTTTGGTATTAGCCTGTTCCAAAGTATACTATGAACCCAGTAATCCCATCTAAACTTTATAACTTCTACAGCTTCTGCTAAATGAGAAGGGACACAAAAATGGTGAGGTGGCTGCTTGAATTCGTGAAAATTTTGAATTCTCAATTTTAACCCAGTTTTGCTTCTTGCAGCCAAAGGCAGCAGCAGAGTTTTGTTTACTAAGATAGTAATGACATTGACTGATGAACTGTTCCATACCAGTCCTCTGTAATGGACTGGACATTCAAAAATGAGGACATACATTGTCCTTTTCTTCAAGTGGAAGAAAGAGCCATGCAATCAAACCATTGTGATATAATGATTCCCGCCAAAGGAGGACAGGACAGTTTATCAAGATCCTGAAAAAAAGGAGTCAAATACACTCGGGTACAAATGGAAGGTTTTCCAGAGAAGCCATTTGACCAGCCTGTGCTGGAGGACTGAAAGCGTATGACCCATGAGGTAGATTATGAGGAATTGCTCATAGGGTAGAGGACAGCTGTATAGATCACCCTAACAGTTAGGGTTTCCGTGTTATCATTGAGAATTATCGAACGATAATAGGAAAATAAAATCTGTGAACTAAGAAAACCAGTGCAATCCTTAGAGTAAATGCCATCAAGACCGACTTGAGCAAACATAGAGGTGGAACTCCACTAATCAAGCAGACCTGATGACACTTTCTTGTGGGTGTAACTTTTATATGAGAAAAAAAACTCTTTCTTATGCAAAAGCTTAAATTTCAGCAGACCTTCTTTGCTTGTTTGCCTTTGGCTGGATCTGGATCATGTGCCTGGTTCCTCAGTCCCCTGTTGTGGAGCCATCAACAGTCTGCCAAACTTGGATTTAGATGAGCTGACCCGGGATTCATTTACCTCTTCAGCAGCCAGTCTGTGGCGCTCCTGGTTCTTCATCCTGCTATCTGTTCCTCGGTTCCTTCAGCTACATAGCTAGAGAAGCCTTCTGCTTATATCTGACCTACAGACTAGAACAGAACTGTACTTAGCTACTCCTACAACTGTGAAGGCCATTTCTTGACGTGTGTGTGTGCATCACTGGTTTTGTTTCTTTAGAGAACCCAATCTAACACAATCAGACAACATATGTCAATCTATAAGAACCAATAGGCAAAGAAATGAGGCAGAAGCTATTTCAACAATCAAAGGATCATGAAACCTAATTGCCCTTTTACTTTTTTAAAAGGCACAAGAAAAGAACAAATACTATTCTTAGAGTATCAACTGCATATAGTATGATCAGCATACTACACATTATTTATGACCCCTGGGTGGTGGAAATGATTGGTATCCAACTGCTGTGGTGTAGCAGTTATGTGTTGTGTGGCGATCTGAAAGGTCAGCAGTTCAAAATCACCAGCCACTCCTCAGGAAAGAGACAGCTTTCTACTAAGTCTCTCTCAGAGAAGTTACAGTCTCAGGAACCATCAGGGCGTCACTGTAGTCAACACACAGTCAGTCACTGGCAGTGAGTTTTGTTTGGCTTTGTTTGGCTGGCTAACCTAATAATTGGCAGTCCAAACTCACCAAAAAGTATCTAACAAGAAATTCTTGGTGATGTACTTCTGTCAAGATTATCAGCAAAAATGTCATTTTCTATTCTATTGAGCAGTTCTACTTTATGACTTATGGTGTCACCCTGAGTCATAATTGCCTTGACCACAACTAACAAAAGTAATATATTTCGTTTTACTTTTTAGTATTTTAGATCCTACTGTGTGAGGTAGGTAGGTTTCTTGTGCCAACATGGTCAATGAATACATGTAAAATTAATTAAAGGGTGGAGAGACAAATGGCTCAGCCAGTCTCCCCTTTCTGATCTATTTCTTTTTTATAATCAGAGTAGTGTGCATCTGCCTTCCTTGTTTCTCTGCCTCAATTTGCAAACTACATTACCTGTGGGGCACCTAACCCATGGACTGTGTTGCTGTAGTTTAAGGTTCCTTCAAGACCTGCTTTGCTGCGCTACATGACTTGAGCTGGCTGGGGACTGTCAGACCCTGTCATCTAGCTTACTGTTGGTAATTTGCTTTGCTGTTTACTGTCTATAGCCAGATAGCCTGAATTTCTCTACAGAGGACTACTAGGGACTCTCCCGACTAGCCCTCAAGACTTGAAGGACTACCAGTGTCTCACAGCTGCCTCAGGGAGTGAGCTGCACTGAGCCATTTGTATTGCTTTGTAGATTAATTAACTCTTTATTTCTTATGATATATATCTATAGATAAGTATATAGAAAATCATTGATATCCTGGTTTTGTTTCTTTATAGATCCCTGTCTAAAATACTGTGCCTCAATTGACTCTAAGTGCAATATTAGTAGAACTTCAGTTTGTAAATAATAGTCAATGATGAAAAGCATGCAAAACAAAACAAAACAAAAATCCACTGCCTTAGATTCAATTTCAACTCACAGAGCTCCTATGGAGGATTTACAAACTGCAAATCTATATGGAAGCAGAAAGTCTTATCTCTTTCTAGTAAACCAGCTGGTGATTTTGAACCTCTGACCTTGTGGTTTACAGTTGATCACTTACCCTAAAGCTCCACCAGGTCCTACCTACAAAGGGATCTAAAAGTTCCTGGAAAATTTCCATTAACTTTCAATTGCATTTGCCTACAAACTTTTTGAACCCCCCTGTCTAAAAGTCTACAATGTTGCTGTTGTTGCTGCTGCTAGACGCCATTGGATCAGTTCTGACTCTCAGTGACCCAATATCCAATAGACTAGAGCCCTGCCAGTGCTGCACTGTGCTCACATTGTTGTTATGGGTGAGCTTTTATTGCAGTATCAACTATCTCATCTAAAGGGTTTCCCTTTTTGAGCTACCTTCTACCTTACCAAACGCAATGACCCTTCCCTGGGATTGGTCACTTCTGGAAATATGTCTGAAGTACATGAGTCAGATGTGCCTAACCAAAAAAAAATTTTTTAACGCATGTTTTTCACTGTGGTTAAACTCAAGACAGGTAAAGGATGTTCTTAATGGATGATCTTGACAAAAGACTTTTATCAGAAATTTCCCCAGAAACCTTCAAGAAATGTTTTAAGATAATCACTTTATGAGACTCTATTAATGTGCCTGCCCTACCCCTCATCCCATATTTAAGCAACCTGAATAACCTACATCCATATTTTCAACCAATCAGTGCCTCTCCTGAGAGTTGACCCATATCCAGCTTCCAATCAGAATGTTGTACCTTTAGGTCTTGATTTTGCCTCATACGTCTGCCTCTGCTATTCCACCATTTTAGGTCATTTGGCTTCATTTTTGAGCTCAGACATAGCTCTAACTCTGTTTTGAACCTTCTATAAACCTAATGACTTTTATTTTAACAAAGGACCTGTGGCTTTCCACCTATTGATGACACTCCCTACCTCCCACCTATTTATCTACTGGTTCTGGTTCTGAAGAGAATCCTGACCAAGACAAGGGGCATTATGTTATTGTCTCAGTCTCGGTCCCCAGAGGGGTCTCATAGGCTGAGAAGGAGGGGCAATGGGAAGGAAGAATGGACCGATACAAAGGCTTGAGGATTTGTCTGAGTTTGGGAACTGCTAAGTTCCACTGATTGTGCCAACCTCTGGAAGTTTGATAACCAGTTTCTGTGAACTTTTTCTTTTTTTAATAGAGCAAAAGGAGGAATAACTTCTTTATGAATTTTCACATGCATGTGTTAAATTGCCACCTTACTGATTGCTACATATTTCCCAGTTGCATTCAAATCATAAACTACTCATGCAGGGCTCCACACTCGGCTGCTGATATCCATGAGAGGTAAGAGACTTAAAGGGGCACCCGGGAGCACTGTCTGATTTTCCCTCTGTGGTAGCTGCAGTGAAGGCTGGGTCATGATAGGTGAGGTCTATAGTATATGAAGCAACTCCCCAAGGTGTCTAGTACTGATTCTGATTTCTGAAACTGACAAAACTTCCTGTGAAAATGACACATGAAAAGTCAAGAAATCTTTGTGCCCCACTATATAAGCCAACTCCCTTTAAGGTCTCTCAGGAGCCCTGGTAGTGTAGTGGTTTATGTGTTGGACTGCTAACCATAAGGTAAGTAATTCAAAGCAACTAGTGCTTCACAAGAGGAAGAGGAGGCTTTCTGCTCCCAGAAAGATTTATGGTTTTGAAAATTTAAGGGAGCAATTCTATCCTGTCCTATAAGGTTGCTGTTAGGCCTGGTTTATTAGCAAAACAAATCAGTGATATATATATATATATATATATATATATATATATATGAGCTTTATATTGACGAGTAATTATATCTATCAAGAAAACATCCCAGTCCAGTCCAGATCAAGTCCATAAGCCCAATACTACACCATTGATCCAAAAGTCCCTCTTCAGACCCACACAGTCACATGCAATAATTCAGATACAGGAAGATCACAGGCTGCTAAGTACAAAGTCATGTGGAGCCATTGACAGTGGAAGCATCACATGACTCGGAAGTCTTAACATGGTGGTGACAGCAGAGAGCAAAAAGAAGTTTCCAGGATCCTCCTCATAAGAAGGTCATTCCACAAGGAGGAACCATCAGGCTGAGACATGATAGGCAAGACTCCACCCATATTTTCTTACATGTTGGCAGAGAAAACAGTTGCTATAACAGTTGCTATGAAGGAGCTCAGTGTGAGTGAATTTGGTTGGAGCGGTCTTCCATTATGTCCACCTCTCTCCACACTTTAAACTCCATAGTTCATTATTATAATGACTCATTTGTGTACATCAATTCCTTTACCCTTCTCGCATGGGCTTTTTTTAAATACCCATATTATTTTTTTCTTTTTATACATAGTATTTAGTGTGAGATCACATATACTCATGTGCTTAGTTATCAAGTTCTATAAAGACAGGGACACATTCAACCTTGTTTATTTTTTATGGACAGAACAAAGTGCCCTGGTGATGCAGTGTTTAAGATTTCAGCTTCTAACTGTTCCAAACCACTCTGAAGATGAAAGATGTAGCCATTTGCTTCCATGATTACAGCCACAGAAACCCTGAGGGGAGTCCTATGCAGTCCTACCTAGTCCCTGTGAGTCAGAATAGACTCAACTGTGAGTCCAATCAACAAAGATGCCAACGGGTAATGAGTAGAACAGTGGATGGCCCTTGGTGAACCTCAAACAAATATTTGTTTAATTAATTAAGAACTTAATAGCTTAGAATAAAAGAGATAATCATCCATGAAATTCCTTTGGAAACAGCTTTGCTCTTGAAAGCTACACCTGGATTTGCTGAAGAGAAGATTCTGAGTCCTTTCAGAAACCAAAATGGGTTTTATTTATAACTTTTGTTAAATGGATTTAAGAAGAAATTGAATCAAATGTGTATTTTTTGCTTTAAATCATTAAAGCCCAAGTTTGTACTTAATGAATGTATGATTTCTTCAAATAGTTTAATTACTAGAGTAAGAGCACAGAATAGGGAAAGATTTCTATATGGAGAGGATTGGAATTTTGTTCAAAGTGACTATTATGGTAAGAAAGGAACCGTAGTGGCACAGTGAGTGTGTGCTGGACGGCTACCTTAAAGATTGGTGATTCAAACCTACCAGCCACTCCACAGGCAAAAGATACAGCAAAAATGACAATCTTGGAGACTCTTTGGGGCAGTTCTATTCAATCACTATCAGTCATAATAAACTCAAAGGCAAAAGGTTTGATTTTTTTTTTATGATGGTGAGGGGTAAAGATGAGAGGGTTGATACATGTGAATGGGGTGATTTTTGGCAACTAGCCACAGAATATCACTGGGAAAGGAGAGAAATGCAGAGAAAGAAGGGGGAAAGCAATAGAATCAGAATTTAGCATTCCAAATTGATATACAAAGCTGGTGAGTCAATAGCTCATAGCTAGCCTAAAGGACTAAGTAGAGCTGTCCCATGGGATTTTCAAGGCTGGAATCTTTATAGAAGCAAACTCCAACAACTTTCTCCTCCAGAGCAGCTGGAGAGTTGGGACTGCTGACCTTTATGTTCATGTTTAAGAGCCTTTAACAAGTGAAAAAAGAACAACAAAAATAGACCTCTTGACATGTATCAAATCCACTCTCAACAAGTCAATTCAGACTCATGATAACCCTTTATAAGGTTTCCAAAACTGTAAATCATTGCAAAAAGAGATAGCCACCTCTTTCTCCCTCGTTATTGTTCTTAGTCCCATCAAGTCAGTTCTGACACGTAAAGACCCTAAACCCAACAGAATGAAACACTGTCCAGTCTTGCTCCATGCTCATAACTGGTCTATTTGAATTCATTGTTGCAGCCATGTCAATCCATCTCCTTGGGGGTCTTTCTATTTTTTGTGGCCCTTCCACATTGCTATACATTATGTGTTTCTTCATGAACTTGTCTTTTCCAACTGCATTTCCTAAGTATGTAAGAGGAAGTTCCACCATCCTTGCATCTAAGGATTAATCTAGAAGTACTTCTTCCAAGACAGACTGATTAGTCCTTTTAGCAATCCATGATATTTTCAAGATTCTTCTTTGGCACCACAATTCAAATGCATCAATTCTTCATTAGTTGTCTTTAATTCAATGTCCAATTTTCATCTACATATAAGGCGATTGAAAATACCTTGGATTCAGTCAGGCACACTTTGGTCCTCAAAGTAACATGCTTGCTCTTCAATACTCTAAAGAGACCTTGTGTAGATTTACCTAATGCAATATACCCTTCTAGCTCTTGACTGCTGCTTTCCAAAAGCACTGATTGTGGACTGAGTAAGACAAAATTCTTGACAACTTAAGTCTTTTCTCCATTTGTGAGGATTTTGGTCTTCTTTACATGGAGTTGCATTCAGTAATGAAGGTTGGAATTCTTGATCTTCATCAGCAAGTGCTTTAAGTCTTCCTTATATTCATGCAGGTGTCATCTGCATGTTTCAGGTTCATAATAAACCTTCATTCAATTCTGATGCTACATTTTTCTTCATATAATCCAGCGCCTCTGACTATTTGCTCAGCATACAGATTGAATAACTACATAACTACAATGATAAGATAAAACCTTACCACACATTTCCAGATCTTACAACATTCAACATTCCCTTTTTCACCTCACACAATTGCCTCTTGATTCATATATAAATTCTATAGAAGCACAGTGAAGTGTTATAAAAACCCCATTATTCTCAATTCTATCTAGAGCTTTTTATGATCCAGAGAGATGAATCCCTTTGAATAGTCAATGAAGCGCAAGTAAATATCTCTGGTAGCTGCATAATCTGGTGTCAATTTGAGGAAGAAGAGTGTAGAGGTGGAGTCTAGACTGTCAAGATATAGTCAATGTGGCATCTGTGTGGCCATGGTCTTCTCCAGAGGATTGTGGGAACTCCTGTGTTTCCTCTTTAGAGGCAGGAGACACACTCTCTCTTGGCTCACTCTCTGAGAGAGGCTCTACTGACAAGACATATGGCACTATCCTGATAGACCCTGTGCCCTGGGAGCAGAAGGAACCATGTGGAGACCTGTACCAGAGCTGAGATGCTTACAACATCACTGGATCCATAAGACTTCCAACCCACTGGCCTATAATCTTCCTGCATTCAGCGTCATTGCATGTGCTTTGTGAGTCTGAAGAGGAATTTATAGATTGGTATCAGACATATTTGTTAATATCAGATGTATGAAATTGATCTGAACTGTGCTTGGATGATTTATAAATATTCAATTGCTCTTGTATATAAACATCTTTTTTTATACACATATGAGTATCTATGAATTTATTTCTCTAGCCTACCTGGACTAACAGTATCTTTGATGTTCTCTGCTTTCAGTCTAGAGCCATATGACATCAGCCATGTTACCCCCTCAATCTATGTCTTCTTATGAATCTGGAATGAATCTGGCAATTTGTGGACAAAACTGAGAGCTAAGTTGCACCTGACCCAAGCCATGGTATTTTCAATCACCTCATATAAAAGCTGAACAATGACTAAGGAAGACAGAACAAGAATTGATGCATTCAAATTGTGATGTTAGCAAACAATATTGGACTATCAGAGAAGAAACAAATTTGTCTTAGAAGAAATACAGTCAAAATGATCCTTAGAAGGAAGCATGGGAGACTTCATCACATGCACTTTAGACATGGTATCAAGAAAGACCATAACCTTTAAAAGAGAATCATTCTTTTTAAAGTAACTGGTTAGCCAAAAATAAGAAGACCTTTGAAGAGGTGAATTGACACAATGTCTGCAACATGAGCTAATAATAAGAAAAATTGTATGGTTGACCTAGAACCATGCTGTACAACAAATTTTATAGCACCTGACAACAACATGTTGATAATATCTTTTCATCTACATAAAGTTCATGACTTTTAACTATATAGTACATACATACTAATCAGATAATAAAGTGATCTTTACCTGAAATAATTATTTTATTTAAATCAATATTTTCTGATTTTTAGAAGACTGATCTATCTTTATTTATGGGTATATATTTTACAATCTTCTTCTTGTTGTCTTAAATATTATGTAAAGAAGAATTATTCATGCCCACTGAGGACATGTGGGAGCATGAGCAAGAGTCGTGAAGAAAGCTGATGGTGCCCACCTATCAAAAGATATAGCATCCGGGATCTTAAAGGCTTGAGCATAAATAAGCAGCCATCTAGCTAAGGAGCAACAAAACTCACCATAAAAGAAGCTCACCTGCCTGTGCAATCATGAGGTGCTGAAACACTCAGGTATAAGACATCAAAGTACAAAAATCAAAATCAATGGACCAATTGACTCCTGATATTGCTGAAGACAAATGGATACAGAGGTAAACAGAGTAGAAGAAATGATGGTGCCCTGTTACCAAATGATTGAATGCCTGGAGTCTCAAAGACTTGATAAGCAAGTCGCCATTCAGTGCAGAAACAACAATGCTCACACGGAAGAAGTACACCAGCAGGCATGATCAAGAGGGGCCGAAGGGAGCAGATATCGAGCACCAAAAAACAAGAATCACATCATTACGAATGAGGGGGAAAGCAGGGTGGGGACCTAAGGCCCGCTGGTGGATAATTGGTCAGCCCTTTACAGGGGAGTCACGGGAAGGAGACAGACAAGTCAAGGTACAGCCAGACAGTGATGATGCATACGAGTTTCCTCTAGTTCCTGAAGCCTTCCTCCCACCCCCACCCCCAACCATCATGGTCCCAACTCTACCTTACAAATCCAGATGGACTGGAGAAGGTACACTAGTAAAGAGGGGAGTTGGAGATATGGGGAAACCAAGATGGATGAGCCCCTTCAGGCCAATGGTTAGATTGGAAATGCTGGAAGGGTAGAGAGAAGTTGGGGTAGAGAGATGAAACCAAGGCAAGGATATACACATAAGCTCCTATTTGAAGGACGGGCATCAAAGGAGTGGGTTGGGGGAGAGGTCGGGCAGTGTAAGATATGACAGAACAATAATAATGTGTAAAGCATTGAGGGTTGGTGGGGAAGAGAGAGCAGGGAAAGGGGGGAAGGGATGGAAAAGCCAATACAAGGAGCTTAAGGGAAAAGGCAGACGATTGGAGAATGATAATAGAAGTGGACATGAGAGGGTGCTTGGCACAGTATGCTTATTTATGTATTGTGAAAATCAATGTATGAGCCTCCAATAAAATGATTTTAAAAAAAGAAGAAATATTCATAAACACCTCTGCTGCTGTTGCTGCTGTTGTTGTTAGGTACCTTCAAGTGAGCCCGTGAACAATAGAACAATAAACTACCTGGTGCTCCTCCACTCTCACAATTGTTTCCATGTTTGAGCCCATTGAGTCCCATGTCAATCCATCTTGTCCTTATTTTGCTGCTCCTGTTCCAAGTATGATGTTCTTCTTCAGGGCCTGGAGACAATCAGTCTTAAGTGTTCAAGAAGTCTCACTATCTATCCTTGTTTCTAAGGAGCATCGTGACTGGATTTCTTTCAAGACAGATCTAATTTTCCTTTTGGAAATCCATAATACTTTTCAATACTGTTCACCAGAACCATAATTCATTGAATCTCCCTTAATCAGTGTTTAGTCATCACAATGTATACGAGGCAACTGAAAATACCATGAACTGGGTCTGTTGTGTGGTAGTCCTCAAAGTTACCCATGCTCTTAAATATATTAAACAGGTCTTGTGCAGCAGATTTGTCCAGTGCAACTTATTTTTTTATCTCTTGACCACTGCTTCCATAAATATTGATTGCGGATCCAAGCAAGGCAAAATACTGACAACATCGAGCTTCTTTTCCATTTTATATTATGTTACCTATTGGTCCAATTGTGAGGATTTTGGTCTTTTTTACACAGAATTGTAATCTACTGTAACAATCACTGAACTGTGTCAATTTCAGCACTGGGACTGTAAGGGTGGAGTCTAGCCTGCCAAACTGGAGATAGCCAATGGTACCTCTGTGTGGGCATGGCTTTCCCTGAGAATTCTGGGAAATCTTACCTTTGGAGGTGAGACACTAGAGACTCCGTAGCTGGAAGATGCACTGCTGACAAGACAAGATGGCAGCATAGACCTTGAGTCCTAGGAAGTGGAGGAGCCAGGAGGAGAAGTCACACAGGCTTACCCTAATGGAACCAGACCTCTGAAGTCAGAAAAGCCACAGAGAGACATCTGGCAGGGCTGAAATGTTTCTACCACCAATGGATACTTCTGAGTCCTGGAAATAAGGAGCCATGGGGAGACCCCTGCCAACACTGGCATGCTTCTACTGCCTGTGCATACACAAGATTCTGTACCCACTGCCCTGTGATTGTCCTGGTGTCAGTGGACATGCTTCGTGAGTTGAAAGGAGACTTTATATACTGGTATCGGACATATGGGCTAATATGGCACTTATGACCTTGGACTGGGCTAGATTGAGATGCTTTCTCAATGTTCCATTTCTCAATGTTCCATTCCATTACTCTTGTATAACCTTTCCCTTATAACCATATGCGTGTTTATGAATTTGTTTCTCTAGTCTACCAGGATTAACACATCCACATTGAAGACTGCAATCCTTAGTGTTCCCCAGCAAGTACATAAAGTCCTCCTCACTTTCAGCAAGCAAGGTTGTGTCACCTGCATGTCACAGATTGTTATAAAAGCCTTCCTCCAACCCTGATGTCACATTCTTCTTTATATCACCCAGGTTGTCTGACTGTATGCTCAGCACACAAATTGAATAAGTATGGTGAGGAAACATAACCATGTCACATAAATTTCTTTATTTTAAACCAAGCAGCATTTCCGTGTTCTATTCCCACAACTGCCTCTTGATCCATGTACAAATTCTATATGGGCACAATGAAGTGTTCTGGAATTTCCACTCTTCTCAAGATTATCCATAGTTTGCTATGATCCACACAATTTAATGCCTTTACATAGTCCATGACACAAGTAAACATCTTTCTTGTAGTCTCTGCTCTCAGGCAATCTTCATCTGACATCAGCAATGATACCTCTTGTTTGATGTCCACTTCTCAAACCATCCTGAACCTCTGGCAATTCCTTGTCAATGTACTACTGCAACTGCTATTAGGTATTCTTCAAAAAAAAGTCTATTACACATGATATCAATGATAGTTTTTCTATAATTTGAACATTCTGCTGAGTCATCTTTCTTTGGAATAAGTATAAATATGGATCTTTTTCATTCAATTGACTGACTTTAAAATTTCCTGGCAAGTAAGTGCTTCAAGTGCTGCATCTGCTGGTTGAAACATTTCTATTCAGATTCCATCAATTCCTGGAACCTGAATTTTAGTTCATGCCTTCCATACATTTTCCTTTTGTTCCACTGGTTCTTGCCCATGTGTGCCTCTTAAATTTTTTGAAAGCTGATTATTTTCTTTTTTGGTACAGTGACTCTGTGTTTTTCCTTTTTCTTTCTTTTTTTTTGTTTTTTGTTTTTTGTGGCATCACTGCCCTGGTGGGAGTAGACAGCCCAGCCTTGCTCCTGGAGAGCTGCTGCTGGAGTGTTTTTCCTTTTTATTTTAGCAATTTATTAGCCTCCAGAGTTCCATTAGATCATGAATAGTTGTACAGTTGCTGCATCGCCATTTTTAATACATTTTCTTTCTTCTTGAAGTTCTTGATATCAGCTCCCCCTTATCCCCTCCCTCCCCCACCCTATCACCTCCCTGAACCCTTGATATATTATTGTCATTGTTTTGCCATAACTTACATTAGCCACTATATCCATTCACCTGAAATTCTAAAGCTTGTTCCTCTTGTGTGGGATTATACAGGCATTGGTGCTATCATTTCCTCCTTCCCTATCCTCTTTTCCCATACTGTCAGGGAATCATTACTCCCATTACTGTTTCCAATGGGTTTATCTACCTTGGATTTCATACATGGAAGGCTGTTAATTATATCAGTGTGCAGGTCTAGCAAGGTTAGTGACATGAAACTAAGGCCATAAGAGTTGGCAGAGGAGATTTTAAAGAACTAGAGTATAGTTATGTATCTCATCAGTGCACCCTGGATATATTGCCCCTTCCATGTGGCTCTTCTGTGAGAAACTGTCCAATATCTTATAGGTGGGTTTTGTCTATGCTCCTTCACGTCAATTTCATTACTTGTTTTTGATCTTCTGATACCTATTCTCATTGACACAGGTTTGCATGCTGCTTCCATGTAGGCTCTGTTACTCCACTGCTGGATGGCTGCTTGCTTAACTTCAAGGCTTTAAGCCCCCAGACACTATATCTTTTAATAGGCAGGCACCATCAGCTTTTATCACAATTGTCTGTGCACCTATTTTTCCTCCATCTTCTTTTAATGCTACCTATGTCATTCTATATTTTTCCCATTGCATCTCTCAATATTGTAACTCAAGGCTTAATGTTTTTCCTTTGGTTCTTTCAATTTAAGATATGTTTAGTATGTTTGTCATTTTTGGTTTTCTAGCTGTAGGTCTTTGCATATTTCAGAGTATTTTCTTTGCCTTCTCAGGCTGCCCTTTGAAATTTTTTAAAATCATTTTATTGGATGCTCATCCAACTCCCATCACAATCCATACATACATTCATTATATGCAAAACACATTTGCGCACTTGTTGCCATCATCATTCTCAAAACATTTTCTTTCCACTTAAGCCCCTGGTATAAGCTCCTCATATTCCCCCTCCCTTTCCACTCCCCACTCCCCTATGAACTCTCAATAGTTTATAAATTATTATTATTATTTTGTTATATCCTACACTGCCTGATGTCCCCCTTCACGCACTTTCCTATTGTCCGTATCCCAAGGAGGAGACCATATGTAGATCCTTGTAATTGTTTGCCCCTTTCTACCACCTTCCCTCCACCATCCCAGTACCACCATTCTTATCACTGGTCCTGAAGGGATCCTCTGTCCTGGATTCACCATGTTTCCAGTTGCTATATGTACTGGAGTACATCTTCTGGTCTAACCAGAATTGGGATCATGATAGTTGGGAAGGGGGGTGAATGAAACATTTAAGAACTAGAGGAATGTTGTATATTTCATCATTACTTCACTGTAACCTGACTGACTCATCTCCTCCCCATGACCTTTCTGTAAGAGGTTGTCGCTTCACCTACAGATGGACTTTGGGTCCCCAATCTGTACTCCCCCTCATTTATAATGATATAATTTTTAGTTCTTTGATGCCTGATACATAGTCCATTCAATAATTCTTGGTCACACAGGCTGATGTGCTTCTTCCAAGTGGGCTTTGTTGCTTCCAAGCTAGATGGCTGCTTGTTTACTTTCAAGTCTTTAATTCCCCAGATGCTATGTCTTTTGATAACTGGGAACCATCAGCTTTCTTCACCACTTTTGTTTATGCACCCATTTGTCTTAGTGATTGTGCCAGGGAAGTAGCATCACAGAATGGCAATTTAATAGAACAACGTGTACTTGCATTGAGAAAGCACTTGAGTGGAGGTACAATGCCCATCTGCTGCCTTAATATTAGCTCTGTAAGTATATACACATAGATCTATTTCCCCTCTAATCATATATAAATATATTTACCTATGTATATGCAAGCATTTAGACCTCTATGCCCTTTGAAATTTTTTGTTTAACACTAGACTTAACCATTTTTTTCATGTGCCTTCACTACTTTATGTTTAAGAGCAATATTCAGAGTCCCTTCTTATATCCATTTTGATCTTTCCTTTTGCTGTGATTAGTTTTCTTCATATATGACCTCTTGTTTTCTTCTTGTACGACATTCTTGATGTCAGACCACAGCTCATTCAGTACCTATGCTTAGTATTCAATACAGCAAACCTGTTCTTGAGATGGTCTGAACATTTTGGTGTGATAGACTGAAAATCATATTATGGCTCTCATGGATTTATTTCATTTTCTTCAGCTTCAAACTGAGTTTACATAGGAGCAATGGTTTGTTCCAATCAGCCTCTGGCCTGGTTTTAGCTGCTGATTTTGAGTTCCACCATTATTCCTTCCCACTAATCAAGTCCATTTTGTTTCTAGAGAATCCAATCTAGAGAACTCCATATACACAGTTGCTGTTTTTGTTTTTGAAAGAAGTTCTTAAGTCTTGCAAAATTCCATCATTCAATCTCCTGCATTATTTATATGACTAACACCAGATTTTCTAATTACTTTCTCTTTATTTGAAAGTTTTGCATTTCAGTTGCCAGTTATTATCAGTACATCTCAATGGCAGGTTTGATAAGTTTCAGGCTGAAGATGCTGACTTTGTTATTCCAAACAGAGTAAATCATATGATTTTCTTATTCAACATGGCCATTACCAATTCATTTCAACCCACTATATGCTTTTATGTGGTCTGTGTGCATTTGGGTGACTTTCAAAATCTTAGATTCATTCATTGCCCATTTAAAGTTCCAATTAGCCTGAGAAGTTGGACTGCATGAAGAAGATAGTGGCATTACAGTCATCATGAAAAAGAATATTTCAAACTCTATCTTCAAGTATGTTACTGTCTATAGTAGGATTATTTATATCTATATTCCTGAAAATCCAATCAATATAACTGTTATTTAAATGTATGCTCCAATCAGTTTTCACCTCTCTGGGATCTTCCCCAGCCTCACTCTTCTTCTTGAACAGGACTAAACAGTGTTTTTATCTGCTGTGCATAATGTCATTAGAGTTGGATCCAACTTTGTTTAAAATCAGGAAAGGTGTGTGACAGCATTTTTCCCTCTCACTTATTCAATCAGTATGCTGAATAAATTATCAGAGACATTGGATAATATGACCAAAGATATGGCATCAGGATTGGAGGAAGGCCTATTAACAACCTGCAATATGCAAGTGACACCACTTTGCTTGCTGAAATTGAACAGAACTTTAAGGACTTGAGGTGAAGGTCAAGGTTTGCAGTCTTCAGTATTAATTGCAACTTCAATGTAAAGAAGACCAAAGGTCCCCACCACTTGACCAATGGCAAAGATGATAAATGGAGAAAAGATTGAAGTTATCATGGGTTTTGTCTTTATTGGACCCACAATCAATGCTCATGGAAATAGCAGTCAAGAGGTCAAAATATGAGTTGAAGTAGGTAAATCTGCAGCTCAAAGTCTCTTTTAGGGTATTGAAAGGCAAGAATGTTACTTTGAGGACTAAGTTGCACTTGACTCAAGTCATAGTATCTTCAATTTCCTTATATGCATGTGAAATTTGGACATGGAATAAGAAAAACTGAAGAATTGATGCATTTGAATTACAGTTTAGTGAAGGTACTATAGACTTCTAATGAACAAACAAATATGTCTTAGAGGAAGTACAGCCATGATTCTTCTTAGAAGAAAGAATGGCAGGACCCTGTGAAATACACTTTGGGCACTGCATCAGGAGAGACAAATCTTTGAAAAAGACATCATGCTTAGTAAAGTAGAGGGTCAATGAAAGAGAGGAAGGTCCTTTATGAAATGGATTGACACAATAACTGTAATAATGGGTTCAAATATAAGAATAACTGGGGGAATGGCACATGATGGGATGTGTTTTGCTATGCTGTACATAGAGCCCTTTGGAACCAGTTACCAAACAGCTAACAAAACAACATGCCATTTGTTGCACTTATGTACATGCACCTGCAATAGTAGCAATCTACAAGTTAATGCTAAGATGGACACAGACTGAATGTGTGTGAGACAAAGAGTGAGACTATACCCGAGTATAAATAGATTTGACAGATGGTTTTTATATCTGATTATTTATCATATATATATATATATATATATATATATATGTGGTAGAGCTTACATGGGGTAAAGTTATGAAAACATCTCAAACATAATTACACACCCAGAGGGAATGAGTTGCTGGTGTATCTGAACCATAGTCCTTGGTTCCAAGAGCACCAATTGTCATAACATAATTCACAAAGTTAATGTTCTATATTCAACTTTAATGAGTAGTGACTAGGCTCTTAAATGCTCATGAGCACACATCTAAGGTGAAACTATTGGTCTTTCCTAGTCCAAAAATAAAGGACAGAAGAGTGAGGAAAATTGAGAGGCATATGTAAACAATTTGTTCGAAGGACTAATGGACCACACATCAGCTCCCCCATCCCTGAGTCCAAAAACATTAGATGGTGACCACCCACCACTTCCAGCTACTCTGAAGAGTATCACAGAAGAAAATCCTGGATAGAGATAGCAAAATGTAGGGAAAAAAAACTCGAAATCATAAAAGAAACCAGATCTACTGCTCAGAAATACCAGTGAAATCTTGAGTTTATGGCCTTTAGTCACTCTTCGAGTCTGGCACTGAACACACACGACGTTGCAATAATCAACCATTTAGGACACTAAATGGTGACACTAGTCCAAGAGCAAAGTTATGAGGGTTAAGAAAAGAAGAAGAATGGAAACAAGGAATATAGGAAGGAAGTGGGATATGTTAGGGCACATTGAGGGGATTACAATGAAGTTGATTGAATGGCAGAATCATGTGATACTGTATGAACTCCCCATAAAATCACTTTGGAAAAAGATTGCAAAGGAAGAAAAATAAATAAATACAAGACACGATGATTTCTTTCAGATCAATAAGAAATTTCTATTTTTGTTGTAGGAAAAAAGTTGAAACAAATTAGTTTGAACTATTTAATGTAAAACTAATGATCTGCTCTGTAAACCATCACTTAACACAGAAGAAGAAAAATTTTAAATAGTGAGAATGAAACATATCATTGTAGAGTTTGACAGTCGCAAAGAAAGGGAAAATTATCAAAGTTGGCATGGAGAAACAGCAGATATCCTACAGAGGAATGAGATTCAATATATTTGTAGCATATTTTCAGCAACAATAATTTAAGATAGAAAAAATTACAAGTTTCAAAGAAAGGTCCTTTCTTTACATATAGTCTTCTTTAGTCAATCAAATTTTTAAATAATTAAAAGAGAAGAATAAAGGCATTTTCAGTAAAGCAATAACTGAAAGCTTACATCCTGAACATTCTTTCAGATAATAACTACTGACAATGGGTGTATTTCATACCAAAGGAAAACTCAATGAAATTGATTATGCAAATTACCAAAATTGTTTCAAGGTGTGGTAGAGAATCTAAACAGAATGATTAATATATTAAAAAATATTTAAAGCTTATTCCTAAAAGGGCATCATGTCCAGCTGATTTCTTATAATAGTTTTGTCCAAGATTTCCCAGAACAGATAATCCCCAAGAACACAGAAAAAGGGGAAATGGGGAAAGCTGGCTGACATATTCTTTAAGGTTAGCATAATCCTGATACCAAAAATTGGAGTAAGATAAAACAGTGAAATGAAATCATAGTGCAATTTCACTTGTTTGATTAATCTAATAATTATTAATGCATGAACCCTACAGCCCAGCCAAAAAATAAAGCACTGTTTTCAAGTAGGATGTATTATAGAAATGAAAGACTTGTGTAATATTAGGAAATGTATTTTACTAACTACGTATAAAAAGTGGATTAAAAGAAGAAAATGATGAGATAACAGGACTTTCAATAAAATTCCATGTCATTCTCATTATTAATTAAATAAATATTATGCTTGGTCTCCATCACTCTGGAACTTCATCATCCCCAATGAAAGGAATCCTGGTCACATGGCAGCATTGCCTAGCATGACTTCAGCTTACAGATGACAGCCACCACCAGTTTTCTAACGAATAGGAACAATTGAGGGCTACAATCAAGTGGGAGTGCCAAATCCATTTATATTTCTGTGGTTTATAAATGTCTGTTTCACCTTAGAAATATCACTATCATTTTATGATAGAGAACATTATAAATCATCCCGTTGGAGCAGAAGCTAATCCTATTGGTGGTGTCATCAATTCAGCCAAGGGTATTGAATTAAAAACCCTGTGGAGAAAAAGAAATTATACAAGAATAGGCAGGCACACTGTAAAACATGAGTTGTTGACTTACATAGATCAAACTCAAACGATTGGACACTATTTACACTCAAAAATGTGTTTTGTGTAAAATTTTCACAGAACAAATTGGGGAAAATTTTCAATAGCATTCATACACTAAAACAGAACCATACCTACCACATCCATACATGTCATAAGAAAGCATGGAGGGCACTAAAAGAGTAACTCTATGGTAGTCCAATGTCATCTTTCTTTGAGCACCTTCAAATCAAGAGATCTGAACCAAAGTCCAATGACTTGCGTTTCCATACATAGGGATCATACTCATTGTGGTATGTTTTTTTTTACGCTGGCGGGTTTCACACTGAGCTTCCAACTCAAGGTCAGCATTTCGAAACCACCTGTCAGCTCTGTTGGAGAAAGAGTTTCTACTCCCATAAAGAGTTGGAGTCTCAAAAATCCACAGGGGCTTTTGTTCCCTGCCTTTTACCCTGCAGGGTTGCCGTAAGTCATAACTGACTTGAAGGCAGTGAGCTTGTTTTTGTTTCTGGCTCTTCTTGTTCTAGGATGTTTCATCATTAAGTTCAAGGGAGTATGTCAGTTCCTCAAATCTGCTATGGAGGAGTTTGAGATGAAACCCAGGTCACTTCATGAGCGGTGCACATGTAACCCTGCTGGTATGGCCAATGAATGAGCACGAACAGCTAGAAAGGGCAAAGTCCCAAAGTCCAGTAGTCTATTCCACAGGGCCTGGGTCCCAAGGCCTAGTCCTAGATAGAAACTAAGTCAAAGGTGTCCAATTAGGAACATAGTACAGGCATATGTATTCTCCCCTTGACTGTGCCTCCTGGTTTACCCACCTCCAGAAATGTAAACACCTCCTTTAAGATATACATGACCCCCTCCCCTTATCCTGACTTGGATTTCCAAGGTTTGCTTATCACTCCAGTAGGAGTGTCTGTTGATGCCAAGGTTACACCAATGCATTTCTTAATGCTTGCTTCAAGATAGTGCTCACTAGACCCTCTTGTAATGAAAGTATAAGCAAACAAAGTCCCATGTGATCATGTCACAGCATTTCTGTCCAGTCAATTACTTTTATCTCTTCTCTAAGATATCAAACCATTTCTGATATCTTAACTTCTTTTCATGGAGACCACCGTTAAGAAAACATTTCAGACTAACCTCAGAGCAAACTATTAGAAACATTGCCTCCTACCTTGCATTTTTTGAAGCCTTAAATGCTTGGTTCTGCACTTATTACCATCTCATAACAAGAAGGGAAGCTCTATTTAAACAAGACATCATCTTACTGTTAAATATTTGGATACTCCATAACATTATAACAGTATCTTTTATACTACAGTCACTGATGATTCTTTTTCAATTAACTTAATAGAAATTATCTTTATGAAATAATGTCTTGATCTACATTTTCAATAAAATAAAACTTAAACCTCTAATAAAGCAATTTTAAGAAACAAAAAATGGAAAATACATTAT
Source organism: Nesogale talazaci (assembly GCA_004026705.1). Classification (NCBI taxonomy): domain Eukaryota; kingdom Metazoa; phylum Chordata; class Mammalia; order Afrosoricida; family Tenrecidae; genus Nesogale; species Nesogale talazaci. The sequence continues at coordinate 50,919 of PVJH01001558.1, read as the reverse complement.
AATAAAAGGTTTCTTAAATATGTTTTTCCCTTTATTTTAATTCAATTAACAGTTGGAGAAATATTTGTTCTTCTAATGTTATATCCTGAGACAATCTTTTCTGGGCACTTAGAGTCAGGCAAACACAGTGAGAGAGAGAGAGAGGATGATCCTGGATGCTAGAACTCCTAATACCTAATTCCTTCATACCCACTGCTATGGACAGAATTTCCACCTTTACAAAAATCACATTTTCCACTATCAGAAATAATGAATGATTTCCCCAGTACCCACTTGACTAAGGGAATACATTTGAGGCTTTGTGGTGGAAATTAATGATCTTAGTATTCCTCCAGTGGCCTGAAATCCTTAATGAGCATCCCTAAACACCTAATGCTAAGAGACATTGGCACTATGGGGAACAAAGACATCTATTACTTAGTCTTTTTTTATTCAATCGTTTTGCAAAGTGTTTATTCTTTCCTCACATCATTTGGAGTCTTGGTGTTAAAAGACATCACATGTACTGACTCATATAGTTGGGGAAAACCAATATTAAACACATCCTTGGGCCTAGTGGCTCAAGTTTCCTGGGCAAAATCAGTCTCCATGTTAGTGAATCTTATTTATATGTTAACAGCCACCCATCCAACCCTAATCTATCAAATGTTAATGGAAAATTACAATGAATATTTGAATGGACTAGAGTTTGACCGCTGAAAAAATCACTGTGTATTCAGAATCATTTTTAAAATTTCCTCTATCATCAGAAAATTATGCTTGCACATTTGTCTCTCCATCATCCCGTTTCTATTTTTTTAACTTAAAGTCACAGAGAAATATCTGATTCATGATTCATACCATTAATAACTCTTTGTTCTTGGTCCTACTATTTTCTGAAAAATGCTGTAGGCAGTCCACTAGAATAACTAATTTACTGGAGAAGTTATCAGAGTCCATTCAGTTGCAACCATAAAATAATTCAAGTAAAACAACGGTGCCTGCTAGCGCTCATTGGCAAAGGTTTGTCCCTGAAAATCTATTTATGATTTGCCCTCAGTATACTCATCCATGAAGTTAAAGGTCACATCAAGAATTCTCTTTTCATGATCAGCCTGTCTTTCTTCTTAGAAATTTAGAAATTAAAATGTAGTTTTTAAAATGTAAAACTCCATCAAAATATTTTTAAAGTCCTTAACTCCAATTTGTATCACAGAGTTTAAATATTTAAATTCTATATTAAAATATTTAGAAGCAAAACTGCCCTACCAGGGATCCTTTCCTCAGAAGTCCTTTGTCACAGTGCTCTTGTTGTTGGTAGGGATCATGGAGTCCATTCAGACTCTTAGCAACCCTCTGGACAACAAGACAGTACACTCTCCATCCCTGCACCAGCCTCACAGTTGTCCCCAGAGTTGAGCCCATTTGGCAGCCACTACATCAGTCCATCTTGTAGAGAGACAGCTTTCCTTTATCTCTGCCCCTCCACGTTATCAAGCATGGCATCTTTCTCTAAGGACTAGTCTCTCCTGATAATGTGTCCAAAGCACAAGTGGCACAATCTGGCCATCCTTGTTTCCAGGGTGCATTCTGGCAGTATTTCTTCCAAGATAGATTTGTTTATTTTTTCAGTGGTCCATGGCACATTCAATAATCTTCACTTGCACCAGAATTCAAAGGACTCAATTCCTTATTCAAATGACCAACTTTCATATGCATAGGAGGCAAGTCAGAAGTACCTTAGCCTTCAAAGTAATATCTTTGTATTCTACACTTGAAACAGATGCAGCCATGGCAATGTGTCCTTTGATCTCTTTATTGCTGCTTGTGTGAACATTGGTTATGGATTCAAACAAGAAGAATGTTTGACAACTTAAATTTTTTCTCTGTTATGAAGCTATCTACCCCTTCAAAGATGGCTCGTCCTTTTAGCTAAAGCAATGGTAAGGAAAACTAACCAATCCGCTCTATTAGGTAGAATTGGGATCATGATAGTTGGGGGGAGGAAGTATTTAAGAACTAGAGGAAAGTTGCATGTTTCATCATTGTTACAGTGCACCCTGATTGACTCGTCTCCTCCCCACGACCTCTCCATAAGGGGATCTCCAGTTGCCCTCAAATGGGTTTTGGGACCCCACTCTGCACTCTGCCTCATTCACAATGATGTTATTGTTATTCTTTGATGCTTGATACTTGATCCCTTCGACCCTTAATGATCACACGGGCTGGCGTCCTTCTTCCATGTAGGCTTTATTGCTTCTGTGCTAGATGGCTGCTTGTTTATCTTCAAACCCTTAAGACCCCTTTTGATAGCCAGGCACCATCAACTTTCTCCACCACATTTGTTTATACACCCATTTGTCATCAGCAATCATATCGGGAAGGTGGGCACAAAATGATATGATTTTTTGTTCTTTGATGCCTGACACCTGATTCCTTCCACACTTCATGATCAAATTTGGCTAGAGTGGAGGATGTGGTAAAGATGGGAACTGGAAACACAGGGAATCCAGGACAGATGAACCCCTCAGGACCAGTAGTGAGAGTTGCAATACCGGGAGGGTCGAGCAAAGGTGGGATTAGCCAACTACAAGGATCTGCATATAACCTCTTCTCTGGAGGATGGACCACAGAGGAGTGGATGAAAGGAGATGTTGGACAGCATAAGATATGAAAAAATAGGGGCTGAGCCCCGGTGGCATAGTGGTTGAGTGCGGGATTGCGGCCCACAGACTTGGAGGTTCAAATCCAGCAGCAGCTCTCCAGGAGCATGGCTGGGTAGCTCCCATGACAACCAGGGGGCAGTGATGATGCCCCCCAAAAAAGATATGACAAAATAATAATAATTTATAAATTATCAAGAGTCCATGAGGGATTGGGGGGTGAGGACCTCAAAGAGAAAGCAATTTTTTTGAGAATGATGAGGGCAACAAATATACAAATGTACTTGATACAATGGATGGATGGATGGATAGATGGATGGATGGATGGATGGATGGATGGATGGATGGATGGATGGATTGTATAAGCATTGTATAAGCCCTGAATGAAATGCTTTTTCAAAAAAAATATCTCCTCCACAATATTCTACGTGCCCTACTTGCATACTCTTTCCAATCATTTGGCAGGAGTTACAGGGACTTGAAAGAAAGAGTCTAGAAAGGAAGTTTACTCCATAGGGGACCCACGCTAGACATGTGGACAGTCAGTGCTGAGGTTTTCTTTTATATTGAGATATCATGATCAGCAAGTGCTTCGGGTCTTGCTCACTTTCAACAAGCAAGGTGTGTCATCTGATTACCTCAGGCTGTTAATAAGATTTCCTCCAACCTTGATATGGCCACCACCGACAGAGAAGCAGTGAAGAGATTCCAGACCCAAATACATTTTTATTGTAATATGTTGAACCATATGACATTTCTAAGTAGATTTGTATTCTTTTTCTGTCCTTCTTGAAGTCTCATGGTATTTCTCAAGCTGATGGTCTGTCAATGGCTTTCCTTTGTCTGGTTCAACAAACATAGTTGAGATTGCTGAGCATTTAGGCTCTGAATTAACTATTGCAGTCATACTTGTAGTTGTTTGCTTACTACCAACCTTTCCAACTGTTTCTCTTCATTTATGCATTTGTTAAGTAGACTATGACTCATGAAGACCCTGTACATAACATGCTATTCTTGTGCTTGTGTATTTTAATCTGCTGTTGCAATTATTTTGTCAATCCATCTCATTAAGGGATTCCCAAGATTTTTCTGGTCTGCTATTTTACCAAATATGATATCTTTTACCAGGGATCAATCCGTCCTGGTGACACAGCCATAGTAAGTGAGTTGAACTCTTGGGCAATATTCTGTTCTTCACAGTATTTTAATGAGTTAATTTTCAGAATTAGACCACTAGCCTTTTCCTCAAAGTTTTTCTTAGTGTGGACATGACATTGAACCTGTCCGCCAGGGATAATCTTTGGAAGGAGCAAGAGAGAAATCCAGGACTTTTGAGAAGAACATATCCAAGATCGCTACCTGAAGCATCAAGGCCATGGAAACCTGCTGCCTCCCTGGTTGGGGCATGGAGGTTCAGCGCAGCAGCAGGAAACAGTGAGGTACCTTCTCTGCATCGTGTCCAAGACATGGAACTGTGGGAAAGAGTGACCAGAAGACTGGCTTCCTGGTCCAAGGAGACAAAGGCCTAAGGACCATGCAACTGAGAAATGGAGGACCAGGGAGAGACTTGGCTAGCACATGACTGACAACCAAAGAGATACTTGTCTACTGGCAGAAGAGATCAAAGCTGTATCCTAACTTGATGATTCTGACTTGGAGTTACCGGTCAAATTCCCTAATGATCACTCCGAGCCTTGAGCATTGTCAATGAGTTCCGTGTGGCTCTTGCAACAAAGTACAGAATCCAGCATAGATGGGGAGTGGTGAGGGAAGAATGGCTGGTGTCAGAATAGGGAAGGGTAGATGGGCCACAGAGGTTTGTCTGACCCCAGCCTTGTGGCAACCAGAAGTCAGAGAAGATCAGCTATGTCTGCCTCCATGCAGTTTCTTGTAGCAACATAGGTATGTTGCTTACCCTATATTTTCCGCTAACTACCGAGCACCTACCAAGGCGATTGATTACACTGTGGCTACAATAATGGGCTCAGTCACAGGAACAACTACAGGGAGGACACAGGACCATGCAGTGTTCTGCTCTCTTGTACATAGTGTCTCAATGGGTTAGAACCGATGTAATGGAACTTAACAACCCAACCTAACTTCTATTAGGGTTTTCTTCCAGTACTTAATGACCAAACATTATATATTTGATTTTCACATATTAAATTAATCTTCAAACAGATGTTGATATCAAAACATAACTCCTTCCCTGCAGTAAAGGTGAAGGAATGGGCTGGGATACTATAAATACGTGTCTTAAAAACATTCACAACTATCTTTCCAGAATACGTCATGTAAGATAAAAATAATGACACATAAACAGATAACCAGAGAGAACTGGGCAGAGAGGACAGTGGTGATAATAAAAGGAATCCTCAAACAAAAGGGGGAGGAAGCACTTCCCTCATGACCCCCCTTCACAAAGGAAGGTGAAAGGCAGATAAGACACATGACCTTATCAAGGGACAAGATGAAAATCATGAAAGGGCATGGGCAGGAACAGGCAGGATAGTCACACTCCCCCACAAGGAGAGACTCAACCTTTGAGTTGTCTTCCTGTAACAGTCATAATAAAAGAAAAAAGCAATGTGTGGCCTCGAGATAGACAGATTTGACTTCCTCTAGATCTATATTGCCACAAGTCTCTATAGTCCATTCTTCTTTACTTACTCTGACACCAACCATTACTCTTACGCCACTCTATATTTATAGCGCACTCAATATCTGTTGCAATGGGCACACAGAACTCATGGACAATATGTATGGTTTAAGGGCATATTAGGGAAGTGAACAGGGCACCCCAAGTCAGAAGCAGCAAACAAGATACAATCTTTGGTCTTCTCAGCCAGCAGCCATCACTTTCTCTGATTCTCGGTCTCTTATCCCTGTGGTCCCTTTGGCCCCATGAGACAGGAAGCCAGCCTGCCTGTCACTCTGTCCCACAGGACCAGATTAGACCCTAGTCTCAGGGCTACTGCTTTGAGTCTCCATGCCACAGTTGGGGATGCATCTGGCCTAGGCAGTCCCTGCAGCTTCAGAGACCTAAAACATGCTCTTGGTCCTCTGGGTTTCTCCCTCTTTTCTGCTGCTTCAAAGATGGATCAGCCTTATGGCCAGTGGGGTAGTAACAAACACAGCCCATTTGCATAGCCCTGACCAATCATCTGGTGGGATTTACAGGGATTTCGGTAGAAGAACCACATTAGGATGTCTGGATTAGCTCTTGATAAAATGATTTGCTTGGGGGGAGACGAGGATGGGGGAGGAGATTCCAGACAACAAAGCCTGTAACTGTTCTATTCTGCAAACCATGGGGATTGGCAGCAATGAGAATCTGTCCAGGCTGGACAAGGTGTTCACTTTGTTATGTGTAGGAGGCCACATCAGGTGGGATGTCTTAAACTTAAGTACTTAAAAAAATTATAATAGAAAAAAATTGGTGAAAAAGTCACTCCACGATGAATAGAGGGGCTATAATGAAAGAAGAAGCCATGCTTCTAGCATCTGGATTTTAAAATTATTTATTTCATCTCTGCCTCAGAATCTTAGCGTTCGTATATATAAGATTGGAATGAATTAGCAGAAATGTTGGTGAGGGCTCAACAGTATCTTCCAGAATCTCAAAAGGACTTAATTTACTTTAAAAAGACAACTGCATGCTCTTTTTCCCAACTCAGCCTCAGCTCCTATGTTGTCCCCACTTCCTATGTACTTTGTAAAAAGATTAAACTATTTGGAATTCCCTTAACATGACAGATCTTTTTGCATCTCCTTGGCAATAAGCACAACATTTCCTCTTCTTTCCTTCTGACAAATTTCTGTTTGACCAAGTTTTAACCCACATATAGCCTCCTGTGGGAGTCCTTTTCCTATTGTCCCAGAAAACCCAGCTTCCCTGTCTTTTATATTCCCACTGAGTATTATACAATCTACATTATTAGAAATGTTCTCATTTTATGTATTGTATCATAATTGTGTACATAATTTTTCTCCCTATTTGGCACATTTTTTCCTTATTGGAGGCTGTTACAAATTTTATGACAATCCGTTAGTCAATTGTATTAAGCACACTTGTACATACGTTGCCATCAGCATTTCCAAACTTTGTCTTTCTGTTTGAGTCCTTGGTATCAGCAACTCTTTTTTCCCCTCCCCTCCCACCCTCATGAATCCTTGATCAATTATATATCATTATTGTTAATTCATGTTTTATACTGTCTTTTGTCTCCCTTCACCCACATTTCTGTTACTCATCCCCTGAGGAGTGGGCTATATATCCAACCTTGTGGTGGGGTTACCCCCTTCAGCTCCCCACCCTTCAACATGCACACACCATCCCCTCTACCCTCATGATATTGCTAGTCCTACTACTGTTCCTGAGGGTTTTACCTGTCCCAAATTTCATGAGTCCAGAGCTCTTATCTGTACCATGTGTGTTCTCTGGTCTAGCTGGATTTGTAAGGTAGAACTGGCTCATGCGGGGGAGGGGGATGGAGGAAGCATTCAGTAACTAGAGGAATGTGTGCTTCCTAGGTTGTACAGCACCATGGTTGAATCATCCTTTCCTTGTAAACCTTCTGTGGGAGAGGTTCAATTATCTACAGATGGACTTTGGGTCGCCACTCCAACACCCCCTTTTTCACATCATTATTATGTTAATTTATACCTTTTAATACCTGGTTCCATCAATACTTCATGATCACACACGCTGGTACATAGGCAATTTTTTTTGAGAACAAGAATTATATGAGACTTGTTGTTGTTGTTGTTGTTGTTGTTGTTGTTCCCTAACAGATTTTATAGAGCCTTGAATACTTTTAATGATTGATAGATGCTTCTTTGAAAGATGTGGAAATTTTAAAAATGAATCAATGAATTCTGACTGAGTTTTCTTCCAGGGTGTTTTAAAAGTGGGAAACAAGAAAAGAGAAACAGAGCTTTCAGGAGTATTTCCAGTGGATGATTTCAAAATAGCATCTCTAGAAATGATGGAATTTGTCATAAAAAACCATATTCAATATAGAGTTCATATGGAGCGGGAAAGGGACTTTGTATTGACCCCATAGGACTTTATTGTTTTACACATTTTAGAGCTGTGAAAAAAAGAGTCATCTACAAGGAAGGTAAGAAGAAAGCTAGAATAGTGTACTTGAGGCCTAGGATATAGACCTTTATGAGAGAGAGTATGGCGGACTCATTGAAGTGCTACTGATGCTAACTAAAGTTAGTTCATAGAAGTATCCCTTGGACTGAGCAATATGGGGGTTATAATGACCTTAACAAGTGCAATTTCTTTTCAAAAGTGGGATGAACATCAAATTATAATAGGCTGAAGATTTAATGGCAGGTTAGTGAATAGCAAACTATTTAATGTGGCTCTTCTAGCCCCAGTTTCTAACTTCCACCAAATGACCTTTCCCTGCATGGGTCTAGTGAAAAGGTGGGGGGGAAATACTGATAGGCTTCACCTGTGAGTGAGCAATTGTGAATCGTGTTCTCTGGAGTGTCATCCTACTGAGTATAAACTAAGCCCTCTGAAAAGCAGGAGATCTCCCTTCCTGCAAGACCCAGGAATAGAAAATATTCTATGGACCTGAGATCCCTGTGCAGCAAGTCTCCTGTATCCAGAAGACAGCTACACCATCAGAAGAGCAGCAGCAGAACCTGGAGCCAGAGCATGGACCAGTGATGGATTCCTCAACCCATCAAGCAAGTAAAGCTAAGTGCTTTTGCTTAGGAGGCTGTCTTATGGGAATGGGGTGCCTCTGGGCACTTAATTAGGGAAGTTGGACTTGCTAACCCACCAAAGTGGGGCTTGGTGTCTTCAGACTAAAGCTGAACACCAGAGTGGGAGGCCTCTGGGCAATTAATTCAGGAAGCTGGGTTTGTTGAGGCACAGAGTATAAGCTGAATGTCTTCAGGATGTCTTACAGTGGGGTGGTATGTCACTTTAGGATGTATTAGCTTATCTGAAAGAACTTTGCAACATCTCCTTGTCCCGGCCTGCGGGTCCGTAATTCGCAAGTCCTGGAAGGAGGAGTGGGAATTGGGGGGACAGGAGACGCGAGAAATGGAGACAAGACAGGATTCTGATCAAGTCTCGTTTATTGGGGAAAAGTAGACCGGTTTTATAGGACAGGCAAGCTTTGGGCAATTAGCATATGGTGATCTTCAAAATTAACAAGTGAAGG
>PVJH01001558.1:0-41986 GCA_004026705.1 Nesogale talazaci | reverse complement strand
CTCCTGATAATCACCTCAACCCTGGGCATTTCTTACTAGCATAACAACTTGCTAACCTCCTTAATAAATGGTTTAATCATGAATTTTGCCTTTGAGTTCTGTGTAGTCATTACAGTGGATGTTGAAACTCAAAGAGGAAAATTACTGTTATTGTTGTTTGGTGCCAATGGGTTGATGTTGACCCACTGTGACCCCATGCACAACAGATCCAAATACTGCTCGGTTCTGTGCTACCCCGACAATTGTTCTGATGCTTGAGCCCACTGCAGTAGCCCCTGCGTCAATCCATCTGGTTGAAGATCTTCCTCTTTTTCACGGCCCCTCTACTTTACCAAGGGTGATGGCCTTCTCCAAGGACTGGTCTCTCCTGATAAAACGTCCACAGAGAAGTGAAACAGAGATGCTAGTTGGGACAACACAAGGAAATCAGTAGCAAATGCACACACAGGAGTGGAATTTCAGATAAAAGGGAGCAAGGAGTTGAAAGGAGCTCGCTGAAAGAATGAGTGTAAAAGGAACCCAAGAAAATCATGCTCAGAATATCAGATGTGAATGAGCATTACAGAAGGGGCGATTAATACTGCACAAAAGAGGAGGTGACTCAAACAGAAAAGAGTGTGGGTACTGAGAAGCAATTGGACTGGAGCACAAATAGAGGGCTTTCTTTGGAAGGATATTTATTTTGTCCATTAGTGAGGAAGAAAGGAGTTAGGAGTGGTAGCCACTAGTTTCCTAGACATAGTAGCTGAAAAAGAGGGTTCATTTCATTGCAAACCTCAGTGTCATAATTCTGTATTCATTGGTGCATGGTGAAAGATTATCATTAAGGCAATCAGTCAAGACAGAGTATGTTTACCAGCATAAAAGACAACCCCCAAATCTGAAAGACTTATAATAACAAAAGTGTGCTTCTCAATCATACCTTATGTGCATCACAAATCATCTGTGGCTGCACTCCACTTTGTCTTTTATCTGGAACTTTGCTGATATTAATACAGAGTCAAAAAGAGATGCACAAACTATGTCTTGACTCTTACCGTTTCTGCCTGGAAGAGTTGCACCTCATTTTCTCTCGTATTTTGTCATTTAAATCAAGTCAAAAAGCCATACCAGAATTAAACAGGGGAGTCATGTATAACCTCCCTATAAGAAGAGACACTGCGAGAAGCACAGGAAACATGGGTGAAGGTTAACACAAACAACAAGTCTCATAGAAATCCATTCATGACATTCTGTTAAGAAGACACTAAGTCCTATATTCCCTGCCATAGATTTATATGTGTGTATAAAGACTATATATATTGTGGAAATATCTCTTCCACATTTATGTTTAAGATCTTCAGCAAGTTATTGCCACAGGACAAATGATCATTCCAGCTGTGACCCATGCTTTCCCTTTGGTCAGAAACCTGCTGTCTGCCATTCATTCATTCAACAAGCACTTACTATATGCTAGGTGTGTCAACAGTTAGAATCCACTCGCTGCTCCTGGTGAGAAAGATGAGGCTTCCTCCTCTCAGAAAGAGAGAACGTCTCAGGGACACTCACAGGGCAGTTCTACTCTGTTCTAGAGAGCCACGATGGGTTGACATAGACCCAATGGTTTGATTTGGGTTTTTTTGAAAGTGTGTCAAAAACATTGAAGACCCCAAACTTGTCTTCATGAAAATTGTTCTATTTTCCATGTGGCAACTGGATTAAATATGCTTCTAAAGAAGATTCCATATGATTGAAGATCTCCTAAGTGTGAGAAAACTATAAGAAAAATTAAATGCAAAATCTAGTTGGTGGCTCCTAACTTAAATGATATCTTGTAATAATTAAATTGTTTTGCTCTTTCTTAGCTTAGGAAGAAATGCGTATAAGAAAGTCTATCTCTTGAAATCTCACTGGAGTTATGCTATTTTTTCAAGACATCATATTCAGCAGAAATAGAGTATCACTTAATTAATTAATAATTAATTGGGTGACTCTAGGATAGAAGCACTGGGGAAACCATATAAAACTGGGCCTATTCTACCAAGATTGAAAGGCAAAAAAAAAAAAAAGAGCATTCAAGTTCTAGAATGCAATGACAGGAGATAGAAAGAAAGCAAGGTAAAAGGAGCTCATCTATAAATGAAGAAATCAAAGGCTTCCATACGTTAAAACAGCCTTATTGGTATTTGACCAGCAGAGCAATCAGAGGGGAGCAAAATTTCCAGCACATACAGTTTACCCTTTACACAAAGTTCTTGGTGGTATTTTCCTGTATTTAAAATGATTCCTGTCCAGGGCATATTGCTACTTTGTATTCCTCTTGATATTTTCATTTAAAAGAGAGCCGCTGTGCAAAATAATGTCCTTGTCTGTCCCTTCCTCATACAAACCTCCAATCAAATTTAATAAAGCTAGTTTGATACAATGCCAGCCTACACTTGGTTTACCCTTGGTCGACTTTAATAGGGTCAAAAATATTTTCGCATTGGCAGTGTACGCATTAATCATTTTTCCAGAGGATTTAGAAAATTGGAAGAGACAAGGCCAAGCAAAATTTTAAATTAATTGGGCCTACCCCAGCCTTCCAGGGTCACCTTGTGGCAGGTGTCCCACATTTTCCAGGTCACAGAACTCCTGTGTCTCCTACAGCTGCCAAGAGGGGAGATCCACGCTGTGGGTACACACAGGTGAAAGAATTTCTCTCCAAACATGTGAGTTTTCCTACAGCAACCACAACAATTGCAGTTTCCAGATTGTCGCCAGACACCAACCACTTAAATAATGCATGCTCGACTGACGCCTCCACTCGTGCATTTTCTAATCGAGTAGTCAGGAAAATTTGCAAACACTCTGTCATTTACCATAAATCCCCTGCCTACTTATAACCACAGAGTAATTAATTTTAGTGCTGCTCAGAATTATTAATTTCAGCCTGAAAAAGAAATCTGTTTTCCACAATGGCTACATCCCTCTCTTTCCTTTTCTCCACTATATATCTTCGAAAGGGTGGAAGCTGTTATCATACAGAGACAGGAGCAACGTTATAGGGAGTCGAGGGTGAGAAGCATCGCAAAGCGACACCTCTGGTTCTAATCTACAATCACGTGCTGGCCGGCATCTGGCTGACTCACCAGATGATATTGGCAGCATAAAACGCAAGCTTCGATGAAAGAAGTAAGATAGTCACTCTTAGAGCTTTCCTAGGTGTTAGGCAACCCACCTCATGATGGGATTCTCCTAATCTAAGATAGCAGTGGTCTACCCCATCGGCGCAGAAAAATAGCTCGGGCTGCTCAGAAAAGCAGCAAATATGATTTTCGCTTATTTAAGTGATCTCAACATTTGACAGGGAGGAGAGGAAGAGTCTTTAGCCAGGATAAAAATAACTTATAGAGGAAAGCCTCAATGATGAGGTGTGAAAATCTCAACCTCAATCACATTCATGTCTAGCAGATCGAGAATGAAAATTGAGCATTAAATATCATGAATTTTATCTTGGTGAAGCTAAATCTGGCACTCCCTCTTTTGATATTAGTTTCCCAGCAAAGCAGCTGCATGGTATGTCACAGTAATGTCCATGTTATAAATATGTAACAAACGTGAGAACATTGGTAGAGTTTTGTTTAACTAAAGATAGTATCTTTCCCTATCGGTCACCACAACAAACAACTAGCACAAGTATTGGCACATTAATTGCCATGGAAGAATTTCATTTCCGCTTTTCACTGTGTGAGGGATCAAAAAAGAAAAAAGAAGAAGAAGAAGTCAAAGTAAACGACCATTGAGAGATATAAACATGACTCACTGGGAAGTCAGACATGGTTAAGTAAATTCCAGGATGTTTGCGGTTATCTGGGTCTAAACACTGCTGATAGTCCTAACTGCTCTTATTCTGAACTGTTTTTCCTCTGGGTGTCTGTTAGTCTGAGTGCATTCTTAAATAGACCTTCAACCCTTTGGTTAGGAACAGTCCGATTCTTGTGGAGGAGGAAGTGATGTCCCTCAGTATTAATGAAGTTAAAATTTAAAAGTAGGATTGAGAAAGCCTGACATTGTTTCCATCATCATACTGGATTCAGAATGCTTCCCAAAAGGTCATGGGAAAATAGAACTGAAAGATAACGACATTTTTTCCAAGAATATTTTTCCCCTAAGTACTTTTTGAAACCCTCTTGTACCTTTTCCTCATAATACAATGATGATGGAACTCCTGTGTTAAATTTTGAAAACTCCTAAAAAGAGGTCAAGCCATAAATATATATAAAGGGAACATAAACATATAAAAATATGACAGAGGGAAGATTTTTAAATAGAAATAATCTACTTGAATGATGGTATTGGCAGTGATACTGAAAGTGCTATGGGCTTTCAGAAGAACAAACAAATCTGTCTTGAAAGAAGTCTAGCCAGAATGTTCCTTGGAAGCCAGAATTACCAGACATTGACTCAGTACACTGGACATTTCATCAAGAAGGATCAGCCTCTAGAAAAGGACATTATGCTTTGAAGAGAATCAGTGGGAAAAAAGATCAATCCTCAACATGATGGATTGACACAGTGGCTGCAGTAGAAGGCTTAGTACCTCACGGAGCACCATGTACTCAGACATGGGTTGTCTCGAGTCAGAATTAAATCCCTCCAACTGGTTTATTATGGTTGAGAACTGGGAGTATCTCAGAAATCCTTGCACAGTATTCTACATGTAGCCCATGATCAGTAGTGGCACACTTCATTTGAAGTCTGCTATGTGTACCCACCCCAGACCTGCTGAATTATAATCTACATCTTAATAACATCCCGCCAATTTGTGTGCATTAAAGTTTAAGACTATCATTATCCCAATTCTGCCAGACAGATCTGGCTAGACCAGGGGATGCACAATGGAGTCAAAAACGTGGAAATTTAGCATAGATAATCCCTTGAGACTAGTGGGGAGTGGTGAAACTGGGAGGGTGGAGGGACAGTAGAGTAGAAAAAGGGAACAAATTTCTCAGATCTTCATGTTACCTCCTCTCTGGGGTGCGGACAACAGGGAGAGGAGGGAATGAAGTGACACATTACACAGCTTATGATATGAAGAGGTAATAACAATTTGTAAATTATTGTAAGTTCATAGGGCAGGAGAAGGAGGAAGGGGAAATATGAGGAGTTGGAATTAAAAAAAATAAAGAACTAGAGTAAAGAGGAGAAGAGGAGTTTATGCTGGAAGGCTTCAAGTAGATAATGTAGATGAATGTGGCAATATGTGCACAAATATGCTTCATATAAATGATGTATCAAATGTTGTAAGAACCCCAACTAAAATCTATATTTAAAAAATAAAATACAAAAAAACAAACAAAAAAAGTTTAAGAAGCAATGATACTGTAGAAGATGAAGAAAATCCATGGATTACTGTCCCCTATCACATTTCACTCCTAGTCCAAGCTAACTGTGTTCCTCATTGCCTTCATTGTGATTCCAACTCACAGCTAGAACTGCCCTGTGAAACTTTATAAGAGTAGAAGGCTTCATCTTTCTCTCTCAGAGCTGCTGCTGATTTCAAACTGCTGACCTTGTGGTTAACAGTCCACAATGTAGCCCAATTCACCATTAGGGCTCCGGGGCTGTCCCCTGATCTGCTGGCCATAAGGCACAAGGTTTGACTCCCACAGCTGCTTCTCAGGAGAAAGATGACCTTGTGTACTCCAATAAAGACTGAACATGAAACCCTAAAGGGTTAGCTCCACTCTGTCCTATAGGATCATTGGGAATGGGAATCAACTCGACAGCATTGGTTTTGAGTTCTACATTTGTTTTCTAGTTCTGTGTTTAATTTTTTTAATTTTATTCTCACTCTATATTTCTTCCCTCTCTCAAGTTACCATCATATACAAAATAAGTGTTCTTCCAGATCTGGGTACAATAAGGAAAATTTTTTTTAAAGAGTGAAGGGGCGGAATTTAGCCTGTTAGTCAAGTCACAACTTGATGACCTCCTTTGGAGGCAGTAAGGAGATAAATAGCTGGCTGAAGGAAGGACACATGCACACTTCCTGCAAGTCATTCCAGTTGAGAAGGCTCCACCAGAGCGGTGCTAGAGCTATGGAGCTGAAGGCGTCACATGGAGATCCAACCCAGAGTTGAGAGGCCTCTACCACCACTGGATCCATAAGATTATCCACCCACTGGCCTTCGGTTTTCCTGCATTTGGTATCATTACATGGCTTGCATGAGTCTGAAGAGGAATTTATAGACTGGTATTGGACATTTGGGCTCATATTGAACTTATGGACTTAGACTAGACTGATCTGGTATGCTCTCTTAATATACAATTACCCTTTTATATAAAACTCTTTCCCCCTGCTTTATTTATTTATTTAATTTTTTTGCTACTACCACCAAGATCTGCACCTGCGGCGGCTCCACCCGGACCTGTGCCCTAGACTTCAAGGCTCACTGCAGCTGCCCGCCTACTCATCACGGCGTAGCATCCACGGAACAGGTTGGGGTCACTCCCGTCCCTCTCACACACTTCCTGACTGCCACCGATGGCTGGGTATGGGTTCGGCATAAAGCTCTTTCTAATACACATACAAAAAAACCTCATGTATAGCTTAAGTCAAGGGTGAAACCATAATGGAAGTATTATATGCTTAGAAGCACTATAAAGCAAAGATATGTTTATACATTACAATTAGATGATACTAAATACACCGGTATTAGTATTAGATGTTCAATTCTAAGTCCTTGATTTCCGAAGGCTGTGTTTTACAGTGACAGTGTACATATGTCATTTTGAATTTTAACAGAAATTCAGCCTCCATTGAGATCTTTCTGACCATTAACCCAGAAGTCAGCCCAATGAAAGGGCAGTTTGGCCTGCCTGGATTAGTTTGGGCATAACCTTTGCCCATAACCTTTGATGGAAATTGGCCTACTAAAGTCATAAGTCATACTTGGACAAATATGGCTTGAGAGACCTAAAACCAATCCTGTACACTTTCTCAATCTGCAATAGTATGTGTCTTTCACTCCTAGTCCCTTTCCCACTTCAGCAGTTCCACAACTAGTTTCTTTTTGCCCTCTATTTTCAATAACTAGCAACATGACCAAAAATCCTTTAGGCATTTTCATGGCCTCAGATGGATGATCTCCCTCATTCTGATGAGTTGTCCTTGTGCTGACTGTGTCTGATTTAAAACTGAATCTCTCAGGAGACTTGGGGCTCTAGAAGTTACACGAAGGGCTACTAACTGCAAGGTAAGTAATTCAAAACCACCAGTCACTCCCTGCGAGAAAGACTGGGCTTCCTACTCCCATAAAGAACAACAGTTTCGAAACCCTTGTGGTGCAGTGGCTTCACATTGGGCTGCTGGCCCCAAGGTCAGCGGTTCAAAACCATCAGCCATTCCTCAAGAGAAAGATGAGGCTTTCTGCACCCATCGTTACAGTCTCAGAAACTCCCAGGGGCAGGTCTACCCTGTTCTATAGACTCACCAGGAATCAGAAACCCAGTCAATGGCAGTGAGCTTCATTTAAAAAAGAAAAAAAAAAGAAAGAAAGAACTACAGTTTCAGAAATTTACAGGGGCAGTTTTACCCTTTTCTATAGAATCACTATGAAGCAGCATCAACTCCATGGTAGTGAGTTTAGTGTTTTGTTGGTGTTGTTTCTATAAAGGTGTCACTACAAAATACTTTCAATTTGTGGTCCGTTCCCCTCAGAATAATCTCTCTCTTGTTTTATTAAAGTTCTGCTGTTTATGTTACATAATCCTTCTTCTCTCTTCTGCACTGGTCTGTTGTTCAGAGCAGTGGATCTGGCAGTCCTGCTTTGGAAGTTTGTTTGTTGTTGTTTTTGTTTGTTTGTTGGATTTTTTGGTTGCAGGACAAAAGCCCTGAGATTACTCACAAACTGATGAAATAAAATCCATCTCCCCCTTTTATTCAACGCTTAAACTATCTGAGCTATGAAAAAAGGTTCATTTCAAAAGAAAACTTTTTAATCAGTATGATAAATAATTCAAAGAGTGTGTAACTAATCCAGAAAGAGAACAGAGTTCAACCCCATTAATTAGGCATTACAAACTACTGACTTGTACCATAATATCATTGATGTTTCTGGCAAAAAATACATAATTATGGCCAGGATGGAGTTAGGATATAGAAAAACACATGAAGGTTTGTGGAATTTGTTCCTGGAAAAGAGTTGTCACAAAATGTGCTGCCATGAACACATTATGTTACCGAATGTTACTTTTTCTCTTCATCAGAACCATTCAAACTTTAATTCATGATATTTTGTTTAAAAGCAGTACTGTGCTGTTCCTCCCTGTATTTTGACAGCAAACTAAATTCTTGTTCACAAGTATAGGATTTGTTTAGCTCCAGGCATCTGTGTTTGGATTACAAGAATGCTGATTGGTTCACTGCCAGGGGCACCCAAAGGTCAAGCTGTCCTTTGTAGCAGTCTCTCTCTTTCTTTCTTGCCCTAACCCTTTGTCTAATTAATCAGTCATTAAAAGTTGGTGGGAAAGGCCATGACTTAAAATCATTTGATTCTTTTTCGAAGCTATTTTTAAAGTCAGAACTCAGCATTGGTATGGGATCCAGTCGATGTAAGTAAAGATCACACTGACACACTTGTGACAGGTGACCTGAAACCTTTCAAATTGACATCTGTCACAGAGACAGACACTAGTTTTTTAGCCTGAGAGCTTGTTTTCCTGACATTTCATTTTTCATCAGATTTTCAGAGAAGGGGAAAAAAGATGAACTTGAAAAAGTCTTGCCAGGGGCAGGAAATAAGATCAGGTTTTCTGCAGCTGCCTGACTCACCTTTAAAGGTTAGAGGTCTAACAAAAGTGAACAAAAAAAGATCTCCATTTGATGTTATTTGTTAAAGGGACATGTTATTATTTTAACTATGTGTCTGAGTCTTGCATAACCATTAACTGGCAATGGAGAACAGATAAAATCTGAGGAGAGTTACAAATTCATTTTAAATTCACATGTTAAGAGTTGAGTTTTGTAGCAAATCCCATCCAACTTCACTCAGCCCTCTGTTAGAAAAGTGCATGATGAATCCACAGGTGCATTAAATGTCTTATGAATGTCTCATGTCTCATTTCTTGCTTCTGTGATATTGAAATAATCAGTGGATTTGGACAAAGTATTGAAAGTTTTACATTGGATGAGAGGGATTTCTGCATTAACAGAGTTACTTGTTTTGTCTTGACTAAAAGACAGTAGAGAAAGCATGGCAGAGACTGACAGACAAAAAGGAATGTGAAGTCAAAATTACCTGGGCTTTACCAAGATAGCTCTATAAAAAATGTGCTCTTGGGAGGCAGCATCTCCATTTCTGTTTTCCCATCTGCAAAATGGGAGTGCTAAGAGCTATCATTGAGTTCCATTGGGAATGAAACAAGATAATGTGCTTGAATATATTCTGTCAAATATAAAATGGTACATTGATGGATGGATTTTTTTCTTTCTTTTTATCACAAGTGCTTAATATAATATCTGACACAGAACTAGCATTTGATAAATGGCTCTTGATTTGAAATGGACTGTGGTACTTTCCTTATTATCTGATAGCCAATGTTCTACCAGGGTTTAAGAAACTTTTCTCTGAGTATGGTTGAAGCTCGAGAAATGTTTTCCTTATATTACCTCTGAGTATGGATATAGGAGGGCTAACTTTGGCATTCACAAAGGGACTAAAGAGCCAGGTAACACATACTTGGGGGAAATAGAAGTAAGCATATCACAAAAAATAATGGTCTACATATTGCCAACTGGACAATATTCTTTTGAATATCAAATCTTCGGCTTTCATACTTCTTTTAATAATTTAGCAGAAAGTCTGAAAAGGAATCAAATTAACAAGGTAATGGGAGCTAATAGGTTGCGAAAGTGCCCAACAAATTGTGAAAATCAAACCTGTCTTATTGAAGACACTCTCAAAAGAGTCTTGAAATGCAGAATACTTCATTGCATAATCTACAGACAGCCTGTCTTTGAAATCAGCAGAACATTAGTACAGAATTTGGCTTATGCATTTAAGATACTTTCGATGAGGTGTTGCAAAGCATTAAGCAAGTTAGGTAGAAAGCGTGTGCCTGGATGAATTTGGGTGTGCCATCTCCACCCCAGGTGAGTTGGCACTCAGTGCTAAGTGCTTCATTGATGGCTTTACCCTGTAATCGTATGCTCTGTTCTATTTGTAACACACTTTACATGAACACATTTTAAGTGACTGAAACTTACATGTGAGAAATTCACTGCAGAGAAACTTAGTAACATATATTTTAAGATATGAAACATACAGAACTTGTCCAGCCTTATTCTACTTTTACACTCATACCATGCTATGGGGAAAAAGGTCCCAATTCATAGATGCATGAGTCTGTTCTATTCTAAACAAAACATGCTAAAAGTGTCTCTGTTATCAGTGGAGTGGATACAGACAAGATCTCTCAGTAATACGAAGGGGTACCACAAAAAAAAGTGGATTTTTTTCAAAGGTAGATATTTACATTTTTTTACAAAACAATTTTACCACCTTCAAAGTATTTGCCATTATGCTTGATACATTTGTCAAATCTGCAATTCCATTTTTGAGAACATTTTTCATACTCATTGGTTTGGATGGCTAGCAGCAGCACCCTCATTTTTTTTCCCTTTACCTCTTCTACTTAGTCAAATAGCTGTCCTTTCATGCCCCTCTCCCTTCATAGAAACAAAAGAAAGTCACATGAAGTGAAGTCAGGTGACTAAGGTGTGTGGGGAAAGAAATACATGCTACTTTTTTGCCAAAAACTGGAGCACTGAGATGGTTGTGTGAGCAGATGCAATATCTTGGTGGCAAAACCAGTCCCTTGTGTGCCACAAATCAGACCATTTTTGTCACACAGTGTTATAAGCTATATTTTCAGAAACTCTAAATAGAAAGCATGATTAAAAGTCTGACCAAGTGGAACAAACTACAAATGAGTTGACAGACATCCAGAACAAGGTTTGTCATCAAGCGATATTTCACCTTTTTGAAACAAGAAAACCACTCACACACTTGAGTTTTTCCCAATAGAGCTGTCCTTATAAGCTGTATTCTACATCACAACAGCTTCTGCACCATTTCTCCTGAGCAGGGAACAACATTTCATAGCTCCAATCTGTTCTCTTAAATCGGCCATCACAAAAAACGAGGTTTGAGAAAAGGTATTGATTTGAAGAAGTTCATTGTGACCAGAGATAACCTTTGCAGGAGATACCATTGAATGCACTAACTCAGAGTGAATTGTTTGGTGCTCACCTAGTGGGAAAAATGCATCCTACAAAAGTCCACTTCACCCAGCATAATTCCAGTTTTTGGGAGGTATCCCTTATACATTTCACTAAGCTTCATTAAGATTCCTTCAAAAAGTGATACTTCTTGTGCCATCCAAAAAAAATCAACAATATTGAGATCAAGGTCAATGTCAAATTTTTAACATTTAAGTGGACATCTTCCCAAATTATTGATGCTTTACCACAAATTTATGAGAATGCTGCCCTACATGTTCTCATATGAGTAGCAAGAGCTGTTCTCTAAAGATTTCATTTGAAAACTCTATCCACCAGAGAACACTGATCTTGCTCCTTCCAATTTCTTTTGGTACCCAGAAGTCAGTGAACATTTAAAAGGAACTCAGTTCCCCCAACCCTGCGAGGTGCCAAAACTGCTGTTTGTAAGTGGTGTCAATCAAAATGTTTCAAAATTAGTCAGGCAAGGGTTAGAGGACTAGAATCACTGCCTTCAGCAGTGTACGGACGTAAATGAAGGATTTGTCAAGAAATGACGGCATTGCATTTTGATTCTATTGCTCTGTAAATGTTATTTTGATACAGCTGCAGTACTTTTTAACTTTAATATTATTCAAATTCTGTTTTTCCTTGAGATAGAATCACAACCATCATGCTATATGTTTTGATTCTTCATTTTAAATATAGAATTCACACCAAAAAAAGACAATAACTTGAATACAACCTTAAGTCTATCTTTTTAAACACTTTATGAACCACATTCCTGGTGATCTTTTGGAGTAGTTCATAATCACTATCACTGTCCAGCCTGAAAATAAGCTTTATCTAAATTTAGGTATTTTACTTTCATTTATTAAATATATTCTGCATGCTTTTGATATTCAGTGTTTGATAATTGCTTTGGTATCAATGTCACACAAAAAAGGCTGCCTGAAAATGTTCAACTCAACAACAGAAAAGTGGGTGAATGGAGACATTGGGCAGTGTAAGATATGACAAAATAGTAATTTATAATTTATCAAGAGTTCATGAGGGAGGGGGAAGTGGGGAGGGAGGGGGGAAATGAGGAGCTGACACCAAGGACTCAAGTGGAAGCCAACTGTTTTGAGAATGATGATGGCAACAAATGTCAAATGTGCTTGACACAATGAATGAATGGATGGATGATGATGAGATGCATGAGCCCCCAATAAAATGATTTTTAGAAAGAAAGCAAAAATGTTCATCTCTACTTCATGAACCTATAAAATTAAAGAACAATCTAAACAACTAATTTGTAAAACTTTGTTCTAGGAAACTTTATACTGCTATGGAGATTTTGTCAGTCCTATTCAATATTCTAAGTTTTTTAGATACGTTCATATGTTTTCTTGGATCATAATCTGTGTGCTTGCTCCGAAAGTCCTTTCTTATAATTCTTGATGCAATTAAAGAACTCTATCTTAAAGGGAAAACTTTTGAATTTTACTTCTGGACCTACTTGTAATCTGAGATGCATATTGTACATTTTTGTGTCTTAACAGTTATGAGTTCACCACCACACAAAATTTGCATACTGAAGTTCATAAGTGCTACTTGATATCCAAGATCAGGCAGAGTCCACTTGTGAGACGTTTAAAGCCATTCTTCTTCAAAACAAAAGTTTCATTATTCTAATGTCAAGTGGACTGAAGGGCCAGAGTTCAATTTCAGTTCAAAAATACAAACGCAGAAGATATGAGTGGGTTTCCAGTTTGGTGAAAAATCTTTGACATTGTTTCTGAACTAGAAAAGAATCTATGAACAAATAGACTTTTCACTAATACATAGCTTTAAACAAGTTAAGGGACTGTAAATCATGTTAAATATTTTATTCTTTAAGTCAAGAAATGGGGTTCTTTGGACTCTATCAGAGGATCCACCTGAAGAGGAAGTCACACATGATCATTAGGATCTGCCCATGTCTGCATGTCTTCCCAATCTGGAGGCTTAGTCTTCTTAAATAATAAAACTTTCAAGTCAGGAAACCTATTTATGATACTGTGTACAATATCTGTCTTCAGATTTCTCCAAGCTTCTTTTTAAAGATAGTTTTAGAGGCAAATAATCCACAGATCATACAATTCACTCACTCAATCATGTTAAGAAAAGTATACAATTGCACAATCAATTTCCAAACGTCTTTTCTCATAGTCATAATTTTCAGTTCCTTATTTCCCCCTAACTTTCCCTGCTATGGTCCTCAAAAAACATGCTACATGGAATGGTTATAATTCATAAGCATCCTCATAGGACAGGGTAGACCTGCCCCTTTTGTTTTTCTGAGACAGTAATTCTTTATAGCCTCATCTTTCTCTTGTGAAGTGACTTGTGGTTTCAAACTGCTGACCTGGCATTTAGCAATCAAATATGTAACCATTCCACTGCCACGGTTCTCACTAAATAATTATTAATCCAGTTTCTACCCCTATAGATTTATATATCCAGGATTTCATATACAGAAAATCACACAAAGCAGAAACTGGACACAGAAAAGAAAAACTAATATTAATGAAAAAAATAAAAACCTCAACTAAAAAAGCAGAAAATATTACAAGCTAAAACAACTTCAAAAAGGAGATCATAGGATAAGGTGTTGCATTTAAACCTAACTATAACTGCTATAATAGACTTTACAGTTCCCTCTGTCTGATATCCAGGCTATTCACATTCCTGAAGCAGGGTCGGAAGGGATTCACTGGAGGTTTCATCTCTGTGGAGACCCTGAAAGTTTGAGTTGGGGTCTCCACTGCCATACATAGCCCTCTGCACACCAGGTATTCAGAAATGAAGATTTGTCTTGGAGGCCTAGGCCATGTGCTATAGACCATTGTGTCTTTAAACACTGTTCTTTCAAGGTGGACACTATCCTTCACAACCCATGCCAGGACTCAAATCTGGGAATCACCAGACGTGAACTGAGATTTGCCTCATCCTCATCTGTAGCCCTTGGACCTAAAGCTGAAAGAAGTAGATGACCGCTATTTCGAGGGCATAGAACTGGTGGACATTGAACTTTGGTTTGGATATCTTGCTTTGAGGGTGCACAATGAAAGGTGATGAGGAACTGCCATCTACTTACAATTTTAATGCCCTCCTTGCTCTACCAAAGGAACCCTGGAAGTGTAGTGGTTGCACGTTGGTCTGCTAACCTATCAGCAATGTGAAATCACCAGAATCCAAAGGAGAAAGAGGAAACACTCTACTCCAATAAAGAGCCACCAACAGGGGTAGTTCTACCTGCCCTCAAGGGTCTCCATGAGTCATCATTGACTCGATGACCATGACTTTGGCTTTGTGAGTATGGCTTTATTACATGTGTTAATCTGATAGGTGTGGCCCTGCCATTTTTAATGACTATTATGGCAAGTTTATTACTATGGATTACATCTTTTGTGTGGCAATTATAAATGATTCTGATTTTCTGCTGTCTTTTACAGACCTCTTTCTGGTATATAGAAATTCAATTGATTTCTGCTTGTTCAACGGATATCCTGCTACTTTATCAAATCCCTCAATTGTTTCCAACAGTTTTTTGTTCTTGGTGTTTTCTGTGTATAAAATCATGTTTGTCTGTAGAGTGAGAATTTCATTTCTTTGTCCAACTGTATTCCTTTGATTTATTCCTGCTGTCTAACCGTTCTGGCTAAGACTTCCACACGATGTTAAGTAAGAACAGTGATATGGGTCAAACTTGTCTGGTTCCCATTTTTAGGGGAAATGTTTTTCATTTTCCCCCATTGAGTGTTATGTTGACCATTGGATTTTCATGCATAACCTTTATTATATTGAGAAGTTGCCCTTCTATTCCTATATTATAGAGTTTTTTATCAGAAATGAGAGGTAGATATTTTCAAATGCTTTCTCTCCAAATATTGATATGATCATGTGGGTCTTCTTTTTTGTCTTATTTTTGTAGTGGATTACATTGATTACCATAATTTTCAGTCCATAAAATGCACTTTTCAAAAAAAATGTGGGAGAAAAATGAGGATGCGTCTTCTGGTCCGAAGGTATGGTACCCCGGAACATTTGTTTATGATCGCAATGAGCCTGCTTACTGTGCACTGCTATTTCCATGCTGTGGATTGTTGTTTGTTCAGGGAAGTCCCGCCCTCTGGAGTCTTCATGTCAGTAAGATCACAGGATCTGCACACCACTCACCTCCCCTCATTTGTTAAGGAAAGTGATGATGGTTTTTTAACACCACTGTTGAGTTTACACTATTAAAAATTACCATATTTTGCTTTATTTTAATAAATATTTTAACATACTGGTACTATTTTGTTCCAAATATTTTTTTCTTATTTCCCTGCTCTAAAACCTGGATGTATCTTATGGTCTGAAAAATATGGTAGGTTTTCAATGTTGAACCATTCTTGCATCCCTCATATGAATCCCATGTGGTGATTGCAAATTAATATTTTGATACATTGTTGGATTCTGTTGGCCAGATTTCTTTCAAATCATTTTACTGGGGGCTCTTACAGATATTATAACTATCCTTCAGCAATTGTATCAGTCACCTTTGTAAATATATTTCCTTTATCATTTCTGAAACATTTTTTTCTACTTGAGTCCTTGGTCTATGTGTAGCCCAGGTAGACTAGAGAAACAAATTCATAAGCATGCATAGGTACATAAGGGAGATGTTTATATACAAGAGGAATGGAACATTGAGAAAGCATCCCAACCCAGTCCAGTCCAAGTCCATAAGTCCAATATTAACCTATATGTCCAATACCAATCCATAAATCCTCTTCAGACTCACGAAGTACATGCATGAATGTCAGGACAATCACAGGTCAGTGCATGCAGAGTCTTGTGTTTTCAGTGGTGGTAGAAGCATCTCAACGCTTACAGGGGCCTCTCTGGAGCTTCTCAAGCATGTCAGCACTGGCAGGAGTCTCTTTTCCAGCTTCAGGGATCTGGTTCCATCCAGGTAAGCCCATGTAGCTTCTCTTCCAGGATGTCTCACAGTGAGCCCATCTTGTGTCTTGTCAGTAGAGTGGTTCCAAGAAACTGAATCATAATTCTCTCATCTCCAATATGGCCAGATTTCCCAGAATTCTCAGGAGAAAGCCATGTCCACACAGGTCTCATTAGCTAACTCCAGATTGACAAGCTAGACTCCACCCCACACTCCCAATGCTGAAATTGACACAAGAGTACATGACTGCCACAGTATCAGCTTTTCAGTTTTTCCTTCTTACCCCACCCTCACAGCTTTATGATCCCTTAATAAATAATAATTTATTACTATTTTCATATCTCAAACTGGCCACTATCTCTCTTCACCCTGATGATCGGCAACCCCTATCTTTTCCCACCTTCCCCCTACCCTCATAATATTGCTACTCCCATTATTCCTGAGGGGCCTTATGTGTCCTGGAGTCCATGTGTCAAGAGTTCTTCTCTGTTCCAGTGTACATGCTCTGGTCTAACTGGATTTGTAAGATAGAATTGGGATCATGATAGTGGAAGTGGGGAAGCATGAAAGAACTAGAGGAATATTGTGCACCCTGGTTGGCTTGTCCCTTCCCTCTGACTCTTCAGTAAGGGGATGTCCAATTGTCTACAGATGAGCTTTGGGTCTCCACTCTGTGCACACTCATTCACATCTATATGATTGTTTGTTTGGGGTCTTCTGCTGTCTGATACCTGATCCTGCCAATGACTCATGATCACACCAGTTGGTGTCCTTTTTCCATGTGGACTTTGTTGTTTCTCAGCTACATGGCCGCTTCTTTATCTTCAAGTCTTTAAAACTCCAAATGTATCTTTTAATAACCAGGCACCATCAGCTTACCACCACATTTGTGTGTACACCCATTTTGTCTTCTGTGTTCATGTCAAGAAGGAGAGCATCACAGAATGCCAGGTTATTAGAACAAGTGTTCTGGCATTGAGGGTGTACTTGAATAGAGCCCCAATGTCTATCTGCTACCTTAATACTTAACATAAATATGTGTGTCCCATATGTATTTCCTTTAACTTTCCTCTTGTCCCACTATCATGTTTAACTTTCATTTCACTTTCAGTTATTCTTGGCTATGTTGCACTTGATCAAACCCCAACAGGCAGTGTATGTATTGGTCAAAGTTTTGTTAAGAATTATTCTGTGTTCATGAGGCATATTGGTCTGTTGTCTTCCGTCTTTGTCTGGTTTGGGTGCCAGGGTTTTACTCATTTCATAGAATGAGTTTTGGGGTTATTATCTCTTTCTATATTCTGGAATAGTCTGTGTCAAATTGGTGAATATCTTCCCTGAACACTTGGTAGAATTCCCCTGTGAAGCCACCTGTGCTTTTCTTGGTTGGATGTGTCTTGATAATCTTCTCTATTTCTTCTTTTGTTAGGGGTCTGTTCAGGTTTTCTAAACATGCCTCTGTAAATTTAGGTAAATTTTTAGGTAATTTTTTTTCCATTTCATCTGGATTATCAAACTTGTTGGGTTATAGTATTTAGCTCTATTACGATGGCACCCTTATCACATCTAATTCTAGTTATTTGCACTGTCTCTTTTTTCCTTTGTTTAGTTTGACAGTAATTGTCCATTTTATTCATCCTTTCAAAGAATCAATTTCTTCTCCTGTTGATTTTCCCATTGTTTCTCTGTTTTCCAGCTCATTTATTTCTGCTCTAATCTTCATGATTTCTTTTACTTCTCTTGTAGAAGGGTTTGTATTGTTGCCCTCCTTCACGATGCTGGAGGTACTGTGGTAATGTGCTGATTTTGGATTTCTCCTTTTTCATTATGTGTGCATTGATTGCTCTAATTTGCCTTCTGATAACATCTTGCTGATCAGAAGGCATCTCCAAGTGAAACTCACTTTTGTTGAGTCCATGCTGATTCTAGCAACTTCCCTGTAGGTTTCCAAGATTGTGGCTGTTTATGGGAGTAGAAAGCCCAGTCTTTTTCCTACAGAGTCCCTGGTGGTTTCAAACTGCCCACCCTCTGCACTGTAGTCCAGCTTATAATGACTAGACCACCACAAATTGTAGACAAAAGATTTGGTATGCATTATTGTTCTCATTTGTTTCAAGAAAGTTGTTAAGTTCCTCTCTTAATTGATCTTACTCAGTTTTAAATAGCATGTTGTTCAGTTTCCATGACAAACATGTCCTTATAGTGCTGCTCATTCAACTGCTGGTTTTCAGTTTTATAGTGTTGTGATCTGAGAAAAGGAAATATAGGACCTCAGTGTTTTTTCATTTGTTGAGGCTTGCTTTGTGACTTAACATGTAATCTATTCTAATGTATGTACCATGTGCACTGGAGAAAAATGTGCACTGTGTTGTTTTTGAGCAGAGTGTTCCATATAGGTCTAGGTGTTTGAGTTACTTTACTATGTTGTTTAGCTATTCTGTTTATTGAATTTCATTACTGATGATGTATAGTTCCTTGAGAATGGTGTGTTTGAGTCTCTTACAAGTATTTGGACTGCCTTCTTATTCTCAGGGTCTTGGGCTGCCAGAAGGTGGGTGATGTGCGGATCTTCTTTATGTGGGTATGGACACCTTTCAGCATGGCCTTCTTGGCTTTTAAAGCCTTTGCTTTGGCTTCTGATTTGGGAAAGACAGAAACTTCCTTTTTTGCCTCAGTCAGTAATTTTTATAATGCGTGTCTTCTTTTGTGAATTTCTTAACTGTTTCCTTTTCTGGAAATATCTTTTTCTTCATAATCAAGAGATAATTTTTCTGGATATAGAATTCTTGGCTGGGAGGGTTTTTTGTTTTGTTTTTCCAGAATGTTATATGTGCCCCTCCACTGTCTTATTCACTAAATAGTTTCTACTGAGAAACCTCAGCTTATTGTATAAATTTTTCTTGTAGAAGACTGCTTTTTTTTCTTTTTCTTTTTCTCTAGCTGTCCTCAGGATTCTCTCCTTTTACTTGAATTTGGTGAGTTTGACTATAACGTGTCATAATGTTTTTCTTCTCATTGCTAAGCCATTTGGGGTTTTCTGGGCTGCTCAACTCATTCTTTTACTCCTCCTTTGTGATGTTGGTGACCTCTTTCCCTGTCATATTTCATGTTATTTTCTCTATAGAATTTTTAGCTTATTCTTACTATTGGATTCTAATGAGATGTAAGTTGTTTCTCTTGATGGTGTCTTAGGCTTTCTTCAGATACCTTCACTTTCTTTTTTGTTTGTTTATATCATGGATTGTAACCAGAATGATTGTCTTTGAATTCACTGATTCAGTTTTTCTTTTTTTCCATGCCATCCTTCAGAGGTTTTAATATGTTACCTAATTCCATTGTCTCATTGTTTATCTTCTGGAGTTGTTTTTGTTTTTTTTTTTTTTTTTTTTTTTTTTTTTTTTTTTTTTTTTTTTTTTTTTTTTTTTTTTTTTTTTTTTTTTTTTTTGGTTTAAGGATTTGGGTTTTTCAATTTCTTCTGTTGTTCTCAGGGTTAGTCCCCATATCTCTTGAAGGCAACTAAAGATCATTCTTCGTAGTTGAAGGGACTTCTTTCAAAATACTTCATTGGATTTGGGTATTTTAGGCATTGTGTTTGTTTTTCTTGATTCTTTAAAATTTATTGTGGGTTACTGCTATTTCCTTGGCATTGCCATGTATCTATTGATGGTGTGTAAACTTCTAGGACCTGCAGGGGTATTTGACTGTATCTCATGATATGAGAGAGGTCTATATACAAGCCAGCAAACATACAGCAGTGAAATGGAGATAAGGGGAGAGAGACAGGTAAATAGAGGCAAGTGGGAGATGTGGGAAAAAATAGAGAAAATAAAATGAACATATTATTAGTGATAAGCATATGTCTGAATAGGCTAATCAATTTGTAAAACTAATAGGAAAATGTATTTTTAAAAGGTTAGTCAGATTTAATAGGTTTCATGGAAATATATTTCATGAGGGTAAAGAGAGGTGACAAAAAGCTAATGTCTATGATGGAATAAAATGAAAGCATACATTAAACTCAACAGAAGAGCATGTGTGTGTATGTGTGTATATATATAAAACTAAACATATGTGTATAACGGAATAAGGAAAGGGAGAAGGATGGAAAAAGAGAGAAGGCGAGAGAGGGACATAAAGAGAAAAGGAATCGGGTGGTGAAGTGGTTGTGCGCGGGACTGCGGCCCACTGGGATGGAGGTTCAATTCCAGCAGTGGGACTGAGCCTCCTACTCCCACCATCAGAGCAGTGATGCCCACCCCCCAAAAAAAAGAAAAGGAATCAAACAAGGTCAGAAAAATATGGATATGCAGAAAAGAGGTGAGACAAAAGACTTGGTTGTGGCTTGGGAGTGAGTGCTGGGGTTCTGTTGCTATGGCAGCATCAATCTTGGGTCTGCACACTCAGAGGAAAATAGTAATTAAAAAAAAATAGTTCTCATGGTGGGAGTCACCAAAGCTACAGGCCTGCCTGCTTCTGCTTCGAAGAATGTGCTTTCTCACTAGGGTGAAATTTAACTGGAAAAAGAAGCAGGAGAGACCTTAATAGATATAGTATAATAGAACAAAATCACAAAGCCCCTCCAAACTAAAATATTGTTCAGAATAAAACAAACAGGAATGGATATTCCTGCTACTTGAGTCGTGTTTTTTGGGTTCTTGTGTGCCACTTAGGGTGGGAGAAGTCACATGCAGAGAGAAGGACACCTGAGATAAAAGCAGGACAGAAGGAGGAAGAAAAATTTGCCAAAATATAGGCTAACTCCTGGGTTAGGCAGGGTTGTTCTAGAAAAACAAAACAAGAACACTCGTAATTAGATAGATGATAGATAGATAATAGATAGATTTATACAGTGAGTTGAAATAAAACAGCTAATTTTTAGTTCGCACAGCATTACAAAGTGCTCAGTTCAGCTCACTTTCATGGAATCGTTAACATACTAGAAGTCCTTCAACTCGTCTGGGCTGCAGGGTCCAAGGTCAAGGAACCAGAGTCTTCCCTCAGGTAAGGCAGGCAGAGTCTGATGCAATAGACATCCGGCTGGGTCAGCAACACTCAGTAGCTTATCAAAGCAGACCCCACTGGGACCTCAATTTCAAGGACTGCAATAGGATCCACCAGCCTCAACCTCAAGCATTATATGTACCAGCAGACATGCAAAACAAGTCTCAAAGGAGCCTCAAGTTCTAGTAACACAAGCCACAGGTTGGCTTGTCTCACAAGTAGTTTAGCATCTAGGTTGAGGCAGAGAACTAGCTAAAGCAGTATCATGCCTGTCTTATCACCAGGAAACAAAAGGGAGATAAGATGCTGACTAGCTTTATTTATTTGGGCCATCCTCCAATCAAGCTGTAACCCAAGCAAATGCTGCCCACGTGTTCTGGTTGGCCTAAGTGGCACAATAAACACAACTCCTCCACATGCAATCCCCTATTTACATAGATCACCACCCACCCCACTCCAGACCAGTGAAATAGGAGGCTTTGCTGGCTGGGTTGCCTCAGGTCCCTGGAAAAATCAGCTGTACTGGGAAGGAGAGGAGCACACAAAAGTTTCTCAAGCTGCTGGTCAATGAGAATAGGACATCTGTTACCAGACATTGCTGCTCTCCCATTTTAAGAAACTGGTCTACTTAGCTTTCCCAGTGATTTTCTTTAACGTCAGGCAGTCCAAGATGGTTTCTAGTGGAACTTCTCTGATAGAAGCTGAGGAGAAGAGACCCTCTAGCCTTTTTATCTGACAGCCATATTCCCCCATCGTGGGCTGCTTTTCTCTTTCTTTCTTTCTTTAATTAATCACATTTTATCCACTTTTTCAATCTGCCATTGTATAGCTTTGACACTGCCTTGAAAATGCTTTATTTCTTGTGAAAACAAACTTGATTTTTTTTCCCTTTTCCAATTACTTTAGCTATACATTCATTCTCATTAAAAATAATTTAGAAAACACTGTCTGGAACACACTTTCATTCTTTGCTTCCAAAGAAATGGCTTATACATTTGAGAGCAAAGGGAAAATATAGTTTTGCTGTTTTCATTATATCTTAAGTATTTTCCACTAATATAAAATAATTTTCAAAGAAAATATATCGAAATCATTATATTTTCCCAATACTATCTTAATGATGTTTTTAAAGTCTTGGACCAGGTATGTTTTCTGTCATTTTGAATCATTTTATATGATTTAATTAAACTGAACTAAAAATAATATTCTATATAAAAACATTTTCAAGATTATTATTTTTGAACGTGAATTACTTTAATACTTATGTTGATCTTTGGCCTACTTTTGGTAGTTTCCTGATGTTTCTAAATTGAGTTTGCCTGGGTTTTTTGTTTTTCAAAGAAATAGAATCTCATTTGTATTTTTTCTTGCTTTATTTTGTTTGTCTGTTCTTGTTTTATTCTGCTTTTAAAGGATGTTATACATTACCACTTTTGAAATTTGAAAAATAGGTTTAGAAAATTTATTATACTACTCCACCTACTATTTCACATATTCAAATTTTCTGTAATTATAAAAAACATTGAGAGACATTTGTCTGATTTCCTTCCAGTCTAAGTAGTAGATGAATACAGTGTTGATTTGATATAAAGTATTAATGAGCAAATATGTCACTACACAATTTGTTTCCAACTTTTATATCCACAAAAATTATCTATGTAGTTTCTAATAAAATTTTAATTTGAGGGCTAAGCCCCGGTGGCATAGTGGTTGAGTGCAGGACTGTGGCCCATGGGCTTGGAAGTTCAAATCCAGCAGCAGCTATCCAGGAGCAAGCCTGGGTAGCTCCCACAACCACCAGAGGTCAGTGATGTCCTCCCCTAAAAATTTTTAATTCGAAGGGGCTAGAGTGATGACCAAAAATTTGCTTGTTTGACTAGAAATAGAAATAATTATAGTGAAGCCATATATGGATCACTAGATTTATGTGTTCCATATTTTAAAATTAGATAAGTGGGTTCAACACATGGGATCATGTGGTATTGGCAGACTCAAATAATCATTTGGAAACAAATTAAATTAAATTAAACTTGACCCATACAAGAAATTCACTCAATTACTAACACACAAAAAAAGATCATTGGGGGGGGCATCACTGCCCTCTGGTGGTCGTGGGAGCTACCCAGCCTTGCTGCTGGAGAGCTGCCAATGGATTTGAACCACCAAGCCCATGAGAGGCAGTCCCGCACTCAACCACTACTTCACCGGCGCTCAGCCCGATATCTTTTTTAATAAGTGAATCATAGATTGTAAAACCTAAAACTTTAAGCTTCTACAAAACAGCATAGGAAAATATAATGGTGGTCTTGAGACAGGCAAAGTTTTCTTAGATATAACACAAAAAAGACAATCCACTAAAAAAATAGGTTAATTGGACTTAATCAAAATTAAGATGGTTTAATCTATGAAAGTGACTGAAAAGGCACAGTTTAGGAGGAAATATATGTAAAGCATTTTATAATAAAGGATTTGTATCCAGAATATTGTATTTAAAAATAAAACCCACAAAACTTACTAATAACAAGGCCAATCACTCAATTTAAAAGTAAGCAATATAGAAGAACAGAAACTTCACTAAAGAAGCTATATGGATTCCCTCTAACCATAATTGAAGGATGGAAATTATTTGGTTGCCAGAGTATTGAAGAGAAGACAACTGTAAATTAGAATGATAACTCTATCTTAGAGTTAAACCTTATCTTCTCTCTGGTGTTCTTTGAACTTGATCTGGTTTGGGGTGTGAGGTGCGTTTGTTTGTGTGGCTGTTTGGTTGGTTTTCATATTAGGATTCACTTCGGATATATTTTGTCACTGTCATTGTGGGTGGTTTTCTTGAATCTTTGCTATTATGTGTTTTTCTCTATTTAAGTACCATATGTACTCATGTATAATTTGAGTTTCTCAGCACATTTTTAATGCAGCTTTTGTGGTAAAATTAGGTGCCTCAACTGATATCAGGGTTGGTTTATACTCAAGTATATAAGGTATACAAAAACCTAGGATTGATTAAACTTCAGAGACAATAATTAGAAAAAGGGTTCCTGGAGGTACAGTTGGGGAGGTGGGCAGAGTAAAGGGAAGCTGATTTCAGGAAGTTCAAGAAGGAAGAAAATATTTTGAAACTGATTGTGGTAATGCAATACTGCTAGAATTGAACTATAGAATGGTATGGAGTCTGGATTAACTCTTAATAAATTGGCTTGGGAAAAGAAGGACAAAAGGGGGAAGGAGGAGAAAGGGAAGAAGGGGTGGAGGAGGATAAATATGAATGGCAAACCATAATTTTTAGAAGTATTTATTAGTTGATGGAAAGGAGTAAATTCAAGTCACAATAATATATCATGTATGTTGTTTATGATCAAGTTAATTTAGATCCATGAAAACACTGTGAATCAAAGAAGGAGTACTCTACAAGGATCCCTGGTAGTTCCGTGGTTACGTGCTTGGATTCTAACCCAAGGTCTATAATTCAATGCCATAAACTACTCTGTGGAAGAAATATTTGTTAGTCAACTTTAGTAAAAGATTACAGCCTAGAAAACCCTTTTGAACATTTATGTGAGTAGCCCTCTAAGGTGCCACTTTGGGTCTCACTATGTCCAGAAGTCAGAAGAATGAACAAAACCAAATAGAGAACAACAACAAAAGTCTATAGACCTAATGGACAATGTGAACCAAAAGAATTAGATGATTCCCAACTAAAACTGCTGAACTCTCTGAAAATGAACAAAGCAGAAGATCCTAGATTAAGTAGGAGAGAAATACAGGCACACACACACAAAACCCAAAACCACACACACACACACACACACACACAAAGAATAGACTTACTGACCTGATAGAGACTGGTGGAACCCTTAAGTCTTTGACTCTTAGACATTCTTCTATCCTGGAACTGAAATCACTCATGTGGCTGCACTTTCAGCCAAATTAAAGCTAGACCTATAAGGTGAAGAGTAACATAGTCATTAGAACAATCAACCAAGAAAAAGCTCAAGATCAAATCAAAGAACATTTTACTTGATTTGCTCATGATAGATGTTAGAAAGCAGGAAAAGATAAAAAGAGAAGGAAAAAAGAAAAATGGTAAAAAAACAAAGAAGTGGAGTGTGGTAATTACATACTCTCTTGTCAATTTGAGACTTATGAGTGAAGGGATGGAGTTTGTCCATCAATCAGTTCCCTGACTTGATGACCTCATTTGGAGATGCTAAGTTGATAAACAGCTTGCTTGAGGTGAACATAGGCTGTCTCCCTACCAGACATCCCTGTGGAGAAGACACATGAAGCAAGACTGATGGAGCCAGGCCTCTGGAGTCGAGTCTCAGAAACCATGTGGAGATCCCTGCCAGTCCTGAGATGCTTACAATGCCACTGAATCCTCAAGATTTCCCAACCACTGGCCTGTGATCTTCCTGCATTCAGCACTTTTGCATTTATTTCGCAAGTCTGAAGAGGACATTATGGATTGGTATTGATATGGGCTAGGATCTGACTTATGGGCTTGATCTGGACTGAACTGGGATGTTTTCTCAATATTCAATTCCTCTTGTATATAAATATCTTTCTCATTTTTATTTATTCAATTATTTTAAACATTTTATTGGGAACTCTTATCACAATCAATATATATGTCTATTGTATGCAAAGCATATTTGTACATTTGTTACCATCATCATTCTCAAAACATTTGCTTTCTACTTAAGCCCTTGGTATTAGTTCCTCATTTTTCCCCATCCTCCCTACTACCCCCTCCATCATAAACTTTTGATAATTTATAAATTATTATTTTGTCATATCATACACTATCTGATGTCTCCCTTCACCCACTTCCCTGCTGTCTATACCTCAGGGAAGAGTTAATATGTAGATCCTTATAATCGGTTCCCCCTTTCAGCTTCACTTTCTCTCCACCCTCCTAGTATCACCACTCTCACCACTGACCCTGAAGGGATCATCTGTCCTGAAGGGATTCCCCAGGTTTTCAATTCCTCTCTGTACCAGTGTACATCCTCTGGTCTAGCCAGATTTGGGATCATAATAGTGGGGGAGGAGGAAGCATTTAAGAACTAGAGGAAAGATTTCATATTTCACCATTGCTACACTGTACACTGACTGACTCATCTCCTCCCCTTGACCCTCTGTAAGGGGATGTCACTTCACCTACAGATGGGCTTTGGTTCCCCTCATTTATGTAAGCATCTTTCTTACACACATATGCGTGTCTATGAATATTTCTCTAACCTACCCAGGCTAACATGGGGAAAGTGATTTTACATTATAGAAATTGTAAATATATCACTCAAAAAGCTTAAGAATCATTGAATGGAAAGCCAATTTTCTCTGTAAAATTTTCTCAAAATCAAAAGAACCACAAAACAAAAGTGGCAGGAGGTGGAGGTGGAGGGAATAGAAGAAAAAGTGAGGCTGACAAGATTTAACCTCACGAACTTTGAGCTTTCTTCCAGGAAGAACCAGACCCCAGAGAAGGACATTATGTTTGGAAAGTAGAAAGTCATTGAAATAAAGGACCCTCAGTAAGATGAACTGACACAATGGCTGCAACCATGGGTTAGAAGCAAACAATAACTGTCTGATAGCGCAGGACTAGACTGTTTCACTATGTTGTACTTGGGATGGTTATGAGTCAAAACTGACTTAAGGACACCTAATAACAGCTACATTGCACACCTGGTATTGTTTGATACTGTTGAAACCATCTTATGTCATCCTCACAATTGTTATATTAGAGTCCATGATTGCAGCCATTATGTCAATC
This sequence comes from Nesogale talazaci, assembly GCA_004026705.1. Classification (NCBI taxonomy): domain Eukaryota; kingdom Metazoa; phylum Chordata; class Mammalia; order Afrosoricida; family Tenrecidae; genus Nesogale; species Nesogale talazaci. The sequence goes on along the minus strand of PVJH01001558.1, from coordinate 14,992 downwards.
CATCCTGTCAAGGGTCTTCCTCTTGTTACTGCCCCTTTACTTCACCAAGCATGATGTCTCTTTTCAGGACTGTTCTTTCCTGATAACATTCCCAAAGTACATGAGACAAAGGCTCACCATTGTTTGCAAGAAGTATGCTGGATGTATGTGTTTATTCCAAGAGATACTTGTTTTTATTTGTTTTTGTTTTTTTGACAATCCATGATACTTTCAATATTCTTTGCCATCAACAAAATTCAAATGCACATATAATTTAAGGAACACACGGAGATGTCTTAAACAGGAAAAGGTGAAAACAAAGGCAAAAGAACATCATCTAAATATGGAAGATCATTAGTGAAAGACATAATGATGTCCAAGAGTTTGTGGAGATTCAGATACTTAAAAAGGACATGAAAGGGCAAAGGAAACCATAACAAATGCATGATTGGTAGCAAAGCAATACATCACAGCCAAAGATGGGACTACGAAATGAAAGATGGTACTGTAATAGGAACTATGAATTATGCTAGAGAGGATACTTTACAAGATTTGTTGAGGGCCCTACTACTGAGACAATCAGGTATGTTTCATGACCATATAATCTTAACACCCCAATTCCCATTAAGAGCACACCCTCAGGGTCTCTGAGGGTCAAGCTACTTCTCCTAAGACTAGTTAGGGGAGTGGCAACTATCCATTCTCTAAATCACTCAGTCTGAGGACAAACCTATGAACATTTTGGGTTAATGGTCAAGGAATTTACTGGAGGCTGAATTCATATGGAGACTCATAAATGGGTTTGAGGCTTCCACTATAGACCTTAACCATCTGCAAACTGGGAGTTTTAAGAATGTAAGCTCTATTACAGTGCTTCCCAAAGTGAGCAACTCTGGCCCCTGGGCAGTGCTAGCATGATCCCAATGGCTGCAAAAACAGATGCCTAGACTTTATCCTGGATTCTGGGCTAAATAAGTACAAAGGTTTGTAACTGCCAGGGGCATGTCATATTTTGGCTGTTGTTGTTGTTGTTGTTGTTGTTGTTGTTGTTGTTGTTGTTTTTCTGAAAAGGGGGCAGTAATTCAAATAAGTTTGGAAAACTATGCCAGGGTTACAGGAACATGTTTGGAGAGAAAGAATAATTTCAAAGGTCATGAGGAAACACTGGGCAGTGAAAAAAATGTCTTCTTTATTGTGGTGATGGTTTCATGTGTGATTAAGTATGTCAAGAAAATAATAAAATTTGATTAGAGATGCCAAAAGATAGTTATTGATTCTGATTTTTTTCTCCCTCCTCCCCCCAGCTAAAATAGCTCAGCCTCTGTGGCTGGCTGGTGTATCTTGCAACAAAACCCAATAGGGACATTCTCAGCAGAACAATACAGCATTGAAGTATAATATATTTATTTTGCTTTGCCACATTTTAGGTAAGCCATTGAAAATCAGTATGCCTACAATCCTTTCTAGTCTGGGTTCCCAGGAAGAAGATGGTGAGGTCGCGTTTACTATAAACCAAACCAAACTCACTGCCATCAAGTCAAGGACAACTCAGAGTGACTTTGCAGGCCAGAGTAGAGCTGCCCCTGTGAGTTTCAGAGACTGTAACCTTTTACAGGAATAGAAAGTCCCATTTCTCTCTCTTCAAGCAGTTAGTGGTTTCAATCTGCTGACTGTGGATTGTAGGCCAGCATGTATTCACTCAGCTACCAGGGCTCCTAATCTTTAGTATGCAGAATATCTATTAGGCAATACCTTTTGTGTCAATACCCACAGAAGAAAGGGAGCTGGATTGGGTAGAGAAAGAAGCTATTACAGAGTTCCAAGATTCTCTGTTAACCCCACAGGGCTTTCTGAGCTGAAAGGACCATAATATTTAAAGTAAAAGCCAACAGATAATGATGCAACTGAGAATTATAGCATGTGTGTGAAACAAAGACTCTTAAAGTGAAGGAACATATTTTTAAAGGAGCTCTGATGACTCAGAGCCCAAACACTAATCTGCTGACTGAAAGGGTGGTGGTTTGAACCCAGGGCCGCTCCGCAGGACAACGAGGTTGTAACTTGCTCCCATCGAGATTGCAATCTTGGAAACCTTGTGGGGCCAATCTACTTTGTCCCATTGGGTCACCGTGAGTTGGAACTGACTTGGCAGCAATAGGCCGGGTGGTCAAAAAGATAATTAAAATCATCAATTATCCTATTGCATCCCGAGAGTCAATAATGGGAGGAAATAGGATGTGAAAATACTCAAAAGATCTGGCCTTGTAAAGGAAGTATCATGGAAGGGTGGAGGCAATGCTGGCTTATAATGAACTGTAGGAAACTAACCAGTGGGGGAGTGGAGCCCCACAGTGGGCCCTCCACATGCAAAAAGTGGACTCACAATGAAAGGGTGGATGAAGAAACACTTCATGTGAGTGAGAGACATTCTCTTGGTTCTTTTAGGAAGCAACAGAGTGCACATTAAAACTGTTAAACATAGTGAAGAGATTCGATTGCCCACATACGGAAAATGCCAAAGATAGCGCTCAATTCAGGTGAGGCTTGATCCAGTGTCCCCATGCATTACCAAGAGCTGCCTGTTGCTCTCTTTCCATGCTGCTTTCCAGAGGCCCCATCCTCAGGCCTCATTCAGTAGTCTCCTTGCTTGTCTATGTACACACGCAACAGAAAATCGTAGCTTTTACATCCTCCCACCAGCAACCAAGTGAAAAGCAGACCAAATGCCTGGTAGCTTCTTTAAACAGCAAAAGGTTTCTCTGGGGTGGGGGGGGGGGGGCGGGGGGAGTGACTTTTAAAAAGCCAGAGAAAAATCTCTTTATATCTTTACACTCGGGCTACGGAGCCCCCTTGGAAACCCATAGCACGCAGGACTAGACAGATGAGCACAGCTGGAAACTAAAGAGGAGAGGCGATTTTCATAACCAAACTTCTGGGGATCTGAATCAAGAATTAGAGGTAATGTACACTGGACTGCACAGACAAGACTAGTACTCCAAGAGAAGTGAAATTGTTGAAAGCAAATCTAAACATGAGCAATGGGGCGGGGGGTGGGGTGATGAGGTCTGGGGTATTAACAAGCAGGCTTTTTTGGAGGTCAGGGACAATTTGATAGTCACTCCAGTCTCATCACAATCCGGTAGCTACCCTGCTCCCTCACCCACCCTCTGTGGGTGATTTTCCCCTACAGTAAACCTATCTTGCTGGTAATGAATGTAAAACTCAAGAAATGTCAAAAACGGGGAAAAAATGAAATTGAAACGCTATTAAAAAAAAATTCTAGTTCAAGAAAGACATAATTGGGCTCTCTAAAACCTGGCAGCTCCCAAATGCAAACAAGTTTTTCTCTTAGCAAGTCTGTTCTCAGCCATTCCAAGAAAGGAGCGGAGAAGAACAGAGCTATAGCATGGTGATGACAACCCACTTCTAAGCCACAGGATCATATGCCGTTGCACCATGTTCAAAGGAAACTTGGCCTAGAATAGAATGAGTTTCATAACAAACCAGCCATTCTGAGAAGAGATCCGGTGGGAGACTCTGACAGAGCCGGGGCGTCGGAGCGTTTGCATTGCAGGGTGGTATGTGGCTTAGGGGTGTAGGAACGGCCTGAGGGGTGGGGCTTCTGACTCTCCAAGGTCTTAATGCAAAAGTTAAAAAAAACAAGCCCCCAATAAAATGATTTTTTAAAAAACCAACATCTGAACTGTATTTGCTCCTTCTACAGGTGTATGTGTGTGTATCATCTTTTTGGTTACCGAGGCAAACGCACTGAATTTCAAGGAAAATAGATTGCTAGAGAAGGTGAATCCTCTGCATTCCCCTCATCATGAGGTGCACAGCTTATAAGACATGCCAACATCTGTCTATTCATGTTGCTTTTAACCAATGCAGTCATTTTGGCAAAGGAAAGTGGAGAACCACAAGCCAGTGGAAGACAAGACATTTGGGATGTGACTGAAGCAAAAGCATCACTAAGCAAAACCCACCAAAATGTAGAAAGGAGTAAAAATTCCAGCTAAGGTTATGTTCAAAAGGATATGTACATGATTTCAAAAGGCTGTATAGATCATGATGAAGGACATGATACTCTGCTAGCCAACTAGCAAAAAACAAGGTTGACAGAAGAAACATGGTATCTGCATGCAGAGGTCATCCAGCGGACCCTCTGCCTCCTGCACGTGTTTAAATGGCACCATTGCTGAAGACTCTGAGTGCTCCCTCCTCCGCTTCCTCTAGGTACTTACCACTTCAAGCAAGTTTCACATCCAAGAAGTTACTGCTGTTAATGAAGCAAATGGCAGTAATGAAACTCAAGCTGTAGAAAAGGAAAGGGGGAAAAAAGTGCTTTAACTGTTTTGAGTTCTAATAAAACCACTTACAAATTAAAGCCATACAGGTGAAATGGGCACACTGCTTGCTTTTTCATGGTGCTTTGAGGACGTGAAGCGGAGTGGGGGAAAAGCCCCATCTGAGCTGCCCTTTCTCCTCATCACCCCGTCACCCAACAGGCCCCTAAATACACTGGAGACTGACTCTGGGAAAAGTAGACATGCTCCTTTGCTTCTCTTGATTTCCTCTCATTTCTGTGAATTTAATTTTCTGTGTGAGCATGTGTCTGAGCTGGGGCAGACAGATTGGTGCAGGGTTTCTTAAAAACAATTTTTTGCTCCATCAGACACAATATATTCTGCTGAAGGAGAAAGAAGCACTATACTCCAGGGAAAAAAGTTTGCCCCAAAGTTTGTTCCCTCAAAACTTTACAATGGGAGGAGGCATCCCTCTTGGGTGATTTAATTTAATTGTTATGTTTTTTAACTTTGTTCGGGGGGAAATTAAGCAACTATCAACTGCACTTCATAGACAGATACCACTTTTTGGTAGAGAGAGCACAGAACTAAGAATTGGAAACCCAAAAAAGAATCCTGGCAGAGCACGGGGTGATTTCATCTCCACATGCCTAAATTTCCTGTTTGCAAAACGAGATGGAGCTTCCCACTCATCATGTCTTTCTTGGAGATGCTGCGAGGACTAATAGTCTCCACTCTGATTCTTTCTCCCAACAAGGAGCGGAGATGTATTTAATGGTGCAAAGACGCCCCTTGATAAACAGGGACAGGGAGAAGCAGGCATGGTGCTGCACTAGATCCGATGGTTGCACAGGTACTGCAGGGTCTGTGTTCTTAAAGGGCTCGTAACCAAGGGCCATTGAACAGACATTCCAATGGTAATTGAACACAGCAAATGGCAAGATACAGGTAAGAACAGCCCCTCCCCTAGCTGAGTCTCTAAGGAGCTAGAGGCTCTGACGGTTAAGGCAGACTCCAGATCCAGATTTCTACTTGGACAGGTTGCTGCTCTTCTCTGAGCTCCAGTGTCCTTCTTAGGAAAGAGAAAAAAGAGCGCATCCTTCATGGGGATAATATATGTAGCGTGTTTAACAATCCACATTGGCATACAAGTTGCATCTAACCACTAGCTGTTTAAATTGTTCCTGTTGTTACAGGGATGGGTGGCGAGCCATCGTCGCACATACTTCAGACATGCTCTCCGGAGAAGCCTGTCCCCAGAGAAGGACGTGATACTTGGTCAAGTTCAGAAGCCCTCTATTTCTGAAGGATAGGGGAGTTCCTATGAGGCAGGAGTGGTGAGGCCTTAACCATGCGCTGACGGTTGGTTCCAGCACACACACAGGCACTGGGGACGACAGGCCAGGGGCTCTGCTCCAGGAGTTCCCAGAGTGGGAAAGCCTCTGAGGAAGCAGTGAGACTCCACCCATGAAGCCGGAAGCGATTAACCAGCAGCTCATAACAACAAACAAACAACAACCTCCGCCACAGAAAAAGGACCAGAAAGACAAGACTGGGGTAGTAAATTCAGAGAGGGCATTGCAGCACGTTTTCGACATTACTTTATAGGGCATCATATCATTAGACATGTTTATCACAGAGTCAAGGGTCTAGACCATGCTTGTTAAAGTGGAGGGGACAGTGAAAGAGGGGCAGACCTTGATAAGATGGATTGACAGTGGCTGCAACCATGGGCTCAAACATAACAGTGGTGAATGGACACAGGACCGGCAGTGGTTTGGTTCTGTTGTGCCAGCGTCCCTATGAACTGACTCAAAGGCCCCTAACAAGGCGGTTTGGAGAAACAGATAATCTGGTCGATTTGGTGACTTGACAAGTATTGGAGACATTGGCAGAGTGGTAGGTACCTCGCAAAGTGGTCACATTGCTTTCCCTTCTTAGAGCACAGCCCTGAACAATATGCCCTTGGAAGGATCCTCAGCATGAGGAGGCATTTATTTCCTTACCTCTTGAAGAGCGCTGGCTTTGGATTTGCTTCTTCTAATAAAATGCAACCCAGTGACACTGGGCCAGTTCTGAGACTAGCCCCTAAGACAACTTGTGGGATTCTGCAAACTCTCCTAGAGTTCTGCCTCCACCATGTGAGCAAGCTAGAGGAGGCAGTGAGAGGATGAATGGCTGTATGGAGCAGAGAAAAACTGTCCCTGAGAGTAATCTGAGACTGGTTACCCCCCACACACTCACACATACCTGGCATGAAAGCTAACCACAGAGTCCTCATAAGCACAATCATTCCGTAGAGCCTAACCGCAATCCTTGGCCTGCAAAATTATGAAACAAATAGATGGCTATTGATGCAAGGCATCAAATTTTGTAAGGAGGTTGCTATGTAGCATTAACTGATATGGATATATATATATATATATATATACACACATACACATATACAAGTATATACATATATGTATATAGCAGAATATATAAATTGACTAACCTCAAATAACATGTCCCCCAAAATTACCATATGCAAGCATATGTCAATGAACACACGGGCATCATGGTAATAACAGACATTTTTATTAGTAGGGAATTTTAAATTTCTAGTGAGTTATCTCACTAATATTAGAACAATTCTTGAATTATTCTGCTACAGCTATCACTTTCTCATTTCATGGGGAGTTTTAATTGCTTATTAATAGTCATATCATTTCTCCAGTTTGGGATTCTCGATGCCTGGTGGGCACTGTTTCCTCAGGAAAATAGGCATGTTTCGAATGCACCTCAGTGTCAGGGAGTCAGCTGTGACTCCTGGCCACCCTGTGGACAGCAGAACAAACACTGAGCAGTCCTGTATAGCCTCAAATGTGCTGCTATGAGGAGCCCCCCATTATTTGTGTCAATCCACAAGCACTGAGATGCTGGAGAGTCTACCTCTTTCTTGAAGACCCTCTACTCAACCAGGCATAATGTATGGCTCCAGGGAATTAGTCTCTCCAGTTGAAAAGTTTAAAGTAAATGAGATCAAGTCTCACCTTTCATCAACCTCCCTTCTAAGGGACAATCTGACTGTATTTCTTCCAATACAGATTTGTTTGTTTTTCTGGCAGTCATAGTATAATTTAATATTCTTCCCGAGACCATATTTCAAAGGCTTACATTCTTTTTTTGTTTTTCCTTGTTCTTGTCCAGCTTTGATATGCAAATGAGTATTAAAACTAGCATGCGTTTTTTAGCTTCTCTGTGTTCTAGACTCTAGAGCAAGTTTCAGAATCTTTTATGTCATTATTCTTGGTCTTTTTCTTTCCTGTCTTTTCAATTACCTTTGAGTTTCTCTGACCATGCTGAGGGTTAGGGGTTGGACTGCTAACTTTAAGGTTGACAATTCAAACCCTTTACCCCTGCCACTCCAGGGGGTAAAGATAAAACTATCCCTTCCTAGAAATATTTACTTAATTTCAGAAAAACTATATTGGGCCACTATGAACTAAAATTGACTTTATGGCAGAGGTTTGGACTTGAGTTTTGTTTACGTATGATGTCTTTGATAAGGATGTCATTCATTATGGTCATTAATTTATTCAGCAAATAAGTGAAAGTTGTTTGTGCTAGAGAACTGTGTTAGTTGGTACAGTAGGCTAAGTGTTGGGCAACTGTCTGCTCCAATAATGAGTGATAGTCTTGAAAAGCCTACTGAGCTATTCTCCTTTCTCCTATAGGTTGATTGGTCATAATTACCTCCGCAGCAGTAAGTTAGGTTTTGAGTTTTCTCTGTTGAGGCATTATGCTGACCCTTGGAAAGAGCTGCAGGGGCAGCAGTTAGAAAATACCATCCATTTCTCAAGAAAAAGATGAGGTTTTCTTGTCTACTAAAGCATTACAGTCGTAGAACTCCATATGAACAGTTTTACTCTGTCTTATAGATAGGCAATAAGTCAGAATTTCTTTAATGGCACTGAGATGGGAATTCTACAACACTTAATTACGCTCATGCAAAATTTAGCTATGGATCAAGAAGCAGGTATGTGAACAGAAAAAGGGAATATTGCATGATTTAAAGTCAAGAAAATAGGTCAGGATTGCATTTTCTCACCATACTTTTTCAGTCTGTGTGCCGAGAAAATCATCAAACAAGATGGATTGTAGGAAGAGAATGTGGCATCAGAATTAGAGGGAGGTTTATTAACGGCCTGTAATATTCAGAGAATACAACCTCTTTTGCTGAATGTGAAGAGGAATTGGAATACTTGCTGATAAAGGTCAAGGATTTTAGCCTTCCGTATGGGTTGTAGCTCAATATCAAGAAGACCAAAATCCTCACAACTGGACTGACAGGAAGCAAAGGGAGCCAAGAGTTTCACCTTGGCGTTTCCAGCATGGTGTATGGAGAAAAGATTGAAGTTATCAAGGATTTCAACATGCACTTACAGTCGATGCTTATGGAAGAAACTATCAAGAGATCAAAGACTATATTCGTTGGATACATCTGCTCACAAGACCTTTCTAAAGTATTAAAGAGGGGGTTATTTTGAGGACTAAAGTGTGCATGGCCTAAGCTTTGGTCTTTTCCACAGACTCATCCATTAGACATTGAATAAGACAGAAGAATCAATGCATTTAAATTGCGGTGCTAGAAAAGAATATTGAAAGTAGCGTGAAATGTCAAAAGAACAAACAAATCTGCCATCTAAGAGGAGTAGCCACAATGCTTCTTTAGAGACAAGGATGGCAAGACTTCGTCTCGTGTACTTTGGACATGTTATCAGGAGAGATTAGCCCCTGGAGAAAACATCATGCTTGATAAAGTAAAAGGACAGCAAAAAAAGAGAAAGGTCTCTGACAAAATGTATTGGCACAGCAGATGCAAAATTGGGCTCAAACATAATAACAATTGTGCAATAGTGCAGTGCAGTATCATGCAATGCTTGGTTCTATAGTGTGTAGGAATATTATGAATCCAAACCGACTCCATGGAGCCTAACAGTAACATAGGCTAAGTGTTAGACTGCTAACCGCAAGGTCATTGACTGAAATTACCGGCAGATCTTCAGGAGAAAGATGAAAGTCTTTGCTCCCTTAAAGATATACACTCTTTGAAATTCTACATGGGGTAGCTGAGTTGAAATCAGCTCATTGACAATAGGCTTGGGGTTTTTTGGTTGATTCATTATAATGTATGCATTAGAATCACCAAGGCATCTTATCAAAATGTAGGTTCTGATATAGTATAACTGGAGTAGAAATGCAAATTTACAGCAGGGATTCAACTTTAATGAACCACTTGTAAGTTCTGGTCTGGCACCCAAAGAGTCAGCTACCCTGGTTTTCCCAGCCTGTACTCAATATCACACTGGGTCAACCTACATTTTAAAAATCATTTTAGGGCTGAGCCCCTGTGACACAGTGCTTTTGTGCAGGACTGCAGCCTAAAAGGCTGGCAGTTCAAATCCAGCAGCAGCTCTCCAGTAGCAAGGCTGAGTTTCCAACTCCCATCCGGCAGTGATGCCACACAAAAATACATTTTAGATAACCTGTAATTTACATTAACCCATTTCATTATGGAAGTATCTCTGGAAGATCAAGATAATAGATATTGTTGATAATTGTCTTACAAGTGAAGGTACTAAAACGCCTAGTAAATTCTCTAGTAGCTTCTTAGGTCCCAAAATGGGCAGATCTGGGATTCTATACTTTCAGATATCCTCATTTAAGTCCTAGAAATATTTTCACTAAAAAGAAGCTGTCTCCACTCTTCAGAGAACACTGGAAACTGAGAATGGAGACAACTTCATCTTTGAGATCAACTGAAAGTCAATATCTTGTAACCTATCCGTTAGAAAGAATTAGAATAGTTAAGGCAACTTTATGATTTGGGGTATGGCTCTGACCAAAAAAAATGGAAAAATTCAGGAAGAAAGGGGGCGTGGCAGAGGATATCACCTCTCTTTTTAACTGACATTGCTGGACAAAAAGTGACCAGGCAAGTTTCTAGCTAAGACAACCATTGTCTGTCAGTAGCAATAAATTGTGGACAGTTTTGGGGGTAAACAAAATGAATGGTTGAGGCTTTCAGGAAATTGCCTCTTCTACCACACCCACATACACAATCTCTTAATGAGAAGGAGTATTTACAATGGGCCATCCTATATTCTAAAAAGCAACATTTGGTTTATGAAAATGAGATATTGAAATAAGGATATTGCTTAAGAGTTAACCAGATTCTGAATAGTGTTCCTAAGTATGTCTTAACATCCATCTAATTATGTTTCCAGGTTATCCACAATGAAAAGGGCAGTCTATTTACTCACTTAGCTGGCAGAAGCATATGTGTCTTAACTGATAAATGTGTTTAGATGAAAGGAGTCCAAAAAGGATTTTATTTATTAGAAAATACCATAACTAGTGTCTCTGGCTATATTTTTCCTTACTACCTTTCTGACATTTTCTTTGAAGGTCGTGGAGATGACCGAGTGCAAACAAGTTCACCGTGATTGGGGTTATTTATGCAACTTCCTGTGGACATACAATTTAAGCTTGACCAGGCTGATCACTCTGCACTGAACTCTGGCCAAGGAGTAGGGATTAATCTGCCAAGAGACAGTCTTCGATAAATTATTTGGTTGGGTTTTTTTTTTCTTTTCCTGGTTTAAAACATTTTCCACCAATAAATAATCGAGTTGTACATTGGAAAACGAAAATGACTGACCTCCTCTGAAAGTTAAAGAATGTCTGAAAATGGAAACTGGAGAGCTTTCCCTTCTAGTGTCGTCCACTGAGTCAGAAAATGTACTTATTTATGTGAAATACCAGCAAATGGGCTCCCATGTAATGAAATATTTATTGAAATTGCTTCTTTGGCCCTCTACAGTGGCTGATGGGGTTTAACGAGAGTCAGGTAAGGAAGCCAGAGTGAAGGTATGTCTATTTATTTATTTATGGTTCAAGCAGCTTCTACCATAAGACTTACATTGGGAAATCATACAAGCAGGACCATATATGACTGACAATAACAGTTATTTTCCATTTTCATTGAATTGTTTGCACAGCTCAGAAAAATCAATCTTAAAGGATTTCTATATTTTCTTTGTTCAGTATTTAAGCTTTTGCTCTGTGAAGATCTATTTGCATTAGCTATAATTAAGGGTCACAATACTGAGTACGTACTTAATACTTTTTAGGATTATGTCAACAATGCCTCTATTCTCTTTTTTCTTATCTAATGTGTGAGTGAGAGTGTGTGTGTGGTGTGTGTGTGTGTGTGTGTGTGTTTAGCCTTTCTACGCTTGGAGAATCAGTTTTATTTCACCAACCCAGGCTAAGGGCATTTTCCACTCCTTCCTGCTTTGATCAAGATATATCTGTTAAAATTAAGACCATGCCTCCTCAAACTATAACAATGACCCTGCAAAAGCAATTATTTCAAAACAATTCTTAAAATAAAACAGCTGTATGAGCTATGCTCAGAAAGAATGAAAAGTGTCTAGCATTCTAAAATCTCATATATACCAAATAAAGACATTTTGGGAAAGAAGAAAGCATCTCTGCTCTTCAAAGAATGCTGGATAATACTGTGGCTGCGTGAATTTTCATGAGGTTTATCATGATTTATTGAGAGAGCTTGAGAAAGTCACTAACTGGATTTGTAAAGAAATATTTGCCAGTGTTTACTTAGAGAGCATTCCAACATGCTTATTTACTTTTGCTATTTCTGGCTTTTAGAAAGCTAATAAACTAATAGAGCCATAGAATATTACAGCTGAAAGTAGCCTTAGAAGCCATCTAACCAAGACTTCTCAATTGAGGAACAAGGAAACTGAGACCCAAAAGTGATATGTGAATTGAACAAAGTCACGTTGTCAGCAGCGGAGTGGAAACCAGAATCCAGGTCTTTTGATATCCACTTCAGTGCCTTTTCACACTATCAAAAACACTTTCCACAGTGTCAAACACACACATGTCCAGACACACAGGAGAAACCACAGATAAGTATGAATGTGATAAAAGTGTGTTCAAAGATCACACGTGATTGAACAGGCTGCTAACTCATAGTGTCCATACATTTCATGTGGTGCGGTGAATGCCACGATTATCCACCCAGCTTTGCCCTCTAAGACTGCATCTTCATTCCCCCTGCTACAGGGAGTGTTGCCAAGTCAGCACGGCCAACATTCTCTTTTCTGGTCTTTTTTTTTCTCTTTTCTGGTCTTAACTCGGCTGAAAACACCCACATCCTGAATTAAATGGTTGGTCAGCAGGGGTAGTAGATAAGCCAAGCTCCCAGGTCCCAATTTGGAAGCTTCCCTAGCTACAGGCCTTTGTTGATTCTACAGAGGATCTCAGTTTCTCCTTCTATCCAATTTATTTCCATCATATACCCACAGGTATCAATTCTCTTTCCACAAAACCACCAGCCTGCATATATTCATCTTATAAGTTTCCTTCTAGGAAACCTGACCAGAGACATGCTTAAGAGATGCCAGGGTTAAGAGTATAGACAAGAAAATAAGACTTCCAAGGTATGAATCCTGGCCCTACCACATTCAAGATGAAAAAGTTACTGTAAGTCTCTTTTGGATTAATATTTTTAAAAGGTATTAGAGCCCAAGGCATAGGATAGGTATATATTTGATGAGTTATCCACATAGAAGTCATAGCATAGTAATTGGCAGTATCTGTCAGAGTGTTAAAGAAAACAGATGGCACATTTAAAATAAAAGACTAATGACAGGGATGTGGGTAGAGATAATGGAAGCAATAAGAAATAGTAAGGCCTCCAGGGATGAGCAACAGTGGGACCCAGTATCAGCGTAAGACTTCATGGGACAAGAAGACCAAACAATACTACAGCTCCTGGAGGGAGCGGGGGTTGGCTGTGCAGAGCAGGAGATGACTTCCCTTCTGCCAGACCTGGCAAAGAAGCGGGGAGAATGTGCTATATAACATGATCCACCACCCCCCATTTTCCATCCTCTTGTTCTCTGGTGGTCTACCAGTCTACCATTGGCCAAATACGCCAGCAGCCAAAAGGCAAATAATTTCATTAAAAAAAAATCTGTTAAGGTCAGCCCCACCCTTCATATACACACACAAAAAGAACGGAATGAGGCAAAGAAAGATTGAGACTGGATCTAAAGAATGAGCTGATTGATAATAACCAGCTCGCAGAAATGCCATTGCGTCACCTCTAAGTCATGGCAACTCAACAGCAGTGAGTTTTGAAAAGGCGAACAATGGCACCAATGATGCGCACACACCTGAGAATAATCAACTATTTGAAGTGGATGAGGAAATATTTACCCAAAGAAAGTTCAGAAAGGTTAGGAACAACAGAAGAACAGGAAACATGGGGAGGAGTGGGATAAGTGTTGCTACACTATCGAAACTGCATGAAATGAAATGAAATAAAGTGTGAATTACTAAATGCGTAACAGTTGATCTCGTCAAACCTTCACACCATTCACAATAGAAGGTTTTTAAAAGGAATAAAAATTTAAGGCTGGGACCATGCACCAGTGCACAGTCCTTGGTCTTTAACACTTTAAAGGTCTCACACAGCAGAGATGACCAGTGAAGTGCGTTGTTTGGTTTTCAGACCACTGCTCTCATACCAGTTGATTGTATGTCCAAGTAACATAAAATCCATTTATTTTGGTTACAACTTTAATTTTTCCCATTTATAATGTCTATCCTTCTAATTGTGAGACTTTTTGCTTTACATAGAGTTGTAACACACACTGAAGGCTGTCTTCTTTGATCTTTCATCAATAACTTCATCAAATCCTTTTTATAAGCAAAGTTTGTCATCTAAATATTAATGGGTTGCTCTAAGTTCCTAGAATTACTTTCTAGATTGATTGAATGGGGTCAAAGGATATAACTCAAATGTATACATTTCCTGATTTTAAGACACTCAGTATCCTCTTGTTCTGTTCAAGCAACTGCCTCATGGTCTATGCACAGGTTCTATATGATCACAGCTAAGTGTTCTGGAACACCCATTCTTCAAATTGCTATCCATTCTTTGTTATGATACACAGAGTCGAATGTCTGCACAGTCAATAAAACACAAGTAAACAAACATCGTTCTAGTATAATCTGCTTTCACTCAAGATCAAAATTATATCAGTGATGATATCCTTCACTCCCAATCATTGACTATTGACTCTAACAACTATTTTTTAATTATCATCAGTAAATTTTACTAGGCGGCATTATTGATATGGTTCAATGATTTCTACATTCTGTTGGATAGTCTTTCTTGACTGCTTCCAGACGATTGGGCAGTGAACTGTTTTCCAAATGTCTTGCCATAGGTAAGTGATTACCTGCACTGCTGTACAAATTCACGAAAACATTTCAATGAGTTTTCTGTCAATTCCTGGAGTCTTGTTTTTCAGCCAGGCTTCAGGGTGACTTGGATTCTGTCTTTGATTTCTATCAGTTCTTGATCATATGCTACTTCTGAAATGATCTGTCATTTAGTAAACCAATAATTCAAAATGATAATTATCAGTCCTTTTCTGTTCACCAATGTATAAGATGTCCATCATTTTGCATTCCATTCCATCTTAATTATCCTGTATTTATACTTCATGTTCCACAATTTGATTGCTAATGAATGTTTGCAGCTGTTTCTTCTGATTTTGAATCAGAAGACACTCAAAATATGACTTGAGGAAGAGTTACCCTATCAAAATTGTCCATCATAA
>PVJH01001557.1:0-203526 GCA_004026705.1 Nesogale talazaci | reverse complement strand
ACCGGCACCCTTGAGATCCCTCATCCTTGTTCTGTCTATCTGGAAACTGAAAGATATATATATATATATATATATATATATATATATATATATATATATATATACAGAGAGAGAGAGAGAGAGAGAGAGACCTGATTGGCTCCAGGCTCCTGCTTTTCAGTCTTTTAGCAGGAAGATATGGCTAATGACTCTGGTAGACTCCATTGGCTGAACTGAATTCACCTGGCCTAGGTGAGCCAATTGAGCTTCAGAATTCTTGGCTTGAAACCTGGACCTTTGAGCATTCACAGTGAACCATCCTTTCCTAATCAATAGCTCAAACCCGTGAGCATGCACGATGGATGCCCTCTGTGCTAGCCACCTATCATTCACATGATGAATAATAAAGCATATCACAAAATCACGATTGTTTTCTAGCTCAGAACTACCCTCTCGCCAGGCAGTGTTTATCAGTGTGAGAGACAATGCAGCTTCAAACTATTTTATTCTGGTTTAAATCCCTACTGAGAATTTTTATTTCCTCACCAGATGTACTGAATCAGAATCTATATTTTAACAAGACCATTTTGATTAGTATATTTGATCAATCCATCACTGTCTCAGGGAGGAACTAGGATAGTACTCTATTTGCTGAATAAATCACCAGAGAAACTGGACTATATGAAGAAGAATGTGGCATCATGATTGGAGGAAGGCTTATCAACAACCTGTGATATGCAGATGATACACCGGTGCTTGCTGAAAGTGAGGAAGACTTGACGAACCTGTTGGTGGAGATTAAAACTCAATTTAAGGAAGCCCAATCCTCACCACTGGACCAATAGGTAGCACTATGATAAATGGAGAAAAGCTTGAAATTGTCAAAGACGTTGTTTTGCTTGGATGCACAATCAATGCTTGGGGATGCAGCAGTTGAGAGATCAAAACACATCCTGCATTGGGTAAATGTGCTTCACAAGACCTCTTTTTTTTTGTTTTTGTTTTTTTTGAGCATCACTGCCCTCTGATGGTGGGAGTAGAAGGCCCAGCCTTTGCTCCTATGGAGCTGCTGCTGGAATTGAACCTCCATCCCAGTGGGCTGCTGTCCCGTGACAACCACTACGTCACCGGGGCTCAGCCCAAGACCTCTTTATAGTATTGAAAAAACAAGGATGTTACTTTGAGGATTAAGGTGAGCCTAGTCCGAACCATGCTATTCTCCATTGCCTCATCTGTATATGAAAGTTGGAGATTGACTAAGACAGCCCATAGATGCATTTGAATTGTGGTTCTGGAGAAGAATATTGAAAGTATCATAGACTTCTACTGAAGAATGAGATCTGTACTAGAGTTAGGCCAGGGTGCTCCTTTGTCTTACATACTTCAGACATATTATCAGCAGAGACCAGTCCCTGGAGAAGGACATCTTGTTTGGAGGTGCAGCAAAAAGGAAAGGTTCTTGACAAGCTGGGTTGAGACGCCTGATCTAGGTGAGCCAATCCAGCTTCAGCATTTCTGGCCTGAACCCTGGACCTTTGAGCATGTACAGTGTACCATCCTTTCCTGACCAATGGCTCAAACCCCTAAGCATGCAGTGTAGACATCTGTTATGCAGGTTGTATTTTCATTGTCACGAATTGAACATAGCTAAAGCCTAGTGATTAATCACAAAACCAACATATAAATATGTTGTGTGAAAATTTTATTTTTAATTACCAATAAAGTACTTTTTTTTTCTCGAAGCACAGTATCTTCAACAACTGCATCAAACATAAGAAACAGCGTGAGGCCCTGACTGAGCAATGGTGTACACAAGGTGGCGTATAAGTTGGGATCAAGCTGATGGCACCTGACAACCGCAATCCTGTAGGTTTTCTGATCAAAGGAGTATGAATTATGACAGTGTGACCCCAGACAAAGAAAACAACCCCATACACTCACTGCCATTGGGTTGATGCTGATTCGCAAGGACCCGACAGCACGGGGCAGAACTGCCGATATGAGTTTCCAAGACTGGAACTCTTTTTTTTTTTTTTAGGCATCACTGCCCTCTGGTGGTGGGAGTAGGAGGCCCAGCCTTTGCTCCTGGGAGCTGGAATTGAACCTCCATCCCAGTGGGCCGCAGTTCTGCGCACAACCACAACACCACCGGGGCTCAGCCCAAGACCGTAACTCTTAATGATAGTAGAAAACCTTCTCCTTATACCACACGTGACCCCAATTCTGATGGTGGGCACACCCAAATAAGTCCCAGAGGGTACGTCTTCCCCTGTCTGGGCTAAAGGATTCAAAGAAGCACCCTCTGTCTGGAAGCAGAGTCTTTTATACCCAAGATCAGAAAGGATTCCCTGGAGGCTGAATCTCTATGAAGACTCTAAATCACTGGTTCTCAACCTTCCTCATGCCCATCCATTCATACAGCTCCTCATATTGTGGTGAGCCCCAACCATAAAATTGTTTGCATGGCTCCTTCATAGCTGTCAGTTTGCTGCTATCATGAATGTAAGCATCTGATATGCAGGATGTATTTTCATTGTCACAAATTGAAAATATTAAAGCATAGTGAATAATCATAAAATCAGTATGTAGTTCTATATTGTGGAAATTTTATTTCTAATTATCGATAAAGGAAATTTTGTTTTGAAGCACAGTGTCGCATGTGTATCAGTCTTCATGCTGGGCACTCGTAAATGGGATTTTCTGCATGTGGGCAGACTTTTCTGGAGAGGGATAGAAGAGTGGCCTCTCAATTCTTAAGACCATTGGAAGGATGTGTTGAGAACCACAGCTCTAAATGGATTTGGAGCTCCACTGTAAGATGTAGCCTTCTCCAAACAAAGTGTATGAATTCTAATACATTTCTCTAACAGCAACATGTATTATAGATAAAGATATTTTTCAAAATGCATTGCTTCCTACCTTCTATCAGTTATAACTGGTGTACCTTACCCTTTCACTTCCCTTCTGTTATTTCTCACCCCCCTTTTTCTTTCCTGTTTGCTCTCACTGGACTTATTACATTATTGTCATTTATGACTGTAATTCTTCTTGTTCCTTGGCTAGCTAGCTAATCTTTATTTATCTCATTGCATCTCAACTTCAGGTTCTCTCATCCAGGAATCTTTCACTACAAAATGCTCCAGCATTCTCTCATCATCCTTTCATAGTTCTCCTACACGATAGGCCGGTGTCTACAATATGTTGAGAAGACAGAGACTCATCTATTAACTCTTCCATCCCCAAGTGCTATATTCCATGGGAGAATGAAATACAAGGTAGAATTCTAGTCAGAAACAATGCTTGATAGAATTCTAACATTTATGGACACAGATAAGAAACACATTTTTCTTACTTCGTCTTTTGTTTCATGAACACTGACTGAGTATCTGCTAGTTATCAGGACTTGGGCAGGATCCTGTGACTACACCAATGACCTTGGCAGCTAGGATCATGGCCCTCCCAGAGCTCAAGGTTCTCCTTCCGAAAACTTACCTCTCACACCTTCCCACTGTGCTAGTGAAGCTTCAGGGAAATTAAAGTGTACTTTCCCTCACATAAATGATGGGAACCAATTTGAAAGAATTTAGAACTCTTCTCTATGCTTCTTTTTTCTTTACATAATTTCTCTTTTCATCATTGCTATAAAGGTATTTGGTTTGATAAAGATAGCTTGGAATGCTATATCAGACAGACAGGCTTTGAATCTTAATACCACCAATAACAGATATAGATCTTTACTTAATCCAACTGTCTTCTGTGAACCTCTGTCATTTCTCTGTACAGCTGAGCTCCTGTAGACTAGTGTGTAGCATTTGTTTAGCACTCCGGAGATGTTATTTTCCTCTCGTTTTGCTTAATTTTCATAGAGACCTTGATCTCTTCGTGGATGTAGAATCATTCATAAATAACATGGAAGAGATTAAGAGGTTAAAAAGTGTGTCTGTGTGTAAGTATAAACATGTACACACACACATGCGGCACAGGGTGTTTGCTCTGGAAGAGAAGAGCTCTTGGACTCTCCTGAACTAGGGCTCTGTTTAATTGAGATTCTCTCAGTAAGATCAGACACTTTTACACTCCTTGGTCAAGTCATGTGAAAAAGCTTGAGGAGCATGAAGGTGAGTGAAGCATAGGTATTACTTGCCTTTGAGGGAGCCTGCGATGCACGAGGAAAGCAGTGGGAGACCACCAGCTCCTCTATGGGAGAAAGACAGGACTTCCCACTCGTGTAACGAATTACAATTTCAGAAACCAGATAGAGCAGTAGTTCTCAACCTCCCTAATGCCGCCACCCTTTAATAGAGGTCCTCATGCTGTGGTGACCCCCCCAACCATAAAACTATTTTTGTGGCTACCTCATAACTGCAATTGTACTACTGATGTGAATCAGGTGACTGCTGTGAAAGGGCCGTTCGATGCCTAAAGGTGTCACAACCCACAGGTTGAGAATTACTGATATTGAGTGAACGGCAAAGGGAAAGCTACAGCTTCATTGAAGAACCTGTTATACAGGGATTCATAAGTGTTTGAGTGTATGAGGAATGCCTGTGAGAGGCTATTATTACGTGCAAAGCCCAGGAACAGGAGAAGTCAAGAACCTGGGAAGAAGTCAGCGAAGACATATCTTGCTTAAACAGAGGAAAGAGGTGAGCACACATAAAGAGTCTCCTTTTGCTCAGCACCTTAAAGGTGGTGGCCAAAAAGGAGCTGCATGTACTGTGTGGTTGGGTGACTGGAGAACACTGCCAGTTACATCCACTGAGCCTGGAAATGCCTCCGTGGAGCCCATCCATCTACCATATATTAACAGAATCCCATATGACTCTACCACTCACATTTCCAGATCTCACACTTGGAGAGCTGTCTTAGAAACAAAAATCTGGTTTGTCATTGCCATACAATCCGCATTGTGACTTCTAAATGCTTTTGTTCTGGACTACTGGATTCATGCACAACTTGAACAAATATCAGCATTAAATGTCCACGTAAATGAAGAGTAAGAACACACGCTTTCTCTTATATGTGATTTGCTGGAAGGGCCGAATGTCTCTCACAAGAGTCCTCAGAGGCAGATTTTAATCATACTCATTTTACAGATGAGGGAACGGACCCTTCAAAAAGCTAGTTTTCCAAAAGCTCACAACCTCTTTACGAGTCACAGCATACGGATTCTCAGTCAACTATGAACAAAGGAATATGCTCTTGTCCTTGGTGTGATCTACTACCCATTGTAAAAGGTAAATGTCACTACCCTGTTTTAAACAGTCTGAGAAAAAATTCCAGAAAGAAATTATGACCCAGCAGTTATGCTTGGAATCACAAATCATCATTACACTGCTAGTGTGGGTTAAATTCTGGCCAAGGAAACATCTGGAACAGCCAGGCCGAAGGGCAGTAAACCCAACAATGACTCAGTCAAAGCATGAGTTTGGACACTGACTGTATTACCCTGGGAATAATTAAATTTTAATTGACTTATCTTGCTATAGTTTCTATTCTCCTGTACTTAATCTAACAACATAAACTGTAATGTCTAGGTCACAGCTGATTTTCCCTGATCTCAGCTGAGATAGAAAGTGGACAGTGGGAACCCATTCTCTGTAAATTATGGAGCAAATGGCATTAAAATTCTAGCGCCCTTAACTCTAGTCTCAGAATGTTCCTCATCTCTTGGCTTTGACTTCGTGTCCTTTATCCTGACTCCTGCTCACTTCTCTGTCCAGGTCTGCCTTTCTCTGTGTGTGCTCAGTACACAGATTGCTCCCATTTTTTTTGCTACGTTCATGGCCCCACACTTCAGAATTGCCTTCTGCTCTACCTTGGTCTACAACTAACCTCTTTGTTCCAAAAGAAGAAAGCAGCTATCATTTAATTAACTCACTTCACTCTGGGATAAGCAGCCAACCCGCCAATAGTTTTCTTGAAAGCATCGTGACAACCCAAAGAGAACTCTCCTGGAGTGAGAAATAGTGCACCAGTCAGGTCTTGAAAGTCCGAGTAAATAAGAGAAAAGACACATTCAAATGAGGAGTCGAATCCAAGGCTCTTCTGTGAGGAAATCCTGCATTGCAGAGAGAGAGAGAGATGAAGTAGAAGTCAGATACGGTTTCATTATGTTTGTATCAGGAAGGGGCTTGTGTGATAAAGACTTGTGCAGCCCCAGTGAGCCATCTCCTTGTTTCGTTGTTCTCCAACCATAAGAACAAAGGCATACGTGCCAGTGGCTGTTGACCTTAGCTGTTGCTGAGGTCAAACTCAGGGGACCCACACTCATGGTGTCTGCCTGTATGAAAGATCAGAACTGCTCCAGGGGACTTTCTTCTCTGTCACCATTATGGGAGTCTCCATGGTGCCTTGGGTAGAAACACTCAGCTGTCGACCATAGCCCAACCTTTGGAACTCCCCAGCAGCGTTACGAGAGGAGGTGGTGGCAGTCTGCTGCCACAAAGCTGCACAGCCTTGATCTTGACCTTGACCTTCTCTTGGGAGCAGCCAGTCCTATTATGTCCTCCAGGGTGATTTGAATCTAACTCAACGGTACAAAGCATTTTTGGTGTAATCTTTACAGAAGTCGATGTCCACATCTTTCTTCTGTAGAGCCACGGGATGGATTCAAACCACCAACCTTCAGGTTCACAGTCAATCAATGGACTGCTTGCACCATCCAAGCTTCTTTAGGATAGCAAATTGGTGTAAATGTCTATTTTGTAATAGCAACATCTTGTTTTGCTATACAAGTTATTTTGCTTTAACTACAGTGAGTAGAAAAGTATCTTGGGAATGCAAGAGACTTGGGAATGCAAGGAAATGCCTGAGCAGTAGGGAAGTAATCCCACAGTGTATAAACTCTCCTATGCTTCACTCAGCCTGCTCCCTGGTTTTCTCCTGCACACAGTGACTGTTGCCAGATGGAATCTCTTCATTAGGAAGGGTGGTCTCCATCTCACCACCAGTGTCTGTCCTTGCCCTCCCTCACTCTGCTAGCTGCAACCACCTTCCCCCGCCGATGGAAACACTTTCCCAAGTTAAAGTACTGGTTGCCCAGCCTACTCTAATTCTGTGAGCCTCAGGACTCCAGGTCAGTGCTTGCAGCAGTGGAAGTGACTTTAAATGATGCTGGAGAAATGCATCCGCACAGCTCTGCTGGAAGCCGGCAAATAACTAATTGAGCCATCACTCTGTTAACATAAGAAAAGCATCAATTTTCATTTGCACACCCGACTTGTGCTTCTTGTATTGAAATCTCCCTGTGAGTTCAAATGCCTAGCTGGGTAAGGGAGGGGGGTGACACAAATCACCTCAGTAGCCTTCTATATTCTTAAGAACTGCCTGGCACACAAGGCACACTGTCTCCAGTGTACTATTAAGGTTATCACTGCCTCCTCCTTCCCTTCTTTTCAAAGCCACATAAGCTGTATTCAGAATCCCTAGGTCTCTGCAAGCTTGGATAGGCCGCCATTCACGGGCTCCCAGGACAGCTCACCCTGCTGGATGCAGAAGAGAGTTTTTGCGGGCTGCAGGAGTCATTTACATTCTCTCTGACAAGGTTTGGGATTCAGAGTGTTTGAGGCACTGATGTCTGTTTGAATTCACAGTGAGCTCACGTGTGTGCTTCTGACCAAGGGTCATCTTCTACTCTGGTGACTTCCTCTGGCTCTAATTGCATTATGACAGAAGTCATGGCTGTTAATGCTCTTTTATGAGAGAATATCAGAAGCCCCTTATGCACCCCCAATTTGTTCCTTTGATTTATAAGCACCGAGGGCATTTATAACTTTGCCGGCTTTCCCTCTTTCCCCCCCTTTATTGCTAAATTGAAAATTCTGTAGAAGGGTGTGCCACTCTCGGGAACTGAGTACATTTTGTGATTCATTGTTTTTTGGAAAGTTGTATGGTGATATGTAATCAATAAGGTTTGTGCATAACTGTGGCTTCAATTCAGACTGTGCTCATTTTGCCTTATGCGCTAAGGTTTCTATAGGCATTCTGGTTGGTATCATCATGTAAGCCAGCACACTGGGGTGAATCAGGTTTCTGAGATAGACAAGTAGAGAAATGCCAAGACAAAGAAGTGAGTGATTCCTGAGGGAATGGGAGAGTGGTCATGTGAGTAATTGTGTAGACTCTGCAATTAGTGATATTTGTGAGACGTCCTTCCACTTCCAGACCGATTCTGAGTCTCACATGGATGCCGTGATCATTTTGTAAGGACTTCATGTTTATGAAGGAATAAATAAAAAGTCCCACATGGTATGTATTTCAATTTTCAGTCAAATGGAAAAATAAGAAACTTAAAGCCTAGATTGACCAGTCAGTGATTTCCATCCCACTGATTGTGACACTGGTTTATAACGAACTAGGGATCCAAGTTGATCCAACAGCCCACAACGGGGGGCTTGTCATTGGCACCACTCGAGAGAGGAAGGTTCTCTGTTGATACTATTGTTCGGTGCTATCTGGACTCCATCATGTGCTGAGAGAGACAGTCAGCAAGTAGCACCATCCAAAGGAGACTGGACCGAAAGATAATGAGAGTCACACCAAACACTGATGGTAACTTCCCACACTTGTCTGGAGCCAAGACTCTCCCTGGACTAGCCCATTCTTATTGACAACCTATATACATTTTTAAATCTCTAGCATCAAACTCACTGGCTGATAAGGGATGAACTGTACTATTCTCAATGATCCTGTGAAATTGCTCTGTGCTGTCTGTATTCTGACATGAAGGTTTTATTCTGAACATTATTATATAATTCATTCATGAGGCAATTTAAACACCCTCGTCTTCATCACTCTAGACTTTTAGCACATTTCTGTCAAGGTTCTTAGCACATGTATCTGAACATTTATTCAAGGTGAGTTGAAGATGAATGCCATAACCTTACAGGATTTAATTAAGAAAACAATTCCTTCATACTTGTGTAAATAGGCTCATTTTCCGTGGTGGCTCGACTGTAAGGTTGGTCCATGATTCCCACTTTCTGAGTGATTCCCACTTGAGCGGAGGTGGGGCGTCTGGTTTACTTTTAACGAATAGAATATGATGGACGTGATGAGATTTCACCTTTACAAATACGTTGCATAGGATTGTAACCTTCTTGCAAGGTACGTTTGCCCTTGCTTGTACACTGGAACATTGTGATCTCCCTCATGGAAAAGGGTCGTGTGAAAAGAAACAGGGTAGGCTCAGTCTGAAACCTTCCAGATATGGAACACTCCAACAGCCATGCAAGGTAAACTGGAAACAAGTTCTTCCAGTTAATCCAGAAGGGGGATCGAAAAAAGCCCTAGCCAGCACATTGATTGCTGACTCAGGAGATGCTTAAACCCAGGCCCAAGGCAACCCATGTCTAAATTTCTGACTTAAAGGGACTGGAAGGTAATTAAATGTCTGCGGTTTAACCCCTGTGATAGTTTTCCATGTCAATTTAGACAGCCAGGATCCTCCATAGTTTGGGCTTCACATAATGTAAACGATTACAGGCTGCCTTATGTAGCAAGAAAAGCTGCCTTATGTAGGACCTGACTCAAGTCCCAGGCTGATGATGCCTCCTTGGGGCGGTGGTGTCCTTCACACACACACACACACACACACACGCACACACAAACACATTATGGAAAATCCCCTCCCTTTTCCTTCTAGTTAGTCTGATTTCTTGGAATCTGGGTCCGTGACTTGTCATGTGTCCTGTCCTCCCTGTGAGTTACCACTGTCCCAGCATATTGTCCATCTATCCTGGAAACTATCAGAACCTTACACCCAACCTATTGATATGACTCGGCATCCACTGTGTGCTTTGTTTTCTTGTTTTGTTCTCTTTCTTACCGATAATCTCTCTACTCCCTTGTTTCATGCGTAGCCTTGGCAACTGTGTGGGACCGGAAGGGTCTCCAACTTAACATGTTAGCCATGACTTCAACCAGACTGTACTTGTCTGCCCTGCTGCTGGATTGGGCCACTCCTTTTCTGACACATGTAAGTGTCCCAGATTTTAATTCTCTAGAGGATTCAGCCTAGCACAAGCCTTTACAATACTGGTAATATAGCTATATAAAAATAAATAGCTAAAACACTTGTTATCTATTATACCACATATCAGATAAAGCAATGAGACTCCCAGCAGTGTAGCAGCAATGGAGAAAAATATGTTTTGGGGGTGTTGTATTAAATGGTTCTTTTCGACAGCCTCTAGACTTTCTGGTTTTAGTTGAAAGTGAAAACTTGAAAAATTAGTTAGAACAATTTTGAATAATAATAGGATTCTCCCATTAGGCATATCACCCAGCAATTTCTACATCATATTGGCATACCCAAGTTTAGAATTGAGAGCATAGGAGTGCTATCAGTTTTACAGATGTGATTTAGAAACAAATAATGTAGAACCTGTTTCCAAGAATAGGTAACAATCCCCAGTTTAATAAGGAGCAAGGCTAATGCTTAAATAACATGGCTACAGATCTAAAACCACTGGTCATGATGGGAGACATGAAGAAAAGTCAAAAAATATTGCTAGTAACCTTTCAGTTTGTACATTTACAGTTTTATCCCAAACATATCGAGTTTCTGCAGTCAGAGGGTGACTGCAGACAAGTTCTCTAAATAAACCACTTGCCTCATTAAGGTGCTCAATTAACAGTCCCATCAAAGCAGTGACTTCCCAGATAGTCTACTGGGTCAGTTAAGTTCAAAGCAGAGAAGTCAGTTTAAAAAGCCTGCTTTTCTGATTTCCCAAAGGAGTGATCTTGATACATTTTCTCAGAGAACAAAAGACAATCACAGGAACTTATAGAAAGAAGCTTTTAGAACATTGAAAACTACATTGGTGAGAAAAAAAACTAGGATCGCTGTGCTAAGAATTTTTTTCCATTATGAAAATTGATCTTTCAAAGATGCCACAATTTCTATTTTACTGGTATAAATTTAAAAAGCACAGAATTATTTGAAGAAGAGTAAAAGAGATGGAAACACTGCCTTCACTAATGTATGTCAAGAAAGAATAGCTTCCTATTTTGACATTTTTGCCTAGTGAAAATTTCTATGATTTTGTAGCAATCCTATCTGATTTATCTTCATATGTTAAGATAGCTAATATTGAAAATCACTGTTTTTAATATGGGTCTCAAAACTTACCCTTACGAGAAAAGACCCATTTAATTTTTACTGTGTTTGAGTTTTGAAATGGGTTTGGTTAGCAAATGTGCACACAATATTAAGAATGAAATTCCAAAATTGAAACTCATTACTTTCTCAAAATTGATGATTTAAGTGTTAAACAGATTGTTACTAATATACTAAGACAAATTGTTTTCTAACACATATTCTTTTTTTAAGTATAGCTGACACAAAATGGGCTTATTCAGCATTGGTATAAATACCAAAATCCTACTACTAATTAGACTAAAAGAATTGCCTGGATATTGATAATTCCAAGTTGGATGAGTTGCATCCTGGCATAGGCATAAATTCCACTCAGGCAATTACTTTGCAATGAATTCATAGTGGGGGAAAATGAGACTTCTCTTTTAAGGAGGTGTTTGCTTGTTAAAATAAACAATTCATTTGAGAATGGATTTTTTTCTGAAATGACGTCATGTTATTAAACAATTCTAGGTGAAGAAGAAAAGAGGGGGGTGCAAAGAATTCAAGTGAAATATATTTCCTAGTGTGAGGATAATTTACACCAATTATTAGAAATTAAAATTGAGTGATATATGGAAAATGACCATTTTTATTGTCTCTCCATTTCAAGTGGGCCCAAATGAGTACAGCTAAGACAGAATGGAATCCATCAAACCTTCTCTGGACATACAGGGAGGAGACCTTGCATCAAAAAATGGCCTTGGTCTTGAAGTGTCTGATCGCCCTTTTTCTCTTATATATTTAAACTTCATAATGAAGCTTTGGGTACATTTTATCTCTGATAAAAAGTTTAGTTTTGTGCTATTTAAGATTGCCTTTTATGAGTTATTTTAAAAATAGAAACAGTGGATTATGTTAAAATCTATTGTAATAAATCACATCCATGGCATTAAACTTTGGTTTTGCCGAGGTAATTGTGGCAGTCATGTACTTGATATCAATTTCATGATTGGGATGGAGGAGTGTATCCTGTTAATCTAGAGATAGCCAATGAGGCCTCTGTGTGAGCCTGGCTTTCTCCTGAGAATTCTGGGAAGTCTTGCGGTTTTTCCCATTTGGAGTAGAGACTTGACTCAGTCTCTGGGAGACGAACTACTGACAAGACAAGATGATGGCATGCTGATAGATCCTGACTCCTGGAACCTGGAGGAACTAGAGGAAAAGCCACCTAGATTTTCCCTAATGGAACCAGAACTCTTGGGGCCAGGGAAGCCACTGACAGACCCCTGCCAGTGCTGTGATGCTTCTACTGCCAATGGATAGTGCTGAGGGACCCTGAGCCCTGGAAATGAGGCACCATGGGGGAACCCCTGCCTGCACCAGGATGCTTATACTGCACACGCTTCGTGAGTCATAAGGAGACTTTCCAGACTGGCATCAGACATATGGGCTAATATCGGACTTATGACCTTGGACTGGACTGGGCTGGCATGCTTTCTCAATGTTCCATTCCTCTTATATATAAACCTTTCCCTTATATCCACCTGCGGGTCTATGAATTTTTTTCTCTAGTCTACCCGGACTAACACAGTAATGCTGATGTTTTTCTGACAATCCAGTGTGTTTTCATTTTCCTTTTAGTTATGATGAAATGCCAAGCTATTATCATTTAGCTTCTGAGTCTCTTGTTTCCACTCCCTCCCTTGCCTGTTTCCTATCAATTCTCTGATCTCAACTAAAACCAAACTCCCTGCCTTTGCTTTGATTTTGGCTGAGAGTGACCCTGCAGGACACAGCACAATCGCCCCTCTGAGTTGCCCAGGCAGTAGGCTTTTACAAGGGAGGAAAATCTTCTCTTCTCCTAGAGTTTGAACTACTGGCATTGCTGGGTGAGGTCACATATGCCATCCGGCTCCTGAGTGTGGTTTACAGATGCCCAGGATGAGTTTGAATCTACGTGGACTCAATCTGAGTCAGAAATGTTGGCCTCCCTGTCAGCTTGGTAGTAACAAAGATTGACGTGAGATCGACCTCAAAAGAGCCCCCTAAAATAGTGGTTATAATATTATCAGTTCATGACAAGTATCTGTAAACAGCAGATTAGGACATTAACATCATTCCTTACTGGATTTCGAACACACTATACAACTACTGATGATGAGTCTACAAGCAGCTATTTTTCAGAGAGAATTAAAAAAAATCTTCATGAAAACATGTTTCAATGATTGATTACCTTGTGTTAGTATAGTGGTTACATGTTTGGCTATTATCCATACGGTTAGCTATTTGAAACTATCTGGCCCTCTAAGAAGAGTATCATGTGAGTATTCAGCTATGCATTGAAAGACTTACTTCATATGATGATATTTCAAGTTATTTTAAATCTATTGTTTCATGTTATATAAATCATCCCTTCAAATTCTAAGAAAAGACTCCTAAACTCTTAAGCAAGACAACTTGGTCCAGGGAGCTTTATTTGTCTTTTCTGGACAGAACATAAGTCGATTCATTTTCAGTTTCCTACTGCATTCCATGGAATGATTTAGAAAAATGTCATTCCTAAGGCCCATTATGATCACCTCTGCTTTAAAGTAGATCAGAAATGTGAATCACTGTTTTTCCTGGGATTCCTTTAGGCTTGTCTACACTGTTGCAGAAAACTGGGGAGAAAAGGTTTCCATTGAGCTTCATTGACATCTTATTTAAAAAGTGTTTGCTGTTGGTAACAATGAGACACTCAGAAAACAATGTACAACAACCGATGTGTACATTCTTGGGGGAAAACACTTGAGTATTGCCTTTGTGATAAATAACTAAGATTTTGAAAGCTATCTCTTGGTAATTTTCAGTTTCACCTTAATTGTGAGAGTATCAAAAATAAATTTTACTACTTTGCTCTTGATCATTTAACAAGTCATTTAATTAAACTGTTGTGCTATTTTTTGTTATTAAGAATTGGTGATGATTTGGAATTATCAGAGCAATTTCTAATCTATTTTCCCTTTTTCACTGCTGCTCCTGTATAAATATGACATTTGTGACAAATTCCTGGTATAAGTTAGCAATTATTAACAGCTAATGCTTATGAATCCTTATTATTCAGACATTGAGTTAGCAGTAAATGTTACTTTAAAAGGAATATGATTAAAATTATACTAGCTAGAAAGGAAGTGCAGACAAATTAATCATTAATGAAGTATTTTTAAGAAGTGAGCAATAAATTAATCATGAGCTTAGTAATTTAGATACATTTAACGGCATAAATGTGTAATATAAGAAGTTAGCATTTATTTCTTCATTCCTATGTCTTCTGAAAGCAAATGCACATTATAAAAATGGAGGTTCCATTGATGTATGTATGAAACACATAAGAAAGAAATACTAAGACGAAGCTAATGGCGAATTTTACCACTCATTGAGAGTCAGAGGAGCTTAATTTTAGTTACTTTTTCAGGCGCTTACTGACCAGGTAGCCCTTGTCAATTTTTCATTGCTATGACCCCCAAATGTGTATTGCTGCTTGTCAAGACCTGTTAATTCTGATGCGCCTAAAGCCTCATTCTCACACTGTTGCTCTGAACTCTACAACTTGCCAGCTTGCGAGCTGCTGTCTTCTCAGGCAAGCCTCATACGGTCGATGTGGGAAAAGCCAAGCGCAAAATGGAGGTTACTTAAAAATTCTATCAACTACTAAAGCTCAGCATCTAAAGAGTAAAACTGCATCGAGGACACAGTAGCAAGAGAGCGTAAGATTCTGGGCTGCGAGTTCAAATTCACAATAAGGTCATGATTCAAATCCCAAAGGGGCATCATTCTACCTGAAGGAAGTTGGGTCTCAGAGATTCCATTCTCTTCTTTAAGAAGTGGTTAACAGCTAGGCAGGCAGGCAGTGAGATAGTTAAGCTTTGGGCTTCTAATGGAAAGGTTGGTTTTTCAAACATGTCAGGAGTCATGCAAGAGAGAGAGAAAGAAAAACCCTGATGCTTGCTTTCTCTAAGGGTTACAGGCTGAGAGACCCTGCAAAATCATTTTACTCTGTCACATGGGGTTGGAATGGACACAAAAGCAATGGAAAACAAGAACAGTTAAAGATATTGGGATCTGTTAGGAACCAGGCACTGTGCTGCTACTAGGAAGCATGAAGGTGCAAGAAAATAAGCAGGAGCTAAAGCTATACACCATAGGGTTTAGCTAAGTTCTGAACTCCAGCACTTCAAATTATTCTATATCTAGGCAGAAAACCAAACATGTTTTGCTAAATACAATTGTGTCTTCGTTGCAAAATGTAACTCTAATTTTAGGACCTTATATCCTATGTCTATTTGTCTTTAAAACTTTAGAGTAGTGTTTATATGAAATAGCTTTCATATAAATATTTTATATGAAATATTTTAATTTCATAAAATTAAAATATTTTAGTACTTTTCCTATGTCTATTGGCTTAAAAATAAATTTTCTATTTTATACATTAGGGGAGTATTTTAACTACATCATATGGTAGAATTCTATACACTAAGAAAGGATTATGTTTGCTGCTCTTGAAAGACATTTCAGGCCCTCCTTCAATATCATCCATTAATCTCAAGATAAGAAATGTCTCACATATCAATTGGAAGTTATTTTCCAAAATGTGAGCTAAACATTAACATTATGTGCTTTGCTCTCCAAAAACCACGTGTGTGCTGTGTGGCTTATCAATATGGCTATATACATTTGTTAATGTTACTTACTATGTTAGTTACTGTGATTGTCAGGTGCTGTTGAATTGGTTCCAACCCCTAGCTGCCATCTGTACAATGGAAGGCAACACTGCCCCATCCGGTGCCACCATCACATGCAGTCATGGTGTCAATCCATCTTCTGGAAGGTCTTCTTTTTTGCTGCCTCACTATATTACCAAACATGGTGCCCTTCTCCAGAGACTAATCTCTCCTGACAACTTGCTGAGACAAAATCTCACCATCTTTTCCTCTGAGGAGAGTTTTGGGTGTATTTTTCCCAAGACACATTAGTTAGTTCTTTTGACAGTCCAAGGTACTTTCACCATAATTTAAGTGCATCTATTCTTTTGGTCTTCCTTATTCAAGATCCAAGTTTCATATATATATATATGTAATTGAATATACCCTACCTTGGTCAGGCACATGTTCGTTATCAAAGTAATATCCTTGCTTTTGAACACTTCTTTGTATATAAGAGAGAGATTTATATACAAGAGAAATGGAAAATTGCGGAAGCATCCCAACCCAATCCAGTCCAAGCCCACAAGTCTGATATTAGTCTATGTCTGATACTAATCTTATAAAGTCCTCTTCAGTCTCAGAAGGCACATGCAATGATGCCAGGACAATCACCAGCCAGTGGGTGCAGACTCCTGTGTATCCGTGATGGTAGAAGCATCTCAGCACTGGCAGGAGTCTCTAGGTGGCTCTTCCAGTTTCAGAGATGTGCTTCCATCAGGGTAAGCCCATGTGGCTTCTCCTCTGACTCCTCCAGTTTCCAGGACTCAGAGTCTATCAGCATGCTGCTGCATTGTATTGTCAGTTGCAATGTCTCCCAAACTGTAAGTCTTTCAACTCCAATATGGCCAGATTTCCCAGAAAACTCAGGAGAAAGTCATGCCCACACAGATGTCGTTTTTGAACACTTTTCAATAGTTCTTGCACAGTCAAATTGTCCAATGCCATGCATCATTTGATCTCTTGTCTGTTCCTTCCATGACCATTAATTATAGATCCAACAAGATGGAATATTCAACTTCAATCATTTCTATGTTTACTATACTACTGTTGATCATATCTTGATATTGCATTAATGTTTCTACATATTATATATAGATATAAAATATCTCCCCTAAATGTTCACTTTCTACCAAAAAGAACTATATATCTGAGAACATACTGCTTATAATCTCAAACTCACCTTACTGTCTTTTTCAAAATTACCACCACTTTTGAGATTCTCAAGTCAACTTCATCTTTCCAAACGTGCTGGTGTGAGGGCAACCCCACGAAGTCAGTTAAGTTGATATCTAAGGACATGCTTCCCTCTACTCAAGACCTTGTTGCTCTCTCTTGGCACCTTCTCAAACATTTGTAAGGAATATTGAAGTAATCAGACTGTCACTAGAGACTCAATTTTAAAGTGACAACACACATACACAATATTTTTTTCTCTTTCTCATGATGTGTCCAGGATGAATAAAGGGAAAGGACTAAACCGTCACCACCATACAATGTTTACCCCATTTCTTGGTAGAAGGAAATCCTCCCTGAGCACTTTAAATTGTTAAGATAAAAACAAACAGAAAGCCTTTTTTCCTGTTATATGAAGTTATTTCATGGCCACAGTGAGGCTTATACTAACTACTTATATACTAACTTATATACTTATACTATACTATATTATACTATATATAATATATTATATATACTATATATACACTATACTATCCTATATACTTATATACTTATACTCAGGAAATCCTCCCTGAGCACTTTAAATTGTTAAGATAAAAACAAACAGAAAGCCTTTTTTCCTGTTATATGAAGTTATTTCATGGCCACAGTGAGGCTTATACTAACTAATTATATACTAACTTATATACTTATATACTAACTACTTATACTAACATTGTCTTGGTATCTTCTGATTACAAAAAGCTCTCAAAAAGCATTTTTGGACATATGACTAATCAACAGTCAAGAAGAAACCACTTTCCTTGGGAGGTTCTGAGTTCATGAGCACTTTGTTGGCTTTTCTAATTTGCTGTTAATAAGACAGACATTGAGCATTCTAAAGAGCATTCAGAAGTTTAAGGGGTCCACCACAGTAGAAATTAGTTCATTTTAAAACCAACATATAGTTCTACTTTCTCCCAGGATATTTTTGAAAAACAACAAACACAACCCCACCAAACCCATTACCTTAGAGTCATGCTGGCTCATGGTGACCATGAAAGGCACAGACAAACTGCTCCACTGGGTTTTGAACCCAATCTTTATGGAAGCAGAATGCTCTATCTCCCTCCTGCAAATGAGCTTGTTAGGTCTGACCACTGACATGCATTATGACACTGTGCCAAGAGGGCCCCATCAGACATCATTCTTAGTCTCAGCTGTGGGAGTGTCTTTTGTTTCAAGAGCGTGTGCACAAGAAAAACTCTCTTTTCATTCCTCTTTGGGGGGGGGGGGAAAGGTGGCATGTGGGGAACCCATCCACTGAAACTATTTCTTTGATCATCATTTCCAAAGGCTAACATGGCAAATGTCCAAGATCTCTGATAGGAATTCTGTCCAATGATATATTTTTCACATTGGGTAAACACAAGCAAACAACATAGGTAGGAGTGGCATACTTAATTTCTCAGGACAAGCAGGAAGATAAAAATATTTGCTGCACATTTTGTACTATATAAAATGATCTTTAAGTGATGAATGGCTTATTCTGTGCAGACGACTACAATAATGACATTTATCAAGCCCCATATGTCAAGATACTGGAAGACATATCACATAGCAAATAGCTAAGAAGGACTACTCAGAGGAAAATACAAACATTTCCAGGAGTTTCCGGGAACCAGCGGTGTCAGCTGTAGTTGAGTGTCTCCTAGATAAAAGAAAAAGTTCCTACTCTGGACTATAAAAATGTTCACTGCCATCAATCAAATCCATTCTTTGAACATAGGGGCTTTTGGTTTGCTTTCCCAAACCAAACTCACTGTAGATTCCTACTCACAGGTGTTAAATAATAAAATAATAGGAGTAATAAGAGTAGAAGTAGCAATAACATTTCCCCCTAAATTTATCACACATTTTATCTGACTGAAGAATTTACATAACCCTAGGTCAGTGGTTCTCAACCTTCATAATGTCACCACCCTTTGATATAGTTCCTTATGTTGTGGTGACCCCCAACCATAAAATTATTTTTGTTGCTACTTCATAGCTATAATTTTGCTGTTGTTATGAACTAGGCGATCCCTGTGAAAGAGTCTCTTGACCTCCAAAGGGATTGCGACCCATGGGATGAGAACCTCTGCCTCAGGACATAGGTAAAATAGTTACCTATATTGGGGAGAGGGGGGCAGAAGTAAAATGGGAGATAATTTTGCTCCAATCCATGCAAGTGGTGAACATTATGCTTGAATGAAAATCTCCAGCTTAACATTACAATGAGTCAGGTGCCTTGAGTCCAAAATTTTTCAGTAGAAGCCCCTCATTCTTGCACTTTTCTCCAATCATGAATGAGGAGAGCGTTTTCGAGTGGCCGGTGACTCATTGATGCTAATTGATTCAGAACTCAATTATCCCACTCTTAGATCGGCCTCTCTGCTTTGCTCCAGGTCCAGATTCTTTACTTTCTGTCTTGGCCCTGGTGAACACTCTTGTGGCTTTTTTTCTTGCCTCCAAGTCAGAAGATGAAGATTCAAATCAGTATCAAAATACTCTCAGATGGTAATGGAATTCCAAGTTGGAGTCCAGCTTCTCTGGGATTCTGGGAGTCAGGCATTAGGATTCTGCCTAGTAAATAGCCTCTCAGCAAGTGTGTTTCACAGTCCTTTGAGGGAAATTGTGAGGGGGAACTTCCCAAGATGAAAAGCATTAATCCTCAGAAAGGCTATGTGATGATAATGTATCAGGTACTGTAAGGTAAGGCAGAACTAAACAGGGACAAAGGTTTTTCCAGAAAGTCTCTGATATTAGTCTTTAGACAAATGGTGTGCCAGATAAAAAAAATGCACACAAAAGACTGTGCTAGGCAGCAATGGAGACCATAATAATCTACATGCTTTGCTTTAGCAGGTAGCCATTCTGATCCCTAATCCAAACTTGCCAATGGTTTCCATGAGTGAAAATTTAAAACACTGTGATAGCCAATTAATGCAAAGAAACACCTCTCTACACCAGTCCAGCGCATGAATGAACATGAACACAATACAATTATTGGGGTGAAGAACATAATGAATACCTGCAGTGTTTCCACTTCAAGGGAAAAAAAAACATTATTCTCAGCAACCTGAAGAGGTCAGACAATAGAATGGATGTTCAACTTTATGAATCCCTATCATGGTGGAAGCATACAGCCATGTAGACTACTTTTGTTAATGTTTTATAACAAAATGGACTTTTATACATCTAGAAGAAGACAGTTAATTGGTTTTAATGAGTAAATTTGTAAAAGAGGTTTAGATTCATTGGAATACTTATTTAAAATATATTGAGTATTGCAAAATTGCAATTCTTCTGCTCCCTGAGGATTTAAACTTCCAAGGTATTTGTCAAGACTAAAATTCTAAACCCTTCAAAAATGTCAGTTGAATCATGAAAAGACAGAGAAGTTAGCTATCATCTGTGTTCTTTGTTGTAAGAATGAGAACTAGAACTAGACTAGGGATTTGAGTTTTATAATTTCCTATCTTCAAACATTAGAAGTTTCTTCCATTCTCTTGGTAAAAGGCAAAAGAAATGTTTCACTTTGGTTAACAAAAGGAAGACATATTAGCCTAAGATTAAAATAATAATCAGCACAAGCGGGCATGGATGCATAAGGGCCAGTGCTCCAGAAGGTTTACTACAGCAGCGACAACCGCCTAGAAGATTTCTACTACACAGCTAAAAAGGAGGAAATCAAGAACACAGAACTTAGCAGCAAGCCTGTTTAACAGAAAAGAAAAAAATGAGGGTGGTGGCTGGGGGGATTGAGTTTAAAAGGATGTATATTGGACCATGTGGTTTCCCCACTACCTCAAAACTGAAACAATTGACTATCATGTCTGTTTTCCCCTTTTATTTCCCTGCATCAGCTCAGCATAGCCTTTCATTATTTCTTATGAAAAAGTGAGTGGGATGTGATACTGTGGTTGCTATAGTAACTCATTTTTTAATGAGTGTAAAGACGGCTATCCAACCAAACAAACAGCTCTCTCTCTCCATCTCTCTCTCTTGCTCTCTCAAACACACACACACACACACACACACACACACACACATTAGAGGGTAGTGATGGGGAAATTTGACTGAAATGTGACTCATAATAAAACAAGTACAGAAAAAACATTGAAAGCTAGTTAAGGAATAGAATTATAACTGATTGAACAAAGTTTCATTTTCAAGCCTTTCCCCAAGGATGTGATTTGAGTGCATTTCAACCACACTCATTTGAATAAAATTAATGGAATATTTTGAAAAACTGATATTTTGCTATTCTTGTTACATTTTCACAAAACTTGGCCTGCCGATGATACAGAAAACATAGTGAGAAAACATTCAAATGCAACTTATCAAAATAAAAATGTGCTATCAGTTTAAAATGCCGATAGAATTGGATGAAAAATTTTACACTCTCATTCATGGTTTTTTTTTAAGGCATCAATGGTTCAATAATAGAATATTTACCGTTCATGTGGGAGAGCTGAACTCAGTTTCCAGCTAATGCCCATCTTAGGCAGTTACCCTCCATCTACCACTGGAGGCTCACACGGTGTTATATGATGAGCAACTTTCAGCAGAACTTCTAGACTGGACTAGGGTAGGAAGGAAAGCCGGGTGATTGGCTTCTGTAAATCAGCCACTGAAAATCCTATTCCTCACACCTGTCCAACCAGGTTACACGTGGGGTGCCTTGAGTCAGTGGGGCTGACTCCAATAACAAAAGCATACATTTTCTATGGCAAGATATTAAGAAATAGCCAAGTCTCATTATTGAGGAGACCAAAATAAGTATGGATAAATGTCAAGCTTGTCAAGAATATTTAAAATATTATTAATGCTACCAAGGAGTCCTGGTGGCACGGTGGGCTAGGTGTTGGGCGGCTAGTCAGAGGGTAGGTGGTTCAGGCTCACCAGTCGCTCTGCAGAAGGAAGAAGAGGTGGCCTGCATCTGTAAAGATGGCACATCTAGGACAGTCTATAGTGTTCACTAAGACTTAGGGTGAACTCATTGGCAGGAGGTGTTGCTGTGGTTTCACAGTGCCAGCATGAAAGACAGGATCTCTGGGGAAGCAATGGTTAAACACTTAGCTGCCAAGCTGATGATTGGTGGTCAGAACGCACTTGGTAACTAACTGTGGGTTACCAGGTGTGAGGCACACCTGGGGATCAGCTCCATAAAGGTCAATGTTAGGAAAACTCTGCATGGGACAGTTCCATTCTGTCACATGGGGTCACTCGGAGTTGAAATGGACTCAGTGGCCCCTGACACCAACAACAAATGTTGCATAAATTCAGTAGATTGGAAGTTTATAGAAAAAGCATGCAGAGTCAGCTCAAAAGAAGCAATAAGTAGAACAAAAAATGGGTCTGATAAAAATCTTTGGTAAAAGCTTCGGTGTATGCAAGGTACCAAATTCTCTAGAACTCACTTCACCCAGAGCAGCCATATGGGCTGCCTAAACTGTTTCACAATATCCACTTGGAATGTGGCTGAAATGTATTACTTTATAACATCCTCACAAGGCAATTGCTAACACTGTTTCTATATCCATTGTGTTCATCACACAGCGACTCTACAGGACAGAATAGAATTTCTTTTTAAGATTTCCAAGGCTGAATCTTTATAGGAGAAAGCCTCGAAGCACAGTGGGCTAACTGTTGGATTGATAACTGAAAGGTTAAGAGTTCATATCCACCCATCACTACCCAGGGGAACAATAAGGCAGTCAGCTGCTGTAGAATTGTATAGTCTTGGAAATTCTAAGGAATCACATTTCTCTATCTTACACAGTCAATCAATTGGAATAAACTTGATAGCATTACTGTTTTTTTTAATGTCTGTAAACTTCAACTCTGGCATTTTCTTCTTGTGGGAGGGCTGCTGCACCTATTGTAAGTCTTCTGACAGTCAGTAAGCTGAGTCCAGCTCACTTCAATCCTAAAGGACAGAGAAGAACTGCCCCTGTGGATTTCCAAGACTCTCTACCTTTAGAGGAGTAAAACCACTCATCTTTCTCCGGCCGACTGGCTGATGGGTTGAATTGCTAACCTGGTGCTTAGCAGCCCAACATGTGACCCACTACTCCAGAGTTTCCCAGGCTTTTTCCATCTTTATGGAAGCAGACGGCATTATCTCTCTCCCTCAGAGTTTGAGTTGCTGAACTTCCAGCACAGTGTCTGCCTGACAGCACCAATGAGGTTCTTTATCATATGGGGTTGTGGTTAATGGGGGAGCAAAGAACAAGCAGTATAAGAAGAAAGAAAATGTTCTAAAACTGATTGTGGAAAAAATTATGCATCACTTCTTGAGATGATTGAACTATGTGATTGTAAGAGGTCTCGATTGTGCCCTAATAAAATTATGTATATTAGAATATATTTTATATATTATGCTGTATATTCAAATATGTTTTGACTATATAATTGAATATATTATAAATCAGAATGTGTGCTTATCTTCAAAATATATACTTTATATATTAGAATGTGTGTTTATATATATTACAATGTATATTTATGTGTTAGGGTGTATATTCACATATGTGAATGTATACAAATATTACAGTGGGTGGAGCATGCTCAATATTTCCCAAGCTAGACAAACTGAAGAAAAATTAAAGACTAGAGT
The DNA here is from genome assembly GCA_004026705.1 of Nesogale talazaci. NCBI lineage: Eukaryota > Metazoa > Chordata > Mammalia > Afrosoricida > Tenrecidae > Nesogale > Nesogale talazaci. Next base: position 179,903 of record PVJH01001557.1, on the reverse strand, counting down.
TGGAATACTGAATGATTTTATGGGTAAAACATTGAACTACCCAGGAAACATTTAAAGCAAATGGAAGTAATACAGTCATTGTGTCCAAAATAGACAACATTCAACCATTTCAGGAGGTAGCGTAGGAAAAAGGACCAGTTGTGTTGAAAGAAGAATGCTAAGCTGTATTGAAGGCATTGCCAAAATATCCCAAAGTAAACTAGAAACAAATGCTACAGGAATTGATGGTATACCAGCTGAGATGTTTCAAGGAACAGATGCAATCTTTGAAGCGCTCATTTGCACATTAGGAAACACAGAGGAAAACAACTACCTAGCCAAGTGACTAGAAGACATCCATATTCATGAACACTCCAAAGAAAGATCATCTAACAGGACGAGGAAGCCATTGAGTAATACCATTAATATTATATGTAAGTAAATTTTTGCTATAGTACATTGGCAGAAAACTACCAGAAATTCAAGGAGATTTAGAAGATGTAGAACAAAGATATTACTGCACAAGCCAGATAGATATGGATTGAAAACAGCAAAAATGAGAAATATATTTACCTGTGTTTTATTGACTATGCAAGATTTTTGACTTTGTCATCTCCAAAAATTACAGCTTACCTTGTAAAGAATGGAAAATCCAGAACACTTATTTGTGCTCATGTAGAATGTATACAATACTATACATCAACAAATAGGTAATTTTTAAAAGGGGGGGATACTGTAGTTAAAAATCAGGGAAAATGTGTGCTGGGGTTGTCTCCTTTTACCATACTTAATCAATTTGTATGCTGAGCACTTAATCCAAGAAACCAAACTATATAAAAAATAACATGGTATCAGGATCCGAAGAATTCCCTTTAATAACCTGTGATATGCAGATGATATCTGGCTGAAAGCAAAGAAGATGTGAAGGGATTATTGATAAGGATCAAAAAATACAACTGTCAATGTGGTTTACATCTCAACATACTGGAATCAAAAATCTCTGCAACTGGACCAATAACTGGCACCATGATAAACAGAACAAATATTAAAATTTCCAAAGATTGACTTTTACATCAATGTCCATGGAAGCAGCAGTGAATAAATCAAGCAAATTTGCATCAGACAAGCTGTTACAATTTTTTAAAGTGTTAGAAAGATATCACTTTGAGAGGTATGGTGAGTCTGACTTATACCATGGTATTTTAAAGTTCCTTCTTTGAAAAGTGGACAATGAACAAGGCAATGTAGAAAAGTTGATGCCTTTGAATGATGGTATTGGTGAAGAATACTGAATACACAATGGACATCAAGAAGTACAAAAATTTTGTCTCAGAAGAAGTATCACTATACAGCTTCTTAGATGCTAGGGTACCAAGACTGGGTCTCAGATACTTTAAGATTTTTCACAGTCAGTCCCTAAACAGGACATCAAGCTTGGCAAAGGGAAGGGTCAGCATAAAAGAGGGGAGGCCCTCCAGGAAAGGAGTATTCCAGCGGCTAGAGCAAGCAATTATCTGAAGAGTGGTCCAGGACCACACAGAGGGAGGGTCTGTTTCACATAAAGTCACAGAGTTAGGAACGATTCACAGCAACAACAGCAACAAATGGTTCCCCTTTCATTTACCAGCTTTCATCATTTTATAGAAAAGGAGTATAGATTAAAAATTATGCAAACAAAGCATGTCTGTTCTAAAACTAATCGTATTCCCCTGCGGAAATCAGTGTTGCATAAAGAATGACTCTAAATCACACATATTAAGTTTTTAATTCTTAACACCCAACTTGTTTTCATTTGTAAAAAAATTCTTTCTTTTCTTTTTAAGATAATAATGTCAGAATAATTCTTTCTGGCATGAAGCAAAATTAGTTTTTAACATCCCACTTTAAGGTAATGTATAATTATATCATCAAATGAAGGGAACAAATTTTTAAAGGGAAGAAAAGGGCAAAACTTAATGTATTTCAGGCCCGCTTTCTCATTTCAAAACCAAGACTAATGACACTCCCTCAGAACTTCAACACCAATTCATTACATGGAATTCATATTTTTGTATTAATGTAGTAAATGTTGATATAGTCATTCAAATCTCTAAAAAATCAATAAAATACCTTAGTTATTTTCTAAAAATCACATTGTGATAGTTCTTAAGCATGACCAAATCAGATAAATATTTCCTCTTTATAGAAAAACCGGTGAAACCAAATAAAACAAATACAGACAATAATTCGGAAACTCAAGCAAGAAATGGAGGCATGGAGAATTAGATCCAACACTGTTTTAAAAGGAAAGTGAATGAAAATGGCAAAGAAGATGAGATGTATGGTAGAAATGTAGCGACTAGACATTCAGAGGCAGTGTGGCCGTCTTAAGACAAAGTCTGTAGAAATCCAAGGTGAAGCATTTAAAACAGCAGCTTCCAATGAAGAACGGAAAGAAAAGCAAATGGATTAGTCTTGAAATTGCAGCTAGAAATTTTCTCAGAGGCAATAATGATGAGACTTTTCCTCACATACTTGGACGTGTTACCAAAAAGGACCAGACCCTAGAGAAGGATGCCAGCTGTGAGAATGGTGCGGGGCTGTCAAGTGCATGTGATGTTGTACACATTTAGTAGTGAAACTGGACTTCACACTACCTAACAACATAGAAAAGTCAGCAACGCGATTCTTAACAGAAAGATAAGAAAAACAAACAATCTTCTTGAGGGCAGGGAGGAGAAAACGCATTGCCATCAAGTGGATTCCTACTTGAAATGACCCTACAAGACAGAGGAGAACTGCTACTGGGGGTTTCTCAGACTGTAAGTCATTGTGGGAGTCAAAGACTTCTTCGTTCTCTGGTGGTGGAATGATAAAATGACCCCCATGATGAACGCTGGAGCCCAGATCCTTAAGTGGCTTATAGGTTGGGCTGCTATCCAAAAGGGGAGCAGTTGAAACTCATGAGCCACTTCGTAGAAGAAAGACCAGCCTTTGGCTCTTGTGAAACTTTACAGCCTTAGAAACCTGTAAGGGCCATTCTCTGTTTGATAGGATCTCTCTGAGTCTTGTGGAATGCTCTTGCTGGCAGTTAGTTATTATGAGCACTCATTTTCAATATTGTAGTGGAAGTTCTAGCCAGAAGAAGAAAGCAAGAAAGTTAAACACAGAGCACAAATATTAAGAAGAGATAATGTGTGTGTGCGTGTGTTAAGCTTGGTTGACTAGAGAAACAGATCCAGAGACATTCATATATGTATGAGAGAGTTTTATATCAAGAATAATTATATATCAAAAAAAAATCCCACCGAATGCAACTCAAGTCCATAAGTCTGACACTAGTCCATAAATGTCTTTTCAAACAACTTTTTTCAAACTTACACAGCTGCATGCAATGATGCAGAATGCCCAAAGATCACAGACCAGTAAGAACAAGGTCTTGTGGGTCCAATGGCGGTGGTATTATTTTAGGGCTCTGGCAACAACCAGAGTCAGCCAGCGGGAAGGTGAAGTCCACAACCACAAGGAGACCCCACCAGTCTATGACCTGATTGACATACTGAATGCCACCCCTACACTTTTTATATCTCCAAGTTGACATGAAATGATGGAACTACCACACTGTCCCTATTTGCAATGATATGAAACACTACAGGATCCTAGAGAATCCACAGGGTTATTCTCAGTCTTATTGATGTTAAGTATCTTCACGTAGAAGAAAGCATTGCCCAATCCTGCATCATACTCGAAATCATCATATTCGTGAATCTAGGATCATGAGTTATAAACCAGTTCGAATATACAACAACAAGGAGAAGCAGCCTGATATTAGCCTTTTTGAGTTGGACAATCATGTGGTCTATGACACCAGTAATAGCAAATTCAAGAGGAATGATGCCACGTCCATCATCAAGAACATTACAGAGTCCATCTTGAATTATAATGCTGTCTATGCTGTAGCAACATTTATATGGCTACAGAAGAATCCTGGTGGTGCAGTGGTTACAGGTTGGGCTGCTAATTGTAAGTCAGTTCCGTGAAAGAAAGACTGGACTTTCTACTCCTGTAGAGAGTTATGTCTTGGAAACTCACATGAGCAGTTCTCTGTTCCATATGATCATTGTGAGTTGGAATTAACTCCATGGAAGTGAGCTTTTCAATTTTTTAAAAAAAATTATAGGCCTACAATGAAGACTAGTTAATACAACTATTATGCAGATTGATATACAAACCACTTACCACATTAATGAATAAATCAAAAGATTTTTACAGATGTATTTTGCCCCAAATTGATTTTAAAAATCTAATAAAGCTGAGCCCCGGTGGCGTAGTGGTTGTGCGCGGAACTGCGGCCCACTGGGATGGAGGTTCAAGTCCAGCTCCTGTAAGGCTGGGCCTCCTACTCCCACCACTGGAGGGCAATGATGCCTAAAATAAAAAAAAAAAAATAAAAATAAATAAAAATCTAATAAAGTACACGGAGGATTACCAGTGATTCAAATTTGAAAATTGGAAACAAAGAGGAAACAATGGTAGTTAGAAAATATGACCATGGTGATTGAGATTGAGATTGTGTGATATAATTTTGTAAGACAGATAACCTTTTCTTTGCAAATATCTGTTTACAGCAAGATACCCAGGGTTGTACACATGGACCACTCGAGGTGGAATACATAGAAATCAAATTGATTACATCTGTAGGAAAAAACAATAGAGAAATTGAATATCACCATCTATAATGAGGTCAGCGGCTAACTGTGGTAAAACACACCATCAATTGCTCATGTGCAAGTTCAAGTTTAGCTGATAAAATTAAATCCAACTCACTGCCATTACTAACTCATTGTAACTCCTAACTCATTATAACCCTGTATAGAGATTCTGAAATTATACACCTTTATGAAAGTAAAAAATCCTATCTTTCTCCTTCAGTGCAACTGATAGGTTGAGGTTCCCAAACTTAAATCATCTACTGTCCTCTTAAAAAGCATTCCTCATGACCTCCCTAGCAATGAAAACCTTTTGAACTCCAGCCCAGAACCCAGGATAAAGTGTAGGTACAATGCCCTTAGATCATTCCACACACCATCGGGGCACGGTGGCACCCACTTTGGGAAACTATGGTACTTTAAACCATCAGTGCCACCAGGATGTCTTTAAATCAAGTTCACAAGATTCAAAATATGTCTGAATATATCCCACTTGAATTTAGTGATCACCTCAAAAAGAGATTTGAAGCATGGAACCCAAATAACCAGAAGATGTTGAATAGAAAAATTAAAAATCAGGGGTAGGGAAGGCAAATGGGGAACTAATATGAAGGAGTACAAGAAGGAAGAAAATACTTTGATTGTGGTAGCAGTTGTACACTTCTTGATATGACTGAAATATTGAATATTATGATAACTAAATTATGTCCTAAGAAATGTGTGTTGGGGGAGAGGGTAAAGGCAACTCTAGAACAAATTAAAACCTTATAATTAAATAAGCAAAGAACTGGAGTTAGACAACTAAACGTGCTTAGTATATTTCAAGCTAAAGAACTAAAGAAAAATTTCAAACTTCGTGTTCCAATATGGAAGAAATATCAGGAGCAAAATTTTGAAAGATTCATGAAATTTGAGCCACACAGATAAACCTTATCCAAAAGCAAGGCTCTGGGAATTTAAAGAATACCCAATGAAATGTCTCAACAAGCTGATATAGTGAGAGAAGCATTTATAAGTCTATGTTAACAAATTTGGAACACAGGAAGAGATCTCTATTGGGTCCATTTGTAAGAATGTGACACAAGAGAGTATGAAAAGTTTTGAACAATATCATTGATATTAAATGCAAGTACATTTGCTGATAATTAAAGATAATTAACACCAACTACAGCAATATATTATCACAGAGCTGTCAGAAATTCAAATAGAGTACTATAAAGATGTTTTCTTGAATTTTTACAATGAATAGCTTTTGACAGTGTGTATTATAACAAAGCAGATAATATGAAGAATGGGCCTTCTAGAACACTTTATTGTATACCTGAAGAATCCATACATAGAGCAAAAGAGAGTCATTTGAGTACATCAAAGGTTTACTAGATGGTTTGGTATTAGGAAAGGTGATAAATAAATGATACATCTTGGTTTTCTTACTGATGATAAAGCAATAAATAGTCTTCAATGTGGATTACAGCTAAAAGTAAAACATGTAAAAATCCTCACTGCTTGATCAGTAGACATCATGGTTAGCAGAACAAATATTGAAATGACCAAAGATTTAATTTTACTTGAATCTATCATCAGCACCCGTGGAAGCAACAGTTGCTGCCCTTTGTAAAGGTTTATTCCCAGGGCAGCAGAATCTAGGGCATCATCAAAAGACATGATAGTAAGTGTCAACAGTGGGGACCAAGCAGCGGACAGCCATGTGAACTTTCCTGATGGAATTTCATTTGAAATCAGAATAATATAAATTATATATATATATATATATATTTTACATTGCAAATTATACCATGGAATAATAGTGTCAGAGATTTTTTACATTAACTCAAATCTCAGGATAACCAGGAGATTCAGCTGTTGATTATTGGCAAGCATATAGAACTATGACATATCTTAAGTCTTAGAACAGTCTCAACATTTCTTCACTGACTAACGAAATGGCAGGAATTTGCTTTGCGGACACTGTGGTAGTTACATAATCTGTTTTCAATTTGAGATTCATGAGTGAAGGGGTGGAGTTTAGCCTCAGCATGATGACCTCATTTGAAGGTGCTAAAGATATACATAACTCACTGAAGATAGGCACAGGCTCACTCCCTGGAAGACATTACAGCTACAAGACACTTGGAGGTACAATAGTGTCCTGAGCTGAAGAAGCCATGTGGAGACCCCTGCTAGTGCTGAGATGCTTATATTCCCCCTGGATCCACAAGATTTTCCACCTGTAATCTCCCTGCATTCAGCATCATTGCATGTGTTTCGTGCATCTGAAGAGGGCGTTATAGATTTGTGTTAGACATATGGGCTAATATCAGACTTATGGACTTGATCTGCATTGGGCTGCAATGTTTTTTTAATGTCTGATCACTCTTTCATAAAGCTCTTTCACATATGAGTGCCTCTATGAAGGTGTTTCTCTAGTTTACTCTGAGGTGAATGAGAAAGGACTCTTGGAGTTATCTTACTGTTCCAGAACATATCCATAACACAGCATGCTTGTCTCTTAGAAGAAATGGAAAGTTACAAAAAGTTCAAAATGATTGTGGTGGAAAACAAGGGAAACATGGCGTAAATTAAGGAAGTTACAGAGAGGAAAACACGACATATTCTAGGACATAATAAGCAAGAAGGCTACTAAGTCAAGAATTAAATAGCTCACAAAGCTCTTTCATGTGTTGGAGGACATGGTGCCTCAAGCCAGGACATTTTTACCTCGTGGCATATGTAAGTCAGATGTTAAATAAGTAAGACAGAAGGATAATTGATGAATTTGATTGACCATGTTAGTGAAGAGTATCGAAACCCCCATGGACTAACAGAACAAAGAAATCTTCCTGGAGAGAAGCACAGCCAGACTGCTCCTTAGAAGCAATGATGGTGATACATTTATCTTATGTACTGTATCAAAAGAGCAAATTTCTGAAAAATGACATTATACTTAGTAAAGTGGAGGGTTAGTAAACCAGAAAAAAATGCTATATGGGTTAGTCGCACAGTGACTGCAACAAAGGCTCAAACATAGCCTTCTCAATGTAGCCATTGTGAAGATAGCATAAGACTGGGTAGTGTCTACCTTGATTGTGTATGGTTGCTACACCTTCGACTGTACCTACAAAACACAGGGTCACTTTGAATCAGAGTGGACCTGATGGCAGTGGGTTTTTGTTTTTGGTCATTGATGCCTCGTTTCAACATCCAGCAGCCAGTATTCATCTTTTTATATATTGTTATACATGTACATGTTAATATAGAAAACCCTGGTATTCAGGAGTTAAATCAGATCTCTATATCTTGGAAAGCCATGGCACAGCCAACCACTGCATATCATTGAATGGTTCTCTTGTCTTTCAGTTACAAATGGACTATGGCAAATTTTTAATCCAAAGGAGTATACAGAAATTAAATTACTTGTGCCTTGATTAGAACTCAGTTTATTAATGTTGTAGATATAAGTCCTCTAGTTTATCTTAAGCTTTAAAGCTCAAATGGCTAAAATTTTGGATTATGAATCTAGTAATTTTGTGCTAAGATGAAAGTATTCCCCATCCATTTTTATAAGTGCCTAATTAATATATTTTCAGAGTAAATTTCCCTAGAAATTTAACAATATTTACAAGTAAGATTAATTAAATCTTTTTAGACATTTCAAACCACTATCCCAGATTTATTTGATATTCTCAACATCTGCAAATAACTGGGAGGGCAGACTCCTAAATCTATACACCTAAATCTTTCTAGGAATGTAAGTATCCCTCATAAATCTAATAAACAAATTTATAAATTTAATACATCATATTCTCCAGGTGTACCTAACATGTTCAAATAAAAAATAGAGCATACTTGATTCTGTACAAGTATTCCACATTTATTTTTACATATCCTGACCCAACACACATACATATTCATAGTATTGGGCTTTTTATTTTTTCTTTATTCACATATTTTCATGCTTTCTTAAAGAAGAAAAATAAATTTATTAAAAACAAGTAGAACTGGGAGAAAAGTGAAGTTATCCTCTGGGCAAACTGGAGACTATTTTTGTTGAAGATTCAGAACCATCATGAATTTAGCTCTCTTTTAGAAATTAGTGATTGGACAAGAGATTAAAGGGACTTCAAAAGGTTCAGAGAGGGGAGAGTGGAACTAAAATGTAATTCATTTTTTCCATGAACATTTTAGAGCCCACTCACATTCAAAGTTCAGACATTTCAAAGTGTAGCAATGTATTAGGGACATATTTGCTTGCTTATAACTACAGAGCTTCAATCTTTTAGAACAAAATTTTAACTAGATGAATTGATATACTTTCATTAGAAGTTATCATTTTTTTCAGCTAATAAAAGGTTCCTGTGCATGTATCTTTTTCTATGTTATAGTCAGTGAAGCACTGAATATACTTTGAGATTCACGCTACCAATCTATATAATTATTCTGTAATAATTGACCTTTGCCAAGATGGATTGACACGGAAGCTGCAAGGGTGGATTCAAACATGACAATGGGGCGGATGGCACAGTAAAGGGTAGGTTTTTGTTTGACTGTACATAGTGCTGCTGTGAGTTGAAGCTGGCGCCACAGCATCTAACCACAATACAGGGGTTCCACTCCCCCCCCAAAAAAACCAACATAAAAGTTTTGCTGGGTGAAGTTTTTCTAGTATGCAGCTTTCCCTCGAGGCGAGCATTTGGAACCACTGGTGTCACCTATGCTCTCTGGTCATAGTGAATTTTTTTTCATAAAAGAAGTTTCCCTTGAACCTATTTTTTTGTGATGGCCAATTTAAGAGAGCAGCATGCAGCTGTGAAGTTTGATTTCCTCTTCAGGAAAATTGCCTTAGAAAGTGTTGTGATGTTAAACACAGCTTTCAAGGGCAGCAAAAATCATAAGTGTATGAGTGATTTGCTCGTTTCCTACAAGGTGAAATGTTAGTTGATGACAAAGCTTGTTCTGGAGATCTGTTAACTTCTCAAAAGGATGAAAATGTGATTTGTAGTGCACTTGGCATTAATTCCACAGGGTCAGACTGCTTATCAAGCTTTCTATTTAGATGGTCTGAAAAAAGGGTGTGCAACCACACCACAAAGCACAAGCTCATGCAGTCGTCTCCGTGTGCCAGTTTTTGGCAAAAAGAGCATGTTTCTCTTATCCCACACACTTTACTCAGCTGACCTCGCTCCGTGCGATTTCCTTTTGCTTCCGTGAATGAAGAGGAATATGAAAGGACAATTATTTGAGGACTCAGTGATAAAGAAAAAAATGAGGGAGGTGCTGTTAGTCATCCAAACAGATGAGTTTGCAAAGCTTTTCAAGAATGAAATCACAGATTTGACAAATGCATTACATGTAATGGGGTGTTTCAAAAATTTTTTTAAATACATAACTTTGAAAAAACACGTCTTCATGTTTTTTGAGGGGGCCTCCTCATATGTGTTAGTCTGGGCAGACTAGAGGAACAAATTTCATAGACATGCATATAGATATAAGGAAAAGGTTTATATACAAGAAGAACAGGACACTGAGCCCAGTCCAGTTCAAAGTTTTAAGTACAATATTGAACCATATGCCCGAAATCAGTCTACATAGTCTCCTTCCGACTCATGAAGTCACAGGTCAGTGGGTGCAGAATCCCGGCGCTGGCAGCGATCTCCCCATGGCTCCTCGCTTCCAGGGCTCAGGGTCCATCAACAGCAGAAGTAACTCATTGCTGGCAGAGGTCTCCATGTGGCCACCCCAGCTTCAGAGGTCTGGCTCCATCAGGGCAAGACCGTGGGGTCTCTCCACCAGCTCCTCCAGCTTCTCAGACTCTGCCAGCTTGTCTTTTCTGTGATTTCTCGTCTCTAAGACTAACTCCTAACAACTGGGGAAGATAGTTTCTCATCTTCAGGAGGGAAATATCGTGAGATTTCCCACAAGTCTCAAGAGAAAGCCATGCCCACATAGAGGCCTCATTGGCTACTCAATAGCTATTTCCAGATTAACAGGCTAGACTCCACCCCTACATTTCAATCATGAAATTAACATAAGCACATGACTGCCACATCATAGTAATGCTGACTATAAGAATCAGTGTAAGTCTGTTCTTAGAGGCAGTAATCAATTATCTCCTGTTTTACAGCTTCACCATTTCTGAGATCTGTTGTTCACCCACAACATTCTTTTCCCATTGAGTGTGATAATTCATTGGAATAACCTCATAAAGCTCCCAGAAACAACTTGATTTCAATAATCATTTTATTAAAAGAGGTTTAAAGTAGAAAGGAAGATGTGCAATGGAAGTGCTTTTAGAAAAGTTTCAGCATAGAACCTCAATGTCTGAAAGACACCCATTTACATCTCAAAGGACACCTGTTTACCCATGCCCCAAACCACTGTCTATTCTCACCCTTTAGGAAACTCTCCAACAGGAAACTCAGTCACATGATTTAGCTGGCTCAGAAATTTATCATTCCTCTGGACTTTGGGCTGGGATTGTATCTTGAAAACTCCCTTATCTGTGAGCTAATTTAATGAATATTCTGCTACTACTCACTGGTCCATTCATTGTGTCCACTGTTTCTGGTGCTTCCACAGCCATGTCCTCCCACCAATGGCAGGTTTGTTTGTTCTGCGAGCATTGCAGGCAGGGTCTCAAATCCAATGAACATATGCCTCTCCCGGATCTTATTGGTCAAGAAACCTCAACTGAGACTCATGCTCCTGCTCTGTCCAGGGTTTTTGCAATGTAACCCTTAAAATTCTTGTTAATCGTAAGGACAGTTTCATAACCAACCCAGGTAAAGGGCAGACTGGGTTATCCAGCAGGCCCCCACTTCACCCCTTATTCCCACCCAGCCAAATGTTGTAAAAGTCAGTTACACTTGCTGTTATTAGATTCCTGGAGTCGTTTCCTACTCTTACCAACTGTATGTACAGCAAAGAAAAACACTGCCTAGTTTTGTGCTACCCCCACAATGGTTGTTATGTTTGAGTCCATTGTTGCAGCTACTGTGTCAATTCATCACCTTCCAGGCCTCCATCTTTTTTGATGACTTTCTACTTGACCAGATTAGTCTCTCCTCATAACATGTGCAAAGCATATGAAATAAAGTCTCACTATCCTTGCTGCTAAGGAGAATTCTATTCTTCCAAAAAAGATTATTAACTATAGAGTGGATCATAAATCGGTTAATCACTTCAAAGATCTTTTTATAGCAATAAACCCACCAATCATTTTCAAGATTCTGGCTAATAATTTTGGGAAAATCACAGGGCAAGAAATGTCACATAACAAAACACTGTAGTGCACACTCCCTTAAGAAAAACTCATATAACTGACATTTTTTGGAGTAAAAATACACCTTCCATATAGAGGCAGTGTTACTCAAAGAATAAACAATACTACCAAACTCTGTGACCTAACCCAAATATTTCTTTTCTCTGCCTTACTTCTGTGTCTCTAAAATGAAATGATGACAGAAATAGCTCATGGAAATGTTTTGGTCATCAAATTAATCAATACTTTCTTTTTTTATAGTCCTGAAACTCGAGGAAAAGGTAGTAGAAAAGTACTGGACAATGAGTTGAGAAATGTCAAGGATGTCAGAGAAGGTGAGTCCTGAGTAAGAAATGGCAGAGAGATTTCAATCGAGATCCTTTTAATAAGAGGCCTGGAAACATAGGTACCGAGGCTACCAAGCCAGATGTGCACCAGAGCATGGCCTTCCTCGGGACTCTGAATCCATGAGAGCAGCACCTCTCATACATTGCAGTGCACTGGCTGTGCAGATATCTGCGATGGGGAGAAAAGCTCTTTTCTCATAAGAACAACTTGTTGCTTGCCTGTTCCAGTGCTAAGAACTGTAATCCTATCTATTTCATGGAATGGTATTGATGATGAAATTAGTTTACATATACAGTGCTAATTAGATTCTATAAACCTTTCGTAAATTGGCAAATTCTTGTGTATGGATATGTATATGGGTGTGTCGATTTGTCTATATCTATGGATATCACCCAGCTTAAGAAATAGGACATAATTGTGCCCCCTTTGACAGCACATATGCTAAAAAATAGAACATTATCAATATTATTGTATTCTTTCTTATATCCTCTTCTGAATATATGTTTCTCTCTCCCTGAAATCAATATTCTCTGGAGGTCTTGTGCAGCAGATTTACACGCACACAGCACATCTTTTGACCTGTTGACTGCTGCATCCACGAGCACTGATTGCGTAACCAAGCAAGACAAAATCCTTGATAATTTCAACCTTTTCTTCATTCATCAGATGTTGCTCGTTAGTCCAGTTGTGTTTGGACCTTTTTTAGATTGAGCTGTAATACATACTGAAGATGCAAATCCTTTATCTTCATCAGCAAGCGCTTCAAGTCCTCTTCAATTTCAACTAAGTTTGAATCACCTGCATATCACAGTTGCTAATAAGCTTTCCTCCAATTTTGATGCTACATTCTTCTTCGTACAAGCCAGTTTCTCTAATTATTTGCTCAGCATACAGAATGAACAATTATTGTGAGAGAATATAACCCTGCCACACACCTTTTCTGATTTTAAGACACGCAGCAGTACTGAATTCTTCCACAATGACTCTTCATCCATATACAAGTTCAGCAGAAGCAGAATGAAGTTGTTCTGGAAATCTCACTCTTCTCAGGGTTATTCATGCTTTTTTGTGACCTGCAGTTAAATGCCCTGCCATAGTAGATGAAACACTGGCAAGCATACTTCTGATATTCTGAGATTAAGCCTAGAGCCATCTGACATCAACAAGGATAGTCTGAGTTCTGTGTCATTTCTGACTCTGTTCGAATCTCTGGAAGCTCCCGGTCAATGTGAAACCATTGCTGGATGATCTTCAGCAAAATTGTACTAGAATGTGATATGAAAGATATTGATCTTCAATTTAAAAATCAATTGGCTTATGTTTATTTGAAATTGGTACAAATATGGCTCTCGTCCAGTCAGTTGACAAAGTACTTGTCTTCCAAAGTTCCAGGCATAAACAAGTGAATGCTTCTAGTTCCTCATCTGCTGGTTGAAACATTTCCATTGATATTCCATTAATTTCTGGAACATGATGATTTTAACTAATACTTTCAAAGCACTTGAACTTCAGCCTTTACCACCCCTGGTTCTTACTCATGTCTTTCTTCTTGAAATGGAGTGTTCACTTGCTCTTCTTGGTATAGTGATTCTGCGTATTATCCCCAGCTTCTTTTGATGCTTCTGGCATCTCTCAATATTTTGTCCGTAGAATCTTGTACAACTTGGGGCTTTCATTTTTCCTGTAGCTTTTTCAGTTTAAGATATGCAGAGCATGTTCTTCCCCTTTGTGTTTCTAACTCTAGATATTTGTACATTTCATTATCATATTTGACTTTGTCTTCCTGAGCTGCCTTTTGAAATTTTTTGGTCAGATCTCCAGCTTCATCATGTATCCCAATGCTTTAGGTACTCTATGACTAAGAGGAAATTTTAGTCTCTTCTGACATCCATTTTGATCATTTTCTTTCTTTTTTGCTTTTTAATGACCTTCATTAATTATGACCTTGATGTCATCTCACAACTCACTTGGTTTTCTGTCATTAGTACTCAATGTATCAGATATGTTTTTGAGATGTTCACAAATTCAGGTGAGATAGACTCAAGGTTTTATTTTGATCGGTCCTCGAGCACTATCTCCAACAATGATTTTCTTCCATTCATTAGGCCTTCAGGATCTGACAATTTTCCAAAGCTATGCAGAGTGTTTTCAGTGAATTAATGATTTCTCCTTCAGTATTATTGTTAGTCTGGAAATTCTACTGTTGGTGACACTGCTTGTAATTGAAATACCACGGACATAACTTCAGCATCACAACAACACACAAGTCACTGCAGTATAACAACCTGACAGACAAGTGGTTTGATTTTTCAGGACTCTGCAAGTTTGAACATTCTGTCACCAACTTATTCAACATACGGCAGTTTACAGTTTGATGCATTTCTGTCTAATCAGGAAACAATTACATGTGTAAATATATATGTGTGTGTGTATATATATATATATATATATATATATATATATATATATATATATACAGAGAGAGAGAGAGAGAGAGAACTCTGGTGGCATGGGTTACCAGCCACTCTGACGGAGAAAGAGGAGGCTTTCTGCTCTCAACCAGATTTACAGGCTCAGAAAACCACATGATCACTTCTATTCTATCATATAAGGTTGCTTTGAGATGAGACATTCTTGATGACAATGAGTTTGCTTCTCTTTAATTTTTGTGTGTACATGTGAGCTTTCCAAAGTGAGCAATTCTGCTTCCTGTGGAGGTGAGGGGGCTGGGATAAGCAGAAGCTCACTGGAATAATCCAGGGTGGATGCAAGAACATATACCTGTATTTTATCCTAAACTATGCACTATAGTACACATTTTAAGTGCCAAGAGCCCTCAGTAATTTTTTTTTTCTGAAAAGGTTAAGGTAGACCAAATAAGTTTGGAAATGCATGGATATGCTAGATGCCTAGCACAATCTGAAAGAATTCTAATGATACAGTGGCTCAAAGCTCAGCTTCTAACTAAAAGGTTGGCAATTCAAATCCACTATTAGAGTTATGGGGCAATCTGCTTCCGTTAAGATTATAGCTTTATGGGAGTTCCAGGAAGATGATGCCAATTTAGAGTCACTTGAGTGAACAGTTTTCTGTGTCATCATCAGATTTACAGGTAAGATATTCACGTTTGGGGACTAGGACGAGAGACTGAATCTCACAGCACTCCAGGGCTCTTTTGGTCACTTCTCCCACAGAGACAGCGCTTGTGCTTGTCATGTTCGATATCCCTTTTCACAGCACCTGCCTACCTTTTGCATCCCTTGCCAGTGCAACTGTGGCTCCCAGCTTTCATTATACTATTTTTCTTCTTCCATCCCCCACCCCACCTCTCTTTGGAGCTCTTTGGGAGCATGGGGCCTGGGGTTGTCTATATATCTGGGGCATCCAAGGGATGCCCATTTGGAAGTCTGAAAGCTTTGGAGGCGGAGAACTGCAGTGGCCCATAGAAGAGAGTTACCAGTGGTGATAATCCCTAGCCAAGGCTGAGCTCCCTCCTGCAGATAAATAGCTCCAGCAAGTGGAAGAGAGTGGACGCACCAGGGAAAGAGGAGCTGTTGGAATCCATAACAGGGCCTAGGAGGACAGTAGAAGTTTTCCTATTTTGTTTTGAGAAAGGAAACACAAAACTCCTCACCACAAGAGAAGAAATGGAACTCAGAATTTCAGGATCTCTCTGAGGCTTACACACCACAGGCTAGATTAGCTTTTCCAGATTCCTTGTGACCTTTCCAATCAGAGGCTAGGTCGTCCTATGATCAGAAGCCCCTCTTCCCTGGGGCATACAGGATAATAGCCCATTTACCACCTAGAACCAAGCTCAGGGAACAAGTAGTTCTGCATAATACAAGAATCAACTGTACAAGCACAATCATGAAAGGAGTGTACTCTCCCTACAAAATATGTATTGTCAATAAGAAACTTTGTTAGATTCATTATAACCCTCCCTTCCTCCAATCACGGTAACCTCTGGAACCTGTTCCCTCCACCTCAGCACCACAGAAACTCCTTTAACTTACCAAGTAAAATCACATCTCCCATAACTCTCTTCTCTAACTTATTAAACGTTACTATGCCTTAGCGGAGGTTTCCTATGATTAATATCACCTCTTAATACTTCTTCTAGAGCACCTAACTCTAATCTTCTTTCTCACCCAACTGACATCCCCTCCTTATTTCCTCACAATACATTTCCAACACCCATTTGATGCTCCCATAACCTAAAAAACCAGGTCCTCCCCTCTACATACAACCCAGAAGAATATGCTCTGTCATCACCCTACCCAAAGTGCAAAGCAAGCAATAGTCAACACCAGTAGCTACTATTAAAAAAATGGAAGAAATTAAAGTTAATTACTAAAGATGATCCAAGCCCAATGCTTTCCACAGAAGAAGCAGCCCTTTAATTGCAAGTGAATGAATACTTGAGAATATTGCTTAGTGGCATACAGAAAATTAGGGTATCAATCTGGAAAACAAATGAATAAATAGAGATCCAAAATCCTCAAACGAAAGGGAAGTCATGGAATAACAAAGAAGAAATAAATAAAAAGGTAAATTATATTAACTATAAAGTGGCAGAAAAGGAGAACTGAATCAGTAAACTCAAAAATAACCAGGCAGAATGTAGCAAATAAAAGAAAGAGCCAAACAAAGCAAGCAGAAAAATCCAAAGAAAGCTGGAGAAGGACCTGGAAATACATGTAGAGAAACAATATTTGAATTATTGGGACCCCAGAATAGGAAGAAAGAAAGAAGCCTACAGTTTACATAGTAAGACAATTCTTGAAAGAAAACTTCCCCAGTATCACAAAGGAGGAGACAATAATGACTCAGGAAGCAGAGAGAATACCAGTTATTAACACCTGCCCCTTCAAAAGATATATAGTAATCAAATTGTTGAATTTCAAGGAAAAAGAGAATCATGGACACAGCTCCAGGAAAAAAAATCAGTCAAATATGAAAGGGTACCCCCAAAAAACAGAAATTTGTTTTCAAACTATGTATTTAATTAAAAAAAAACCCAACTGAGCCCCGGTGGCGTAGTGGTTGAGTGCAGGACTGCGGCCCACTGGCTTGGTGGTTCAAATCCAGTAGCAGCTCTCCAGGAGCAAGGCTGGACGACCCACTTCCACCAGAGGGCAGTGATGCCTCAACTGAAAAAAAAACCTTATCACCATTGAAGTACCCGCCGTTATACTTCATACATTTGTCAAACCAGTGATTTCATTCTTAGAAACATTTTTCAAACTCATCTGTTTTGATGAATCACACAATCTTCTTAATTTTTTTTTTCTTCACCCCTCCTATGTCATTAAATCCCGGATCTTTCATGTCCCTCTTCATGTATGGCAAAAATAAGAAGTACATACAGAGAGAGATCAAGAGAGTAAGGTGCATGGGCCAAGAGAGGCATGCTGGTTTGGTAGTTTGTTTGTCTGTTTGTTTCTGCCAAAACCTGTCACACTGAAATGACCATGTGACCACATTGAGAAACCAGCCACCATCTGCCACAAATAAGGCCTTTTTTCCCCAAGGACATTATTTGGGGCTTTTACAGCTCTTAAAGCATTCCATATATCATTTGTATCAAGCATACTTGTACACTTGTTGCCATCTTCATTTCCAAATATTTTCTACTTGAGCCCTTGGTATAAGCTCCTCTTTCCTCCTCCTTTTTTTTAAATAAATCATTTTATTGGGGGCTCATCCAGCTCCCATCATGATCAATACAAACGACAATTATATGCAGACCACCTTTGCTCACTTATTGCCATCATCACACTTGAAACACCCTCCCTCCACTTAGACCCCCAGTACCAGCTCCCTATATTTCCCTCCCCTCCCCCCACCCCTCCCCAATGAACCCTTAATAATTTACAAATGGTTATTAATTTTTCATATTGTACACCAGGGGTCCTCAAACTATGGCCTGTGGGCCACATGTGGACCACTGAGGACGTGCATCTGACCTGCCGGGTGTTTTTGTTGCTGTTGCTGTCCTTCTTAGCAGCTGACTCATTCTAGGCCCACAATTAATTTGTTCATAGTTGGTTTTTGTTGTTGTTTTAACTATAGTCCAGCCCTCCAACAGTCTGAGGGCCAGTGAACTGGCCCTGTGTTAAAAAAAAGTTTGAGGACCCATGGTGTGGGTCCACGATGGACCCATGATGTGTCCCTTCACTCACTTCCTTGTTGTCCATACCCCAGAGAGTAGGTTATATATAGATCCATGAAATTGGTTCCCCCTTTCTACCTCACCCTCCCTCCACCCTCAGTATCACCACTCTCACCTCTGCTCCTGAAGGGATCATCTATCCCTTCCGGGCTCCAGTGTATGTCCCCTGGTCTAGCTGGATTTGTCAGGTAGAATTGGGATCATGATAGTGGGTGGAAGGAAACATTTGAGAACTAGAAGAAAGTAAAGTTGCATATTTCATTGTTACTACACTGTACCTTGTGTGGCTCTAAATGAGGTCTTTTTTGTTGCACACTATTACTCTATCTTTTCAGAATCTCTACACAGACAACTTGACTAACAGTCTGACCTGGAGAATGAACTCCAAATGCACTACAAGTCAACACTTTCATTCATTCAAGAAGTTAATGGACATCCAGAACAAGATTTGTCATCAACCAACATTTCAACTTTTTTGAAATGAGAAAACCATTCACACACTTAGCATATATATGCGTATATAAACCGAGTTTTTCCAGCACATTTTTTATTCTATAAAGAGCCCCCTCAGATTATACTCAAGTGAGGACCCCCATTTACTTTTTCTCCAGTGCAGGTGATCTCCGGTATCTCTCACTATTCTAAGGGTTCCTGCAGCCTCTGAGGGTGGTCCGATGACTGCTGTTATCACTGCTCTTCTTTTCTCCTGCACGGGGGCAGCTTCTGTGTTGCTTGTGCTACACTGGGCAAAAACCCGGCTGCATCTGTGTGTTGGTTTCTGGGACGCACCGCATCCTTGTCAGATGAATGTTGGATGTGGCTGCTCTTCTCCTGCTCTTCTCTAGGTCTATCACCAATGATGTCACCTTTACAGCATGACTCGTGTTTGGTCAAGCCCCCTTGCTCCACCCAAACATTGCTGAAGACAAGTACTGGTATATCTCGGGTCTTGGATATGCAGTACATTTATTTACAGTACTTAGTCTGCTATATTTTATTTTTTTATTTTCTTACTGACCTCTATCTGGCCCAGTGTTCACTCTGCTTGCACAGAGCAGCCTGGGTTAGGGCTCATAATGTACATGCTGCAGAGGATGCGCACTGGGTTACTGCATGTGTTGTATTTGCACTTCCCCAAAATATGCATGAATGCAGTGTATGCAGTAAGACAGTACATACACAATGCAGTGTTTATAATATTAGCCTTAACACAGGCTATTCTATGCAAATAGTAATGTCATTACCTTCTGGAATATCACTAGCCTGTGTTAGGCCTTAAAGTATTTAGGTTGCATTGTGTACATGTGGTTAAGCAGCGTATGAAGCAATGCAGCACATGCACTAACACAGTGTGTACTGTTATTATTGATACCATATTGTTTGTGTTGAACCTCTTTTCCTACTGACAGAGCTACTTTACTTTTTTCTTTGAAATAGATATTCAAAAACATTTAATCTATTGATGCCTCAATTCATATAATTTTATTGGTATCTATTTTTATCTTGAAATTTACCAGTAGCTTCTGCCTCTTCCACCTTAGACTTATAATTGAGTCAATAAGTATCCCCAGTTTTTTGTGATATGATTAGGCGCTCTGGCTTTTATTGGGGTCAGCTGATACTCAAGTATATATGGTAAGTTTTTCCCGTTGTGTGGTCTTTGTTAGCTGTGTTCCACATCACAATAGTTTCTTCAGCATTTTTATGGAGCAGGAAAAAGAATTTCACAACCTTGTCCTGTTCTCTTAAATTGGCCATCATAAAAAAAAAAGGTGGTGAAACATAAAACTTTCCTCTACTTCTTCAATGCTTCCTCCCCCCCACGATCATGATCCCAATTCTACCTTATAAATCTGGCTAGAGTAGCACATGTATATGCATACAGATAATACCTGGAAAAACCAGGAATCTAGGACAGATCCATGCCTCAGGACCAATAATGAGGTCAACTGTACCCAGAGGAAGGTGGGGAGGAGGAGTAGTGATTACAATGATCTACACATAACCCTTTCCCTGGGGGGATGGACAACAAAAAAGTGGGTGAAGGGAAACATTGGTCAGTATAAGACAAGAAAATTAATAATAATTTAGAAATTATCAAGGGTTCAGAGGGGAGGGAGGGGGGAAAGAAAAGAGAGAAATGAGAAACTGATACCCAGGATTCAAGTAGAAAGAAAATGTTTTGAAAATGATGATGGCAATAAATGTAAAAATGCACTTGACACAGTGGATGGATGTAGGGATTGTGGTAAGAGTTGTATAGGTTCCCAATAAAAAGTGATCTAAAAAAAAAGAAAGGAAGGAAAAATGATGTTTCTGTAAAATTTCTTTTATGCAAAATAGTCACTCTGACCAAAGAGAACCTTCCCAAGTGACACCACTGGGTGCACTAACTCAGAGAGAATTGTTGGTGCTCACCTAACAGGAAACAGTGTGTACTCTGGAGTTTTTTCTGGTTTTTGTTTTTTTTTTAGGTACCCTCCTCATATGAAGGTAAACAAATAAGAATAAGCTCAGACTCCTTCACAGAGGGCAGGCAGGAAAGTAAAAACTGGAGCAATGTGTTCTGAAAGATGAAAGACAACCACTGCAATACAAAAATACTTACGCAGTAAAGTTCTCCAACAAATTTGAAAGAGATTATTAAAATTTTCTCCAATAAGGAAACATTTAGAGAATTCACAAAAACAAAACGAGCGTTACCAAAAATACTTTCCAGTTCTTTAAGGGCAGAAAACCAACAGCAGCACAAAACATGGCATTACTACAGAGTGCAACACCACCCAGAAACCAACACTCTGAAAATAGTTCCAAACTATTACAGATCCAGCAGATAAGACTATTATTATAGACTCCACACACACACCATCCTATAAAGGAGAAGAAAGGAATATAAAATATAAATAGTACAAGATGACAGCAACTAATCTACTTTTAAATTTAATTACACTGAATATTAATGATTGAAACATGTATATTAAAAGACAGATGGTAGCAGACTGGCTTACACAATAGCATCCATCAATCTGGTGCCTTCAAGAGACACATCTCAAACTCACAGACAAAAATAAACTGATATAGCAAAGAATTACAAAAAATCTAACAAACAAATGGCAATCAAAAAAGCAGAGGGGGTAGTACTAATCTTGGACAAACTAAGGATTAAGGTACATGATATAATGAGATATAAGAATAGGAGTTACATAATGCTCAAATGATCATTAGACCAAGAACCCCATAAACATGTATACACCCAACAAAACCCCTCAAAATCCATCAACCAATTTCTCAAAGAAATGAAAAGAGTAATCACCAGATCAACAATTATAGCAGGTAATTTCAATACACCACACTCAGAGAATGATCAATAGGTATGAAGCCAAATAAATCAAGCCAAACAAACAATACAATCAAACCACTTGACCTAAGAGACATTTTCAGAGTTCTTTAGCCAACTTAAAAAAAATACACATTCTTCTCCAAGTCATACAGCTCATCCTCAAGAATAGACTGCATGTTGTAGCACAAGGCAAGTTTGAGAAAATGCAAATGCAGGGAGGTCATTCAGACCACCTTCTCTGTCCACAGTATCAAAAAGTTGGAAGTCAACAATAGAAATAACAGCAGCAACAACAAATCAAAGACAAATACTTGTAGACTTAATAACACACTTCTTATAAATCACTGGAAATAGGCACAAATTAGAGAGGAAATTAAGAAGTTCCTAGAAACCAGTGAATGCAGCCTACTAAAACCTTTGGGATATAGCAAAGGCAATTATGTTAAGCAACTTACCTCAGCACCTCCAGCAGCTAGAACAGAACTAACAGCATAATTTTCCTAACAGAAAAAGAAAAGAAATCATGAAAATTAAAGTGGAGGTAAATAAACTGGAAAAAGAAGAATATTGGAAAGAATCAGAAGAGCAACACATTGGTTCTTTGAAAGGATTGACAAAATCAACTAACCACTAGCAAAATTAACAAAAAGAATTCAATGTTAATATCTAGAATTAAGGATGAAACAGGCTGAATTCACAACAGACTTCAATGAAATAAGAAGAATAATTATGCAGTTACATGAAAGACTGTTCAAACAAACTCATTAATTTGAGGACATGGATAAAAACCTGGAAAATTGCTCTCTCACCACATTAATGCATATTGACATTAAGAACTTCAACAGATCCATAGAAAGAGAAGAAATAGACAAGTTCATCAAGAAACTCCCAGCTAAAAAATCCTTAATCCAGATAGTGTCACAGAATCCTGCCAAGCATTCAGAAAAGAGCTGATGCCAATCCTCCACAAAATCATCCAGAACATAGAAAGGGACACCAAACTCTCAAACTCATTCTATGAAGCTAGCATAAGCTTGATACCAAAAGTGGGCAAAGACTCCACATGGATCAAGAGCTGCAAACCAGTATCTCTCATTAACACAAATACAAGCATTTTCAGCAAAATACTGGCCAAGAGTATTCAACAACATATTTAAAAAAAGAATACAGCACGACAAAGTGGAATTCATGTGAAGATTGCACGGATGGTTCAACATTCAAAAACAATCCGTGCAATCCATGCAATCCACCACATCAACAAGAAAAAAGATGAAAATCATATTGTCATATCAATGAATGCAGAAGAAGTATTTGCTAACATTCAATATGCATTCCTAATAAACACTCACAAGAGGATAGGATTGGAAGAGAAAAATCTTCAATACAATATAAGCTATACATGGAAAACAAAAAGCTAATATTATGCTCAATGGAGAAAAGCTGAAATCATTTCCAATGAATGGGGGAGCCTAACAAGGATGATCCTTATCTCTACTTCTGTTCAGCATTGTGTCATAAAACGAGCGCAAGATATCAAGAGTGTATGATTGGGTAATGAAGAAGTAAAAATTAAAAAAAAAGAAGCAAAACTTTTGCTGTTTGCAGATGATATGATTTTATGCATTGAGCAGTGGCTCTCAGCCTGGGGATCACAACCCCTCTGGGGGTTGAACGACCCTTACACAGGGGTCTCCTAAGGGTGGGGAAGGGAAAGGAAAAAATGAGGAGCTGATACCAAAGGCTCAAACAAAATAAAATGTTTTGAAAATGATGATGGCAACCAATGTACAAATGTGCTTGATATAGTGGATGGATGTATGGATTGTGATAAGAGCTGTATAGACCCCCAATAATATGCTTAAAAATAAAATAATAAAAGAGTAAAAAGAGAGCCCACAAATAGAAGTCCAATGCACTATCCACTGCGCTACAGAGCTAAATAGAGCCCACAAATAGGAAAAGCTACTTGGTAACATCATAAAAGAGAAAGGACTAGTTACTAAGACCTACAGAATTTTACAAGCTTATAAGAAAAATATAATAACACTCTGTTACAAAACACCTGAATAGACAATTCACAAAGGATGACACAGGAATAGTTAATAAACACATGAAAAAATTATCCAGGTCACTAGCCATCGGGGAAGTGCAAGTCCAAACAATGAAATACCACCTAATGCACATTACGGTGGCCATATTTTTTAAAACAGAGAATAGATATTGGAGAAAATGTGGTGAGATAGGAACTCTTATCCACTGTGGACTTGTTAACACATACAGCCACTTTGAAGGCGATATGACAATACCTAAAACAGGTGTAAATTGAACTACCATACAACCCAACAATGCCATTACTGGACATGTACCCCAGAGAAAAGAAATAAGAAACATATCGTGAACAGAAATGTTCTCCCGCATATTCATCAGAGCACAGTTCAAAAGAGCAAAAAGCTGGAAAGAGCCTAAATTTCCATCAATAGAAGAGTGGGGAAAAAACTCTGATATGCACATGCAATGGAATACTACACATCCCTATGAAACCATGGAACTCTTGAACTCATGGAGGAATCTGGAAGATATAGTGCTGAGTGAAGTTCGTCAAGCACAGAAGAACACATGTGAGAGTCCAATATGGTAGCAACAAGCAGCAGAATGGGCACAAGCTCAAGCTTGCAAGTCATTGAGCTTTCTGAAGGGGAATCAGGCAGCCAGGTAAAGAGCTAAACTAGTGCCAACGAACCACAGGTTATCCACTCCAGGTTAGTATAGGGCAACTCACAACACCTGGGATCAAATTGTAGAGAGAAATGGGCATGCTGTCTGCTGAGTGGTAGCCATGTGGACCTGGAGTCAGGTCTGTAGGAGAGGGAGGTGGCCCTATAGAGGGATGAGTCTAACTGGTGGGAGGAGCATCACAGGAGAGGAGAGAGGGAATGGTCGATTTTGGTGAACATAGGTGCGTGTCTGTTGCAGGGAGGGAAGGGAAGGAGGGATGACCTCCAGATGTGGGGGGGGGGGGAGAAAGACTGAGGATACTCTGGAGATCAATATGTAGGAAAGGATACTGGTGGCATAGAGCAGGAGGGTAGAATTGACCTAGGGTGCTTGGGGCATCCTGGGACCCCAGTGTGGGTACTGCAGAACACTGGGACATTGAATCCTGGGTCTTTGAAGTGCACATGATGCTCCCGAGGCTGCATCAGTGAGACTCTGAATGGGAATTCCACTGAGTAAACTGGACTCTTCCAGATTCTAACAACCTGAGGTACTTATGCCAGAAAACACACGGTTTCTGAGATGGGAGAAGACATCTGTACCAAGAGTGGTGTACGGTTTGTTATCAAACAAACTATGTCTGGGTATATCAATGACCTTCAAGCTGTATTTAGATATGTATTATCCTGGTAATCCTGTGAGGGTCATCGTGTTATATTTCGCTTCAGCTCTTTTATTTTAGGGTATATTTCAGAGGTGTGTTGCCACTGGGACTCACTCTCTTGAAGTTGGGCAATCTGTCACCTTACTTTTCAGTAGATGAATCCCAGGGATGTTGATCTTAAAGGGAAAGAAATTGTAGGACAAGTTTTGGGGAATGGGGTTGAGTGGGATGAGGAAGATAAGAGAGAGAAGATGCCAAGGAGTCCAGGAAGGAGAAATATGTTTTGGAAAACATGTATGATTATGGAAAAGTTATATGATAATGTTTGACACGATTGAACTATGAAATAATATGCCATTTGTATTGACTCCCATGTTACAGCAAAATAATTTTTTTATGGTAGAGGTCTAGGAATGGGTTTGGGCCTTGCACCAGATTCTAGCTCCAACTTACCAACAATCAATTCTTACATCCTGACCCTGTCTAATACTCACCTTCATGAAATGATCACTGAAGAGAAGGGCGCTACAACAGAATGTGGTGAGGAAAGTAGTAGGCTATCAATCAGAATAATAACTGGAGTCTTTAAGGCTTGTAATCAAGTAGCCATCTAAGATCGGAATCAACTAAGTCCACATGGAAGAAACACACCAACTTGTGTGATCCAAAGGTGACAATGATAAAATCTGAATATGATGATGAAAAAAGCATCAGTGCAAAAAATATGAGCACTCAATTTGTGGAGGGCTGTAGGAGTCAGTGGGAGACCAAAACCCATCCGCAGACTATCTAGTCAGACTGGCCACTGGCAGGGACATTCAAGTCACAGCCAAGAGTCCCAAACGGCCACACTATGAGGCAAAGACACAATTATAATCTTCATTATGCTGCACTGAACTCAATACTAGGCCAGTTGGCCACCATATAGACGCGATCTGAATTTGTTCTGGGTGCAAGTATCTCTTACTAACCAGTAATTTCCATGGCAGAAATTTCTTCCCTGACTTTTAAAATATTGTTGGAGTTTTTATCCTTTCTTGTACATGATTTGTATTCTTGTCTGTATACTATTATGTTTTTATTGTTACCACCTTAGCAAAAATTTGTTTTTATTGTTTTCTATTGGATCTCTCCCAGCTGGGAAGTCCAGGAGGAGTGGATGCATAATGAAGTAACTGATACAAGGGGATATTGGAGAAATAGCGGTGGGAGAGAGGTGATAGGGAGGGAAATGGGATTTGGGGAATAAATAATGAGGATTGGGATGGAAAGAGAGCACTAAACTGGATTGTGATTGCATAAATCACCTTAAAGGTGATTTAACCATGGTGGGATACTCTAAAACTGATGTGGTGGAGGGTGATTGTGCAATTCTACTTCATATGATTGAATGATTGATATATTGAATTGTGTGATATGTAAATTACTTTTCAATAAAACTGTTGGAAAAATAAAGAAATAATAAAAATGAAAATTACAGCCTTAGAAATCGTGGAGATCAATTGTACTCCTTTCTGTAGGGTAACTGTGGGTTGGAACTGGGAGTAGTATTATACATTTAGAGTCACTGAGAAACACAGAAGAAAGATAGAAATCACACTTTCATTCTTTAACTTAAAGGACATCTAATTGATGAGAAATTATATGAACAAATGTTAATCAAGGAGAGGAAAATGGAAAGTGACACACATATCCGCATGCATGCACACACACACATAATCAACTGTGATCAGAATTATTAAGCCTGATTTAGACTTCCTCTCTCATTAAACTATTTAGATTCTGAAGATTTTTAAGCGTACATTTACAGAACATATAAGTATGATACCTTTTAAGAAATTTCAACAGATACCAGTCTTTAGCATAAACAGTCTTTAGCATATTTTCTTTCATGATCTTTAAATATGAAAAGAAATGAAATATTTATAATCGCTGTGTCTAGTAATACTTTACACTTTCTCCCTTGCCATAAGTAAACACCTTTGCGATGCAGGGATGCCTCACTCCCAGGTATGGGTAGGCAGACTTGCAATATATGTTTACATGCCGAAAAAATATATTTGGGGACCTACAAAACATTGTACAAATAGAAATACACAATACTTTTTTTCTGGGGCCGAACCCCGGTGGTGTAGTGGTTGTGCGCGGGACTGTGGCCCACTGGGATGGAGGTTCAATTCCAACTCCACAGGAGCAAAGGTTGGGCCTCCTACTCCCACCACCAGAGGGCAGTGATGCGTCCCCCCAAAAAAACAAAAGAAAATACTTTTTTTCTTTTAAAAATTCATTTTTATATGCATGCATGTTGGTATGCTTAAACCTATTTTTTACTGCTATTCTGTTAATCTGAAAGAAGAGCTAAACCAAACCAAACCACTACTGCAAAGGAGTTGATTCTGACTGGTGACTTCACATCAGGTTTCTGGGGCTTTGTCATTCTACCTAATGTAGAAACCTCATTTGTTCTCCCACGCGGAAGTTGGTGAATCTGAACTGCTGACTTGCTGTGAGCAGATCAAAGGTTTCCTGACAACATTAAGTTGTTTTCAGACTTTTACTTAATGAGCATTCTTTTGTACAGGGTGAACGTTTTCTAGAATAGGAGCTAAAAAGTAAAACTGCTCTATTGGATGGCGTTTTCATCTTTAACGTCCCTAAATCCACTGCCCTGAATCGATCTAGCTTGGATTAACAATATAGGACACAGAATGACTCCTCCTTAGGGTTTCTGAGGCTATAAATATGTATGGAATGCCAGTGAAGGTGGAACATGGTGTCTATCTTCTGCCCATGGTATTTCTGAGGTCATCACTTTAATTGATACAAAGCCAGGCATAGGATACTTCTCTCAAGATCAGTGCTGTCAGGATAGACTTAAGAATAATTGACAGGCTCTCTCCATTGCTTCTTCCCCACATATTTTTCATTATCAGCTGGTTGCATTGACTTTAAAGCTGAAACATGAAGGAATGCAGATTACATAGACAAATTAATGCAAGCATCATTTATTCTTCAAGTTCCAAATTTTGCAGTTTTTTTCCCCACTACTATTCTTGGTGAGTTCCTTACACAATGATCTGAAGTTAGGGAAGATAATTTTATAAAACTAATTATGAAATGAAAACTAAGCAGCGGCGAAAGCTGCTATGATTTAAAACACGTAAATCAGTGAATATTTGGCTAACTTGTCAACATTTTTACTATCTGAGACTTTCCTTTCAGAAGAATTAGAAGGGAATAAGAGCACTACTACCACACAGATCAAAGGATGCCTCACAACTGTAGACAGGAATGCATGAAAGAATTTGAAGGGATAAGATCAATTAGGGAATCATTCACTGATGTGGAAATCAGAGTTTATCAATTCAAATTCACCATCCATCATTCCCAAATGTTTTTATGGTACCCAGTCAATCAAAATGGAACGGAATGAAAACACTTCTTGAGATTCATCAGAGTTTAACAACAGTGACAGGTGCATGCTTCTCAAATAAAAACACACATGTTAATGAGAAAACAAACCAGCTTCTATATTTTTATAAATCACTACTACTTTATAAAATAAAAACGGACTCCCTGCACATGCAATTTTGGATTTTGATTGCCATCTAATTTCCATAATGTTATGCATATGATTCTAATACTTTACATTGGTATATTTGCCAGTTAATGCTATCCTTCTCATGTACAACAAAATGTTTAGCAAAAGTAATATTCTGTGAGGTATATAAAAATTATACTTGAAAAATGTTAAAGAGAGTATTAAATTGTGCTATTTTGTAGCAAAATGCTGAATTAATGTGTAAAGAGATAGTTTAATTTTGCCACCAGTTTATTATTTTATAGACAGCAGACAGACAACATAGACACAGATAATAACCTAGTTATTATAAATGCACACAATCTTGGGTTTCTAGGAAACATATAAAATATACATATTCGATACATAATATATCTGTAGAAAAGATGACAAATATTCCCAATTTAAAAAACTTTATGATATAAAAATGAAATTCAAAAAAGCTACAGTTGGCAGTTCATTTTGTGTTTATTATCCCTTTGATGCTTAGAATGTGATGAAATTATGGTATTTTTGCTTCATTGTGATTACTAGGAAATATGCATATTTTAGGAAAGAAATGCCACTTTATCCTATTGTAATAAAACTGCTTTTTTTCCCATAGAGTAATCATCTTGTTTTTCAGTCACTGAGTTTTAGCTTCATTGTCTTGATCATTATTCATAATTATCCGCCAAAACAGCAGCATTAAAGCTAGGTTTTAATTGACATTACATAGTTAAATAGGCATTTAATTGCATAAATTGGATATTGAAATGAAAATCCAGTATCTTTCAATTCCAAGACTTATGCATCTCCAAGCATTCAGTTTGGGCAGACTATAACATAGATCAACAGCATAAACCTGATATGATGAGTAAAACTCTTATCAGGAAATCCTCACCAGGATATGGGCTGGACCTGATCTGGTTTCAAAAATTTTATGTATTTTTTGACTTGCATTGTTTTTTTTTTTTTTGATTTTTGTTTGTTCTTATTAGAATGTATCTCAGAGGTATTATGTTAGTAGAGGCCACCCTCTTGAAGATGTGCAATATGTTTTTCCACTTTGTGGTATATGAAACATAAGACTGATGAATGCCTGGGGACGACAAGTAGAATCAGGAGCCAGAGAAAGGGGGATACAGTTGGGGAGGTGTGTAAAACAGAGAAAATGTCAAGGAATCTATGTAGAAAAGGAATGTTTGGTAACTGTGGTAACAATTGTACATCTACTTGACATGATGGAAATATACAATGACATGACATATGTATTATATCAAAACTAATAAAAATAACTTTTTAAAAAGAGTCAACTGTATCACAGAAGTTTGTTTTTGACTTTTCAAGGTTCTACTTACCACCTGGAAATCTGTGTCGGGCCACTAGTTGAGAGGTTGTTGGTTAAATCCACTCAGATGTGCCTCAGAAGTAAGAGCTCTCAATGTGCTTTCAAAAGGTCACAGCTTTGAAAATACTATAGCATAGATATACTCTGTACATATGGGGTCATCATGAGGCAGAATTAGCAACAGCAAGAAGTTAGTCCCTAAAACTTCAATAAATTTCACCAGGAACTGTATCAGTAGAAGTAGATTTGGGAGAAGTGTTAACTTATTACTTCACTTCTGGCTTATCTTAATCCCACTACCATCATGAACAGATAGAAAGTTGAAACACATCTGTGAAGTAGTTGGGAAAAGAAAATAATCTTTTGCTTCCAAATCAATATGTCTTACATCGGAATATCCAGCTATCGGTGGCAGGGTTATAACCAATCACTTGGAAATGGGGTTTCGTACCAACCTAGCTTCAGGTTGTCATGCCACCATGGAAATGTATGTGTGTTTTTCCCTGTTGGGAAACAAGTAAAGTTCTCATATCTCTTTATGGTCAGGGTAAAGAAGAACAGAGAGGAAAACATCTGACCTCTGTTTCATAAGAATTAGCTTTGGGTTGATGATTTGATTACCTTGTCAGAGGAGGTCAGACCAGATCTGCATGCTTTTTTCACATATCCTCAATGATTTGCCCCCAAAAGAAAATGGTACACATGAGTCAACACTTTGATTGTCATACAAAAATAAATGATCAGTCTGGCTCTTCTTCAGAAAGGCATTATTTATAATAAGCATAATATGATCTAAGAATACAAAGCGTTATCACTTGTCTTTTGCCCAAAGGAATGAATGGTTTTCTTTTAAAGCTCAAATCCAATGGAAAAATAGACGATTTCATTATAAGTAATAAGAATAAACATTCTCCATCAGGTTTACAGTGCAAATTAAAATATATTAGACCATGAAATAATTGTGACTCTATTGCAAATAAATGCAGAAACATGAAGACCATGCTCCCTAGCAACAGTGGAATTCAGTTAGCATCTGTGATAAAAAAAGAAGAGAAAATCTAGATATTTGGATTAAAAAACATTACTTCCAGGGCTGAGCCCTGGTGGCATGAGTGCTTGAGTGCGGGATTGCGGCCTGTGGGCTTGGCAGTTCAAATCCAGCGGCGGCTCTCAGGAGCAGTGCTGGGTAGCTCCCACCACCACCAGAGGCAGTGATGCCCCCCCCCCCCCAAACAAAAACAAAAACAAAAAACAATGCTTCTAAATGATGCATGTATTAAAGAAAAGATTGCAACTGATTTCTAAAAATGGAAACCATTAGTAATAAGTAGATAATATCAGGATTATGAGATTCAGTTATTTATAATTACATATATACAGTATAATGATAACTATAAAAACTAAATAACTATAAACAAATTTATGACCTTTGTGGCAGTCGTGTACCTGTATCTATTTCCTGATTGAGAGTAAGGGGTGGAGTCTAGCCTGTCAATCTGGAGGTAGGCATTGAGTAGCCAATGAGGCCTTTGTGCAGGCATGGCTTTCTCTTGGGAAGAAAATTCTGGGAAGTCTCGCGGTATTTCTCTTGTGGAGATGAGAGACCATTTTCCCCAGTTGTTGGGAGTCGCTGGACTGATAAGACAAGATGGCAGCATCTGAGGAACCAGAAGAGCCAGAGAAGAAGCCACACAGCCTTACCCTGATAGAACCAGACCTCTGAAGCCGAAAAAAGCCACAGAGAGACCCTTGCCAGTGCTGAAATGTTTCTGTCACCAATAGATACTGCTCATGGACCCTGAGCCCTGGAAACGAGGAGCCATGAGGGGACTCCTGCCAGAGTCGGGACTCTGCACCCACTGGCCTGAGACTTCATGAGTCAGAAGGAGACTTTATAGACTGGTATCAGACATATGGGCTAACATCAGACTTGTGACTTTGAACTGGACTGGGTTATGATGCATTCCCAATGTTCCTCTTGTATATAAACCTTTTCCTTATATCCATATGCATGTTTATTAATTTGTTTCTCTAGTCTACCTAGACTAACCCAACCTTAAAAGCTCTATTAACATGGAAGACAAACTAAAACTTAATGAGATAATCATCTAACTGTAGAAGTGAGAAAAAGAATAGGATTCAAAAGAAAATTTAAAAGAAATAACAATTAAATTAGAGTTCACTGAAAAAATATGGGCACCCTCTCACCACAAAAATCTAGTAGTCTACTGTTGAGCAATCTAGTCCACAGTCCCTTATACTATGGGGGTTTCTGTAACTTGGTAGTTTGAAAAGATGCCAATAGGTAATTTTTATCAAGTAGAAATGCTGCCTAAAGAAATTTGAAGTAATTATCAGGAATTTTTAAAAGGTTATAACTTTGATGCAGCAGATATAAACTGAATGTTTTATAAAGATTATTAAAGGAAATTAAAGATAATATCAAGCTTAGACCATTTTATACATTTTCCTTTCAAAATATTGAAAGACTAGATCAATATAATATAACAAAGTCTTCCATGGAACAGAAAAAGACAGGATAACTCTCTGCCTATATAACAAGGAAAGCATGCTCCTACTAGCAAAAGCAGGGGTACCTAAGGAAATTAGAACACATTTTCCCTCTAGGAGAGCATCAAGCTGCTTTCTCTGAGTTAGTATGCCCAGTGGCATTTCTTGAGAAGGTTCTGTCAAGGCAAAATGAATTTTTTCATAAAAGCAACTTTGCTCACACCTTGTGTTTTGTGGTGACCAACTTAAGAGAACAGTGTGTGGCTTTGAAATTTTGTTTCCTGCTCAGGGAAAAATGCTGCAGAAACTGTTATGATGTTGATAACAGCTTACCAGGGCAGCACTATGGGAAAAACTGAAGAGTACGAGTGATTTTCTTGTTTCAAAAAAAGAGTGACATGTCCATTGACAAAAAATCCCTTTCTGGACATCCATCAACTTCCCAAACAAACAAAAAAGTGCATTTGGAGTTCATTCCAGTAGGTCAGACGGTTACTGCTTTCTATGTAAAGGTTCTGAAAAGATTACCTAACAATGTGCAACAACAACAAAAATTTCTACTTTCTGGCAGACGGGCACTGATTTTGCCACCGTGACAATGCAACTGCTTATGCAGCCATTTCAATAAGTCAGTTTTTGGCCAAAAAGATCAGCTTGCCAGTCATGCCCCACACAACTTATTCACCTGACCTCACTGCATGTGGCTTCATTTTGTTTCCTGTAATGAGGAATATGAAAAAACAGAGATTTGACAACACAGATGAAGTAAAGAAAAAGCCTAGGGAGGTGCTGTCGGTTATTCAAATAGATGAATTTGAAATATGCTTCCAAGAATGGAATCACAGATTAGAAAACTGTATTAAGTGTAATGGAAAGTGTTTCGAAGGTGATAAAGTCTCTTTGCAAAATACATACATACATACATATATATATGTATGCACACATAGTTTTGGGAAAAAAATGCTCTTTTGGTGGGAGTACCATTTGTGTGTGCGTGTGTGCATGTATGACATATGGACTGGTGATTGTGCAGTAACTTCAGCCAGTTTCCTCTTAAAAAGCTCAACTTTTATCTTCTAAGATATCTGAAACTATCCAGTTCTGACACTTGCAGAAGGTAAGTGAATCAAAACCATAAGATAGGCACTTTTTCTATCGCTGATCACTTTTGTATATGTGAAGTTTAAAAGAATTGGATCTTTTAATGTGGTAGGTCAGCATGATAAGTTACATTCAATTGTGCAATTAATCAACAGATGTAGATTTATGATCTATTGAAATATGAAACATATCAATGAACTAAGAATGAACATATTTGCTATGTGAGTTAGAATTAAGTACACAGCACAGTTTTTACCGTTACATTAAATAAAGTACTTAAAACGGCTGCTGCTGTTGCCATCGAGTCCATTCTGGTTCGTAGCAACCTTACATCATGTACCGGACGGAAATGACCTAGTTCTATGGGAATTGTCTCAGCAGCTGCTATGCTTGACCCCATTTTTGCAGCTACTATGTGAATCTGTATCCTTAAGAATCTTCCTTTTTTTCATTGACTTTCTGCTTTACTACGCATAATGCTTTTTTTCAAGGATTGGTTTCTTTTGAGGATGTGTCCAAAGTGCAGGCGATTAAGTCTCATCATATTTTCTTCTAAGAAGCAGTCTGACTGTATTGCTTCCAAGATAGGTTTGTTTTCCTCCCAGCAAATGGCATTCTCAGTACTTTTCACCAATTCAGACTCATCAGACCGTCTTCAACCTGCCTTATTTAATGTCCAACTTGCACATACATATGAGACAATTGAAAATACTGTGGTTCTGATCAAGTGCACCTTAGTCTTCAAAATGACATCCGTGCTCTTCCACACTTTAAAATGGTCTTATGCAGTAGGTTTGTCCAATGTAATATGTCTTTTGACTTCTCGATTGGTGCTTTCATGAGCATTGATTGTGGATCCAAGCAGTTCTAAACCTTCACTGGCATAGCATAGTATATTAGTTTACTAGTTTTAACTGGCCTGATATACATACCTTACAGGCATTGAAAAGTGTACTAAGCAAATAAAGTACACATAGCTTTTACAAGGATTGGCCAAGTGCTGTGTAAACAAAGGTGAGTGTGGTCTACTGAGAGGATCGATCGTTTAATGGTCTTGGTGAGAAGGATGGGTTTATAAAATGTTCTCCCCCCACAGAGACTGAGAAGGTCCTTATCATCATCAAGAATACTAGTCTAGAGATGAGGATGCCCTTTGGATCCAGAATTCTGCCACTGAGAGCCTACTAAACTCTAGGAGCACTGAAGACACCCATGGCAAGCAACCAGAGCCATTCAGATGAGTGGCTGCCACATCTGTGGCAGGAAACAGGGGACTGGACTGTGGCACCCGACGGCTCTTGTTGACCCATGTAGCAAGAGAGCTGACCCCTGTCCAGCAGGAAGGAGGTTTACTGAGAGAATGGAGTGCTCTGGGCACTTGTCAATGGAGCTAACAGTTCTAATACTTGCCTGAGCAAAGCAGAGGCCAGAACAAGAGAAGAGCTGTGGGCCAGATGGCCCAGAAGACACTGAGTGTTATCTTGCTTAGAAGTCACCCTGACTGACCAATTCCACTCTGTCCCTTATTGTATTGTCCCTTAATGATCCTGATACTGAGTTATAACTTGTTATTTCCCGAGTAAACCATATAATTGTGAGCATGATCCCGGTGTTCTGTCTCACTTTTGTGAGAAATGATCAAAGAGAAATAGAGTGCTTTTCTATGGGCAGGATGCCTGGTGGCAGGATTAATTGAAGAGTGGTCTCTCCTGATAATGAGCCCTCTTCATTAGAATCTGCTTTGTACTGATGGTGAATTGCATCCCTCCCCTGAAGTTAGACAGGCTCTGTCCAATGCTACCAGATTCCATAGATAAATTAATGCAGTTCCTTAATTGAAAATCAATATACAGATGGAAAATAATCGTATGCAAACACAAACTCAAAAATTTCACATTGGCTATGGACAAAAATCCAGGTGGTGTTGTGGTTTTGGCATTGGACTGCATTTAAGCATTTAAGCATTCAAAGTCACCACCTTTAAAGTGTTACAAACCCTACATATGATTAGTATAAGTTAGAACCATTACCTATCTGTCACCTTTTATGTGATGCTGGAAGCCTTGCCACCAGTATTTCCAATGCTACCAGAGCCACCCAAAGTGAACAGGTTTGAGAGGAAGGACAGACTACCAAGATGGAACCCACTACCCATTTCAGAGGAATAAGCTTCTGAAAACCTTACAAAACATTGTCAAATACGAAAGGCCAAGTGAATGGAATCAACATAGCCTGAGTTGCCATCAAAGAATGGACCTCTCAAATCAGAAATCACTCAGAATGTGACTGAGGAGGGGCTCTTTTCCTAAGGGAGAGTCAAGCATGGGGACATGAAAGGAGGAAAACCTGTGGCAGGAAAGCATTGAAGACCTTCATTTGCTGATGGGGCACAACTCCAGTGAAGAAGATAAAACTCTACTAATCATCAGAACTTAGCATATATGAAGTATGAATCTAGGAAAATTGAAAATCCTCAACAATGGAATGGAATGCATGAAAATAGATATCCTAGGCATTAGTGAGCTAAAAGCACTGGTATTGGCCATTTTGAATCACAAAACCATACGATTTACTATGCCAAGAATGATACAACCAAGAGGAATAGGTTGCAATTATTATCGAAAAGGACATTTCTTTATCTTTTTGCCATGAAAAGATGCATTATCTACTATTATCTCAATATTTTGTAACTATACACAGAGAAAATATCCAGGTAATCACAGAAAAAGAAGTAAAAGACAGATTTTTTTAAAAGGGAAAAACAAAATTCACAAAAGAATCAAGAATCAGAGAGCCATCTACCAAACACATTTGATCTTTTTCCTTTTTTCCTTACTCATTTATAGTCCAAATATCACATGCATAGGAGGCATCTTAAAGTAGAATGTTGGCTATGATATGATTATGTCTTACCATTTTCCAAGAAATGAAGTTAATCAATATGACTCTTGTTAACATTTATGTACCAACCACAACAGCTTGAGATGAAGAAGAATTCTACCAATGCTTCAGTCAAACATTTATCAAATATCCTGTTGAGATTGAAGCTGAGGAAAATTAAAACACATAGACAAGAGCCAAAAATAAGGCCTTGAGTCTATCTCACCTGAATTGTTTGAACATTTAAAGAATGGATTTGATGCATTTAGCACCAATGACAGACGACGTGATGGGCTCAGGTGGGAAGAGATCCAGGTCATCATCATAAAGAAAGCACAAGTTCATTAAAAAGAATAAAAGAAAAGCTGAAAGTGAATGTCACAAAAGATTCCCAAATGTGTTCTTATTTGTAGAGTAGCTAAGGCAACTGGAAGAAATGAAGTTTGAGAGCTCATCAGAAAACTTCAAAGGGAAGCTCAAGAAGAAACATAAACTATAATGAGATGTGTGGCGACCTAGATTTAGAAAAACAAAAGGGATGAACACACTCAGCATACCTTTCACAGTGGTTCTCAACCTGTGGGTCATGACCCCTCTGGTCATCCAATGACCCTTTCACAGGGGCCACCTGATTCATAATAGTAGCAAAATTACAGTTATTAAGGTGCAGCAAAGATAATTTTATTTTGGGGGGGGGGTCACCAAAACATGAGGAACTATATTAAAGGGTCTCAGTATTAGGAAGGTTGAGAACCACTGCCTTAAACTGAAAGAACCCAAGACAAAGTTCAAATCTCCTCTTGAAATACTGAAAAATTCTATGGATGAAATATTGAATAATGCAGGAAGCATCAAAAGAAGATGCAAAAAAAATACAATCACTGTACCCCAAACCTAGTCAACTTTTCACCCTTTCAGCAGGTAACATATGAGCAAAAGCTGTACCTGCTGAAGAAAGAAATCCCAGCTGCACTGAAAGCATTAGCTGAAAACTGGGCTCCAGAAATTGATGGAATACCAATTGAAATATTTCAATATTTAAAGAAGCACTGGAAGCATTCGCTTGTCCATGTCTGGAAATTTGGAAGACAGCTTCTTGATCAACTGACTGGAAGAGAGCCACATTTGTACCACTTACAAAGAAAGGTGATCCTTTTGAATGCTCCAATCAAAGAGCAGCACAGTTAGTATCACATCCCAGTAAAATTTTGCTAAAAATCCATCCAACAAAAGTTGCACCCGTCCATGGATAGGGAGTTGCCAGCTGTCCTGGTCGATTTAGAAGGGGATGTGGGAACAAGGGATATCATTAATGATGTCAGATGGAGTTTAACTGAAAGCAGAGAATACCAGAGAAGTGCTTACTTGTATCTTATTGCCTTTGCCAAAGCATTTGACTGTGTGGATTATAACAAACTATCGATAGACTTGAGAAGGATGGGAACCCAGAACACTTCATTATGCTCAGGTGGAAATTGCACATTGATTAAGAGATAGTTGTGCAAACCCAACAAGGAATAAAATACAGTCTAAAATCAGGAAAGGTGTGTTCAAGGCTGTATCTTCTTATATACCTATTCAAATCTGTAGACTGAGCAAATAACTAGAGAACCTGGATTATATGAAGTATGCTGCATCAGAATTGGAGGAAGGCTTGGTAACAACCTTCAATATGCAGAGAACAAAATCTTGCTGATCGTGAGGATGAACTGAAGCACTTGCTGATAACAAGCATATATTTCAGCCTCAGTATGGATTAAACCTCAAAGTCAAGAAACCCAAATCCTTACAACTAGACCAAGTAAACATCATGATAAATGAAGAAAAGGTTTCCAAGGATTTTGTCTTGCTTTGATCCACCAGCAGCATTCAAGATATCAAATATGAAAGATGTCATTGGGCAAATTAGATGTACAAGACCTCTGTAGCGTGTTGAGCAGCAAGGATATTATTTTGAGGACTAAGCTTTCCCTGACCCAAGCCATAGCATTTTCATTTGCCTTGTGTGCATGTGAGTGTGGGAAGGCCAAAAGAAAAGAATTGTGGTGCTAGGTAAGAAGATTATAAGTCCTGTGACCAGCCAACAGGATGAGCAAATCTACCTGGGAAGAAGAAGTATAGTCACAGTGCCCCTTAGGGCAAGGATGGCAAAACTTTCTCTTACATACTTTGGACATGTTGTCAGGAGCTTCCAGTTCCTGGAGAAGGACATCATGCTTGGTAAAGTCGAGGAACAGTGAAAAAGAGGAAGCTTCTTGGTGACTGGTGATGGATTGACACAGGAGCTGAAAACAATGGGTCAAGCACAGGAGCAATTGTGGGGATGACACAAAACAGGACACTGTTTAGTTCTGCTGTGCATACATTTACTATGGGTAAGAATCAGCATGGTGGCACCTGACAATCACAACATTGTTTACCTAGTGCCGCTAATGGCCCAGATGGTAAGCACGGGGCTCCTCACCAAAAGGCGGTCAGCTCCAGTTTATTCAAAGATGCCTCAGATAAAAGTGTGGCTGTCTACTTCTAAAAAAGCGGCTGTTGAAAACTCTGATGGGGCCCAGCTCTACACCAACTCATAGGGGGTGGCCATGAATTGGTAGAGATTTGACACCACCTGATTTTATTGAAATACTCAGTATGTGATCGTGGAGCCCTATTTGTGAAGGAGCCCTAGGGGCACTGCTGATCAAGGTTAGACTGCTATCCACAAGTCAGTGCTTCAAGCATATCGTTGGACTCATGCTGTGGGAAAAAGTTCAGGTTATCTGCTACCATAAAGATTTACAGCCTGGGAAACCCTAAATGTGGCCTGAGAGTGAATTAACTCTACAACAGGGGCTTTTGGGTAGTACCTGATCTCAGCATTTTATTCATATTGACCATGCAGTGCTCATCACATCCTTGTGATGTTGATGCTATTATCATCTGCGGCACAGATTGACTACTTACACAAGGTCATACAATTTATTAGATAACAGAGCTGGGATGAGCCCCAAGGCAGGGGTCTCCACACTGCCTGTTTGTACCCCAATGTACACTGTGCCACACTACTGTAAACGACTTGCAGTCAGAACTCACTATAATGGATGGATTCAAAAATACTGAGTTTTTTTTTATTCTTGACACTTGTTCATTTTCATAACTGCAGAAACTGGGTAGGTAAAATGAACTTTCTTTTTAAATCAAATGAGCCACATTAAAAAAACCCTAAAATGTGCTCTAAAAAGAAGCAAACTGTTAGCGATAGCAGTCAAAATTTTATCTTCTATTTTTATTCAGTCTGGAATATGTTGGACCAGACGATGTACCATGAGCAATTTGTTGTCTGAAACATGAAGGGAGCTTTCTAGCAGACTAATATAGTACATCATCCCAGTGTAATATTTTATTTGAATGCGTGGAATTGTTGGATTTAAACATCATAATGCAGCATTTTTCCAACTTATTGGGTGATGAATACAGAGAGATATATTACTAAAGAATCCAATTATATATCTCAGGAAAATAGCACAATGGCTTTATTTTTTTTGAAAATGGCTTTATTTAGAAATACAGCACACCTTATTTTTTAACTCTGAAAGGAGAGAGCAAAGAAAAAGACACACTGTTGAGGATTAATGGACCATATTAAAATTTAATTTGACAAAATAATTTATTTGGCAAAATGGAGGATGCACATGGAAGAGGTATGTAAGGTATCAGCATTGTCATCTGGAGTGTTTAATGTTGTAATAAAATTGAAATAGAAAAGAGGGTAGAGAGTTAGTTAAGAAAGACAATTCTATCAGTGGAGAGTAATGATCCAATCACAAGGTTTGGATTACAGGGGCTGTCATGAGCTTCCCCAGGTCTATAGAATATTTTTAAATACCTAGATTTTTTTAAATACCAAGTTAGGAATATACCCAGGGCTTAAAAGAGGCATAGGGAAGCCTTGCTTATGTTTGAGAACTTTATTTAATTTGAAAATGCCCAGAATCTCACAGAACACTGTGTAGATGAGGATATAAATGTGACTTATCTTACCAATTAGAAGAAGTTCTGAAATGTTTCAGGAAAGGGCAAATCTGGGCCTCAAAACTACTGGATGCTTAAGAGGAACAAAGCCAGAGACCTATGCTACCAAAAACCAGGGACATATCCTTGTACAAATGTCTTGATTTAGAACTGTAATTAAAGAAGGAAATTTCAGAAGTTATAATGAAAGAGTTCCCAATAATTTCAACACATTAATAAATATTCACTGATTATCTGATTTTTATCAAGAAATATGCAAGGCTTTAGAAGAGGAAATTTAAAGATGTATAAAATAATCTTTGGCCTCAGAAAATATGCTTATCCTCTGTACCAACACATATCTGCATGCTGTGTACCAAGACCTGGGATACATGGATGAGCAGATAAGTATTTTAAATGCTTGCAGAACAATGGCACCAACTAAAAGAGCTATCAAATAAATATATCCTGACAATATAAGGGAGAAAAACTAGGCAGGTTACTCCCCTGAAAGTGACAGCCCAGAAAATCTTATGGGACAGGTGTATACATGGGTCCACTGTGAGGTGAAAATGGACTTAGCAGCACCCAGCAAACAACATAACAATATAATTTAGAAAAAAAGAGTGTTGTGAGGAAAAAAATTTCATTTAGGAAGACTAAGCAGAGCAAAGGAATTCCTATTGTAGGTGCTACTGATAAGGAGGAATTCATTGATGAGAATATATCTTTACAAAGATGTGAATGAATTTCAAGACGGAGTCTTGGGGAAATACAAGAGAAAGAGTTCCAGATCCTAAGGTTGAAATCTACTATAGAAGCCGAAAAACACAGCCAATGTGACTCAAACAGGAATGTATGAAAGAGGATAGAAAGGCAGAGATTGAGAAGTCACCTGGACCAGCTCAGACAGGGCAGAGGTTAAGAGTATGATAGAATCTATAGGTGATCTGACAGATGGACACTCATGCAGTAGTACTGTGGAAGAAAAGGCCTCATAATCTAGCCTCAAAAGCAACAGTCGCGATAACAGTTTTGAGGTGGCATGGAAGTTATTGGCAGGTTGAGGGCAGGAAATGGCATTATCTGTCTTGTGTTTTACAATATCCTAAGTCTTTTACTGGGAGAATTGAATATGGGTTGAGGGAGGGGGGCAGGAGTGAAAAGAGAGATCATTTAGGGAGTTTTTGACGTAGTCTTGGTTAGAATGAGAGCAGTGCTGGCTGCAATGGTCAAGGTTACGTTTCAGTTCAGCTGGACCATGTTTTCCAGTGGTTTAACAATTATGCACTGACATAATCACCCTCTGCTTCTCGATCTGACATGGTCATTCAATGGTTTCTGATAATTTCATTTTTGTATTGAAATCTTGGTCTCTGGAGCTTAACTTTGGAGGGTGGATGTAGAACCAGCATTCTGACTTCTAGAATGAAGTGAGGTACAGGAGAGAAACAGGACTCAGGGATAACACCTATTACCTTGATGTAAAGAACACCTTCCTTCTTGGTGCCAGATATTCATTGCAAGAAGTGTTTTGCTAAAGGAGGTGTGGACTTCAGTTAAGTTTGAGGTCCCTGTTATAGATCAAAATGCAAACATCCAAGGGGCCGTTGGCTGTGCAATTCCCGAAAAAGATGCAGATATGAATTCTAAATCAAAATGAGCAAACAAGTTCATAATCATTGAGTGAAGTCTGAATTATTGTACCCCTTTAGCACAGGGTAGAACTACTCTTGTGAGTTTCTGAGACTATAACTCTTTTCAGGAAGAGAAAGCCTCTTCTTTCTCCTGAGAAGCAGCTGGTGTTGGCAGCTGTTGGCCTTGCAGTTAGCAGCTCAAGGAGTAACCACTGTCCCACTAGAGCTTTGCTGAGATACAGATGAGGTGTTCATAAATATATTGATGGCATTTAAAATGCTAATAATAAAGACATTTTAACCAGGGTGAGGTAGACATGGTCAAAGGGATGAGACCTCAGTGTTTCAAAGACAGAATAAGTACTGAGTTCATAGCAGCTGGTGAGGCTGGGAGAAAACTTAAAAAAGTTATAAATATTGAAGGTAGTTCAACCCTGCTTTTGCTGAATAACAAACCATCCATAACCTTGGCAGCACAAAACAATAATTTCATGATGAGCACAATTCTGTGGGTCAACATTTTAGGCAGGGATCTCTAGGGATCACCACTAGAACCACATATCTGGAGGCTCAAATCCTATGCAACCAGACTTTCAGAGTGCTTGCTTGGACTTTCTCTAATGGGATGGTGTCATAAAGTGACTGGAGACACCAAAACACCAAAGCAGGAACTCTTAGCTCTTCCACAGATTAGACCCACACAGCACATAACTTCTACAACTTATTTGTCAAAGCAATCACAATTCATCCCATTTCCAGTTGGATAAGGAAATAGCCATCTATCTTTTTTAATGTGTTCCAATCCATTAGTCACACACAGTTACTATTAAGTTCTAGTCATTCTGCAGTCTCATCTCCAGTGAAGTGAAATCATGCAAAGAGATGGTGAGGACAAGAAAGGACTGTGTCTGGAGGAGAGTTAGATACCTTGGCAAAAGTCTACTCTTTTTGAGTTTCAAAGACTGGATAGTAATTTTTTTTAGGTAGAGAAAAAGGATCAGATTATGGAAAGGCAAAGCTTCATGGAAGAGTATAATGTATGGAGAGAATGCAAATATTCCTGGAATACACTCCTGTTAGAAATGGGAACCTCTTCTAATGGACATTAGAAAGCCATATGGAGATGTTTATGCAAGAGAATGACATAGCCAAACAATTTTATTTTTTAAATCATTTTATTGGGGGCTCATCCAACTCTTATCATGATCAATACATACATCAATTGTATGCAATCCACACTTGCACATTTGTTGCCATCCTCATTCTCAAAACATCCCCCTTCCACATAGGCCCCCAATACCAACTCCCCATATTTCCATCCCTCTTCTCCCCCTCCCCCATGAAACCTAATAATTTACAAGTTTTCATTATTTTGTCATATTGTACACTGTCTGATGTGTTCCTTCACCCACTTCCCTGTTAGCCATACCCCTACAATTGGTTTCCCCTTTCTACTCCACCTTCCCTCCACCCTCCTGGTATCACCACTCTCAACACTGGTCCTGAAGGGATCATCTGTCTTGAATTCCCCATGTTTCTGGCTCCTATCCATACCAGTGTACATTCCCTGGTCTAGTTGGATTTGTAAGGTAGAATTGGGATCATGATAGTGGTGTGTGTTGGGGGAGGGGGGAACATTTTAGAACTGGAGAAAAGTTGCACATTTCATTGTTGCTATACTGTACCTTGAGTGGCTCATCTCCTCCCTGTGACACCTCTGTAAGGGGATGTCCCTTTACCTATTAATGGGCTTTGGGTCCCCAATTTGTACTCCTTCTCATTTATAGGGGTATAATTTTTAGTTCTTTGATGACTGATACCTAATCCCTTTGACACCTTGTTGTCACACAGGCTGGTGTGCTTCTTCCACGTGGACTTTGTTGCTTCTGAGCTAGGTAGTCGCTTGTTCACTTTCAAACCTTTAAGATCCCAGATGCTACATCTTTTGATAGCCAGACACCTTAAGCTTTCTTCACCACCTTTGTTTCTGCACACATTTGCCTTCAGTGATCATGTCGGGAGGGTGAGCATCATGAAATGCCAATTTAATAGAACAAAGTCTTCTTGCATCAAGGAGCTACTTGAGTAAAGGTCCAATGCCTATATGCTGTTCTAATACTTATCTTATAAGTATGTGCACATAGATTTATTTCCCCATCATCATATATAAATATATACACCTATATACATGTCTGCATTTAGACCTGTATAAGTGCCCTTTAACCCCCAGTTCTTTCCTCTATTTCCTTTTACTTTCCTTTTGACCTACTATTATACTCAACCTCTATTTCAGTATTTTCAGTATTTTCTCTCTGTTACCTTACTCTTGATGAATCCCTATCAGGCCTCTCAAATCCAGCTTGTCACTTGTTCCATTAAACCTGGGTTGGTCAACACCACCTCCTTTCTCCACCTCCCCACCTCCCATGTCCCCCAGAATCATCAGTCCCAATGTTTTCTCCTTCAGACTGTTTATCCAGCCTATCTTACATAGATAGACCTGCAAAGACAACAATACGCATAAATTTCATCCTAAGATGAAATGACCAAAGAAAATAAACAAGGATATAAAAAACAACAAAAAATCCAATGTCCATAATATATATGTTAAAAATAAAAATAATAACAAAATAAAAACCTATAAATAGTTCAAGATCTGTTCATTG
This sequence comes from Nesogale talazaci, assembly GCA_004026705.1. NCBI lineage: Eukaryota > Metazoa > Chordata > Mammalia > Afrosoricida > Tenrecidae > Nesogale > Nesogale talazaci. The sequence continues at coordinate 135,032 of PVJH01001557.1, read as the reverse complement.
ACCTCCAGGAGTATCCCTAGGGAACTCCATGCTCTGTTACACACCCTTAATGTTTTTTCTGAGTGCCCCCCCCCCCAATTCCAACTACATGGAATTGCCACTTCTCTCCCAGGGGAGTTTGCCTTGGAGGACAGCTGAAGCTGCAGCTGCAGCTTTGGGAGTGGGATGTGCTGGAACAGAACACACGAGAATAAATGAAGGGGGTAAAAAAGAGAGTGGAGTGCATCCTGGCCATTGAGACTTGAGGATGATATCCCCACTCGGAACAGCCAATGCACAGAGAGGACCACATGGCCAGCTGCAATATGAAACATGGTGTTTCTCACTGACCCAAGGCCCTGCGGGGACAACAATGGAGAAGCAGGGTCAGAATTGTACCTTCTTTGACCCTACCACACCACGACAATTTTATTTTTGTTAATTCTCTTATCACTGTGAATGAGGAATAGTTATGGAGACAAGCAGAAAATCAAAAAGGTCTGTACTGTCATTCTTTGGAATAAAAAAAAAACAGTGCCAGAGTGAGACAAGGGTTAATGAAAATCATAAGGAAAAGACAGATTTAAAGAAATGAACAGAGGCTGAAAAATATTAAAGAGCTGATAATGATTCTAAGCTAACCAGCTACTGAGCTGGTGTGTCTTCTGATTTCCCCATAGTTTCTCTCAAGAGTATCAGTCTGCAGCTTTGAAGGTTGCAATAATGAGTTAGTTACCCAAACTCATACGCATTGCCATTAAAGTGATTCTGACTCAAAGTGACCCGAAAGGACAGGGGACAATTGCTCTTAAGGTTTTTGAGATTATAAACCTTTATGAAAATAGATAGTCTGGCGAGGTCGAACCCCTGACCTTGTGCTTAACAGACCAATTCTTAAGTCACGGCACCACCAGAGTTCTCCTGAGTTGGGCTTGGGCCTGTCTAGTCACTCATTCAATAATTCATGCTTGACTATATGCCTGACATTGGACTGGGTTTCGAGAAAGAAAATGAATAGCGAGCACCCCTTTCCAGAAAGGTCCCCATTCTTTGGAGTTTGATTCTGCCCTTGGGTTGGAGATACGTCTCAGGACCTGTGAGCAAGAGGAGAGAAGCCATCTGTGAGCAGAGCCGCATGCCTGAAGTCTGCAGAAGTAAGTCAGGATCCAAGGCGCAGTGAGAACATTTCCCTGGATGTTCTGTGGCCTTCACCTGCCACCTCCTGAGCTTTCATCCAAAGGAAATCACAGCGTTTGCTTTGCAAGGTGAAGCATCGATTCCGCCTCCGGCCGGGATGTTCTCTGCCTGTTGAGCCCCACAGGCAGCTGTACATTTTTTTCTTTCATCCCTGCCTCTTTCAAGTGATTGCTTTAAAAAGAGTTTTGCCATTAAATAGCATTTCTCTGGGCGACCACTGACTTTTTATGTTCCTAACCAAACCATTTTTAAAATACCCATCTTTTCTCCTAGTCGTTTGAGAGTTTGAACCCTTCTGAAAGGTGGTTGAAATAGTCTTACCTCTAGATTTGTTCAGTTTAGAAAAAGTCAGGGACAATTCTAAAATGATGTTGCCCTTGGTGCCCTTGTCAGAGACGGGAGATTTGTGATCAGGGGTGAAACTGAATTCTGCTGCTTGCTTATTCTTTTAGCATTCGGAATCAGTGGCTTTAAGAATGAGGTAAGCATGAGGTTCATGCTTTCCTCTTATGAGCTGTGAGGACTGGAGCAAGTTGACCCCTTTGAGTCCCAGTCTCCTTACCCTGAAAACAGGGCTGTAGAGTTGGGGTTGCTTAGTATGATGTACAAGATACCAGAGTGAAAAACAGACACAGAGATGGGGTTGACACCATTTATAATCTGATGTGAGGGACAGACACTGATCAAATTATGACAGAAACAAGTCTAAAATTAATTACAGCTTTGACAGCTCCCTTACAGCAGAGGTCCATGGTGCCGTCGGGATGTGTTCTGGTCAGGAACTTCAGGAAGGGTGTTTGGAGAATTTGATGAGCCGTTGTAGAAAGGTCATGTTGGAGGTAATTAAGTGATAAGTGGAGAAAGTCTACTAAATAAAAGATACAGGGTGAGAAAAGGGTCTTTGCAGACTCAAACAAGGTCAGAATAGCTGAATTGGGAGGCTGGATAGGAACCTTCATATAATAAATACAAAGCACAAAGCAGAGATCTATAAATGTAAGTGATTTCATGGCATAAGTAGACTGTCAATCAGAGGGCTCAGTTAACTAGAACTACACCTTAAACAAATTAATTTTGTTCTAAGGTTTAATTTCATGCTGTTTTCATCTATCCTAAATTTTATTCTTTAAATGTTTCCTTGGTATATTTCCTCATCAACATATCAAGAAACATTCTTTTTCTGCCCTCAAGGAATCTTGGCAGTGCTGTGGGTTATGCCTCCGGTCAGCAGTCTGAAGACATCAGTCATTCTGTGAGAGAAATAGGAGACGTTCTGCTTCTGTAGGCATGCACAACTTCAGACATCCATAGGGGCTGTTCTATGCTGATACAGAAAAGAGATTTCAGCATCAGTGTGAGTATTAGATTCCACTTGAGGGCAGTGAGTTCTTTATATTGCTGCCTCCACCTCAGATTCTGCTTTACAAGCACTATCCAGAAGATTCTAATGATTGGTGTCAGAGTTGTTGAGAAGTCTGGGTGGCTGTGTTTATTTAAGCAAAAAGAGCTAGTTTGACGGGGTGTACAGGTGCCTTCCAAGGGACTCCAAGGAGTCTCGAGTTCAGGAACAGCAGCCTGGTGAACAGAGCTTAAGGTTCGAGGTATATAGAGTTCCCTGGGGCCTAAAGCTGTCTGATCCGCATCAACGATTGGGATCAATTTGCCAATCCTTTCTGCTCACCCCAGCACAATTCTGTAGAAGAAGGAGCTGAATTTCTTCCAAAAGTTAATGTGCTCTCAGAAGATGAACTGTGCTAGGTACACTTAAATTATATTTAAATGTGCATTCTATTTCTTTTGGTTTTCAGGCTCATGCAATTCCGGTGTTTACACTTTTTGCTTCATGTACTTTAAAAACTGGCTAGAAGATCTCTGAAAAACTTTGAGTCAAGAGCATCCTTAGAAACTACAAAGATGCCACAATGTATCCCTTGCAAATGGTAATGACAATGTGTTTGGCTTTATTCTGCTAGGCATTTTACACATACTATCTAATTTCTTTAAACTTTAAACTTTAAATCACCACTGCAGTTTGCAAATAATAAAATGTACAAATAGGAAAAAATAAGCATCTTGTCTATCGTGATATAAATTTGTGAAAAATATGGACTTTCAAACTTAGGTCTACATAAAACGTTATGCCTTTCTCAACAGTACACTTTCAGGATATAATTGTACACTTAAAAATAATTTATTCAGACAGGGATCATCATAAAATAAATGAGTGAAAGTTTGTTGAGCAAAAAGTGTACATAGTCTCAGCCTCTCTCACAAAATACTTACTGATTACAAAGGAAAGTATACCCAGCTTTTAGTGACCCACGCTGTGTGCTGTGTGCACACAGCATTCTTCGTAGACCACATAGGCTTGGGTTTTGATCTTTCGCTCTGTTTGAGCAGGCCCAGTGAATGGTATACTGGGACTACCTACCATATATTTACTATTTTAATGCTCTCCTTGCTTTCTTGTGATATGTATTAGTCTAGTAGGCATGGTTATCCTTCTGGGAGTGAGTTTTATTGAATGTTTTGCCTTATCACCAACTTCCAGTGTTCTTATAGTACTCAGACTCTTGTGTTTAAGTTGTAGAATTCAGCATGTGTTGTCTGAAAAGCCAGCCTATACATGTATAATTTCCTTTTCTCAACAATGTTTTCAATTCTGTTCTATTGGCTAACTTAATGATACAATCAATAGGACCATCATATGCCCTAGGGGATAATATATAATGTTGTCTATTATAAAGTGATAATAAGGTCTCTAAAGTGAGCCAGAGGCATATAGAAATCATAGGGATATTTGGGATGCGCAAGTGGTTGAGTGCAGAACTGCAGCCCGAGGGCTTGGCGGTTCAAATCCAGCGACGGTTCTCAGGAGCAGCACTGGGTAGTGTCCATGACCACCAGAGGCAGTGATACCCAAAAACAAACAAATAAACAAACAAAAAATTCTAGCCCAATCTAAGAACAATTAGTTCTTATAACAAAGTCCTGCTAGATATCCTCACGAAGAGATCACTGAAGATATGTGTGCTACAGCAAGTGTGATGAAGAAAGAAGATAGTTCATAGCTATTAGAAAGAATAGAAACTTGTGTCTTAAAGGTTTTTTCTTAAGACAAGCAGTGATCTGTATGGTGGTGACATGAACTAAATTCACATGGGAGAAACACACCAGCCTGTGTGATCCAAGGATTGTAAATAATAAAATCTGTATCTGAAGGAGGGAAAGATATCAGAGCTTAAGTTATGAACACTTCGTTTGCAGAAGGTTACGGATGGTGGTGGAAGCGCCAAATCCATTTTCTGGGTCCTCCTATGAATTAAGTCTCCAGTGGATTCCTTCTGATCGTAGCCCTAGATATGGATAGCTTGCTACCAGACAGAGAGAATTATAGAAGTGGCTATGTCAGACTTAGTTAGGTTTAAAATAACACCTGGTTGTTTTTATCTCCCTTTGGATCCATTTGAAAGTTGTTTGACTTTTTAATATTTTATGCTTTATTTTTCACTGAGGGTTTCCTCTGTTTTCTTTTGTAATAGTTGTTCTTTTTTTCTTTTTGGCTTGCGGTTTGTGTTTTGTGTGACATTCTGTGTAAGAAATCTAGAAGAAGTAAATCTATAAGGACAGTAACTGGATGATTAACAATTATGTAATGGCATGGGCAGGAGAAGTTGAGGAAATGGAAGCTAACAACAATGACTACAAGAAGAAACTATTCTGAAATTGATTGTGGTGATGATTACACAGCTCTTCTTAACATTATTGAATGACTAAATTGTATGATATATGGATTATACACCAATAAATCTAGTTAAAAAGAAAAGCATAAAAAATAACTTCAGGATAAATGATAAAATCCTCCCACTCATTCACCATCCCTGGGGTTTGTTAACTAACTCACTGCTTTTCAGTGACGTGTAATCCTTACCCTAACTGGCACTGAGTAGATTCTGACACAGAGCAATCAACTATGAGAAAGCAGAACAACTCCTGCGTGTTTCAGAGGCTGTACACCTGAATGGGAGCACAAAGCCTCAGATTCTCCTGCGGACCTAAGAATCGCTAAAGGGTTCTAACTGTGGACCTTGCAGCTTGCAGTCCTGCACACAGCACACTGTGCCACCGTGGCTTCTTGTTCATCAAAGGGATCTAACAGAAATTTACTGGCAATTTACTTCTGAAAAATCAGAAAACCTTTGGGAGCAAAGTTAATACTTTCACATAAGTGAGGTTACTATAAACTAGAATAAATTCACTGGGATTCCCCCCCTATTTATCATTCAACCATACAAATAAATTTATTGCAAAGATTTTAACTAAGGAAAGTCATGAAATATAAAAGCAACATCTTCCACCTAGATTTAATACCCATTAATATTTTTTATAAATATACTGTTTCTCCATTTTAAAGAAATATAGTATGTACATTCAGTGAACCATATTATTTGCTGTCTCATGTCCTTCCATCTGTCCAGAAAGTTTTTTCTGAAGCTGGACTGCATCGTTTTTTTCAATAATGCCCACTCTCCACATTTCTACTTTGACTATATTTCTCAGGTTGTATAATGTTATTGTGTAGGTTTTTAAACTTTAATACGTGCAGTTGTATCCTATCCTACTCTCTGCCAATTGTTTTTTAATCATCATTGTTTTATGTCTAATATTGGTAATACATGAAGATCTATTCAATTCATTTTAACTGTCACCTATTATTTGACCTTATTAACAGACATTAAAACATCATTCATTTATTAATTATTCCGATGGTAAGTATTATTTTCTTTTCTTTTGATATTACCAAGAATTTGGCAGCAAATATCATCGTGCAGCACATTCTCATCTGCACATGTCTGAAATAATCTGATGTATACTAGAACATAGACTTATCCCCAAGTACATCTTTACAAAAAAGTTATGGAATATTTCATCTGAAATACACTTTGTCACTGATTGTCAGAGTGCTACCTCGGATTGCTGCAAGCATGCAATATCAATAAACCTGTTGCCACCACGTCAATTTTGACTCATTGTGACGCTAGGAGAGACTAGAACTGCTCCATAGGGCTTGGGCTATTGGGTAATTTGGGGGAAAGAGAGCCTCAGCTTTCTCTCACACAGCCCCTGTTTGAGTTATTGCTTTCAGTAGCTGAGCTCTTGATTCTGCACCAAGACTCTTTGCAATCTTAATATTCAAACCCAAATCCACAGGCCATCGAGTTGATTCCAACTCATAGCAGCCGTCTAGGACAAAACAGAACTGCTCCTCCGGGTTTCTGCGGTTACATTGCCATGGGAAGCCCATCTCTCCTTTCTCTTCGTGAGTGTCTGTTGAGCTTAAGCCGCCTGCATGGCAGCAAGCAGCCCTGCGCCGAGCTCACAGTGCCGCCAGGGTTCTTTCTGTACTTTCCATAGCAGTATGTATACTCACATACATGCTCTTCATCTTCATTTTCTCGCCATCAATCAGAAAAGACATTTGAAATTTGGACAAATTGGTGGGTTTCAAATCAACACATTGTTGTTTAGTTTTTGGTTTCTTTCTTCATATTGACAGCAAACATGTTTTCATATGTGTATCAGCCATGTGGGTTTCTCTTTGACAAAGGGCCTGCTCGTACCCTGCTTAAATTCATATCTGTTTTTGACAGTTTTCTTAGCCCTTCATCCACATATCACATAATTAAAAAGTTCACTCAAATCAAGGAAAGTGGTAAAATCATTAGCACAATCGATTTTAGAACATTTCCTTCATTCTTGTACCCATTGTTAACTTCCTTTTAACCCTAACTTCACCTGCTATAACACTAATGAACTATTAATGTAGGTATTGTTTATAGATTTACCTGTCATGAATTTCATATAAAGAAATTCATATACAAATCACATCAATGAGAACAGCACAATGAAACACCTTAATCAGAGAAAATAGAAAATATAGAAAAATAAAATGGATCAAAAGGAAAAACAAATATTATGCTAAATCTTAATATAATTAAACTGCAATAATACCTTTGCCAAACACTCTGTTTGAGGGCAAGACTATTAAAACTCCTGGTCAATCATCTAAGAGAATAAATTGGAGGCTTATTCTGAGTGTAGATTCTGAAATTTTACTTGAGGCTTTCATTGTCATCCATATCCTTCTGAGAAACATATGCCAAACTTTAATCTCTAATACAATCCCCATCTCTAATCTTAGATTTTATTATTTAAAATCACTGGATTACACAGCCTGATGTGCTTCTTTTGGGTGGACTCAGCTCACACCTCATTTAAATGGCTTCTTGTTTTAAGAAATGTCGTTAAGATCCATACACTATTTTTCTTCATAACTGGACACTATCTCATTGTAGTTGAGTTTAGATATATATATATATATATATATAAATGTACACACATATATATGTACACACATATATATATCCTTGGTCCACTTTAGTGACAGCATTAGCTGTTTGTTGAGAAATAATTTAAGTAACCTTCATGAGACATTTGGTAATTTTAATAATGGTGTCATTAATCTCACCATTATTAAAAACAAAAGAACAAAACAAAACAAAAATCCCTCACTGCCATTCAGTTGATTCTGATCTATTGGACTCTATATTATAAATAGAGAAATAGTATGTATGATAGGGTAACTTGACAGGAGTAGTAGAGCACGAATGAATGCAAAGCATGAACAATTTGATCGATGCCACTAAGCTGTACATGCACAAAATATTGAATTTGTTTGTTGTGCTGTCTCTATTCTCAACAGCAATAACAAAATTAAATTAAAACTAAAAAATATGTTGATGTGAAATGGAGAATATGGGAGAATCAGAATATCAAATCTATCAAAGATGGAATGAGAGGAAAACAACTTCTCTAAAATATTCGCTTGTTATACTCACTGTCAAATAACATATATCTTAGATTTCTTTCTTTTTTTGGGGGGGGGCATCATTGCCCTCAGGTGGTGGGAGTAGAAGGCCCAGCCTTTGCTCCATGGAGCTGGAATCGAACCTCCATCCCAGTGGGCTGCAGTCCCGCGCACAACCACTACACCACTGGGGCTCAGCCCTACCTTAGATTTCTTTTCAGAAGTCAAATACCTGTTAAGTGTCATATGTATATTCTTGCACTTGCTTTCATGTTGTAGTCAAATACTTTGCAAGTTTTATGTCTTAAAAGCCAACAAATTATCTTCTAGTTCAGGTTCTTTTCTGTAGTATTTTAAACACAATTCTGAAGTTATTAACCATATTTTCTGGAACTCCAACTGCCATAGTCTTTCTTATGGACAAATAAAGGATTTAGATTCGATGCTTAATTTTTATTTTGAAATTAATTTGGACTCTGCTCTGAATAGAAGCCCAAACCTGTCGCTTATTAAACAAAGGACTCACAGTAATGATCCCATCAGAACATTCAAGTTTATAAAAGTACCAGCAGTACATAAATTTGCATTTACTCTTGAATGTAATATTACAGTGGATACTGTTTCAAGTCAGTTTGATCTTTCTATGTTGGGTTCATATTTTTTCTGTCTCAAATTCAATTGCTTAGAATATAGCCTCCAGGAAACAGATGGTAAGTGGATGAATAAAGGCCCAAATCATGATTCCATAATTGCGTTGTTAATCTAAAACCCAAAGATTACTTGTTAAACTTCTTCTGAGGACATTTTTCATGTCCAAAGACTCCATATCTAAACTCTCTTGAAATGCACTAATGAGAAAGATTGCTATTGATTATCTTCATTGTACAACTGTGTCTTAAGGAAGCACAGAGTTAGTGACTTTCAGTTGTCTGTACATTTGTCTTTGCTATTATACAGTGGAAATACTAAAGTATGTTGCTTCTGCCATGGAAATCATTTTTTGAGGTTGCATGGAATAAAAGTTTTAAATATAACTTCATACATTATATCATTGAGTCTCATCTATATTCCTACATGACCTGATGTGCCTACTTACAAAATCAGAGACAGTAGTTGAATTTCCTGTAATGTGATGTTGAATTAAGGAAAAGAAACTGCCACTAGCTTCATATTGAGACATAAAATTGAATCATATGAAATAGCTAAAATTAGACTGTTTTTGGCTTTTAAAGTGTAAATTTTCTTCAAACCTATTTCTGTCACTAATACTTACTGAATATTGTTCCAAAGGTTCAATGCAAATGTAAACACATAATTCTCACATTTTTGCATTATAAGGGGCCCTATAGTTATCCCCATTCTACACATGACAAAGCCAATCCAAAGAGAAGTCCAGGAATGATCCTTAGATCAAAGTAGTAAGTATATTGGAGCTGAAGTTAGAACCCAAATTCTCTGGCTTTAATGGCCACACTTTTGAGTGGTTTTTTTTTGCCCTTATTCTGTAATTAGTGCCCAAAATATTAATTAACCTTCAAGTCTTGAATTGCAAGATGGCTTAACCTTCCTAATCCTGGAACAAAATATACTAGATTGATACCATTAAATCTAAATTTTATATTTATTATTATCCCTGGGCTCTCAGGCTAAGTCTCCTTCAGATTTCTACTCAGTATTTCCAAAAGAAATCTGTCTTCCTCCAAACCACTTAGAGTTTCAGTCCGGGAAATTTTCTAGGATTTCACTTCTATGTTAAGTTAAATCAATGGCCAAGGACAGCAATTTCTACTTTTTGAATTTCTTTTACATACTTTCTTCTCTCTTTTTTTGAGTTCTCTCCAATTGATAATTATGGTAGAATCTGTTGTTGTTGTATTTTAGTCAACCTCTCGTTTTATGCAACTTCAATTACACAAAGGGATACCCCTCAAAAAATAGGAATGTTTTAACCAGTTTTAACAAAGCTCTTTATTTATTCATTTTTTTACAAAACAACTTTATTACCTTCAAAGCTCTCTTTATTACACTTAACACTCATGTCAAATCTGTGCTTCTATTCTTGGAAACATTTTTCGAACTCATTTATTTGGATGGCTGACAGCACCTCCCTCGTTTTTTACTTTTCCTCTCCTACATCATCAAATCATTGTCTCTTCATGTCCCTTTTCTTTCTCAGACACGCAAAAAAGTTACATGGAGTGAAGTCAGGAGAGAAAAGTGGATAGGACAAGAGAGGCATGCTGTTTTTGAACCAACTGGCTCACAGACACGGTTGCATCTTTGAAACTCACAGGTGCACAATGTACAGAGCAAAAAAAAAAGGTGCTTTGTCATGGTGGAAAACCAGTAACCTGTCTGCCACAAATCAGGTTTCTTTTTTGTCTCACACTGTTACACAATCTTTTCAGAATATCTAGGTAGAAAGCTTGATTAACAGTATGACCTGCTGGAACAAACGCCAAGTGTACTAACCCCCCTCCCATCAAAAACACATGCAAGCATCCTGCTGTTCTTTGATTTCATTCTACGAGCTTTTTTATGGGTAAGGTGACGACGACATCTTCTACTGGTTTGGTTGATGTGGGTTTGGTTTGGGGGGTCATAAGAATATCCTCATGTTCATCACCAGTATTGACTGTTGGGGAAAAGTCTGGGTTGTGTTTGAGAAATGTTCTTCCAAAGCATGGAATGTTTCCACTCCACACCCTTTTTATCCGGTCATTCAGAACCAGAGGCACAAAATTTTTAACAACCCTTCTCTTTCCCAAATCTTCTAATAAAATTCACTGAACCAAGCTCCAAGATAGTCCAGATAACTTTAACTCTTAAATGGTCCATCATAAGTCTTTAAGCACAAGGGCATAAATTATGGCAACATTTTTGTCCATTCAGAAATCTGACAGATTTCAGGAATCAGATTTGTCATCCATAGACATTTCACCTTTTTTGAAAAGAGAAAAATACTTTTATACTTGAATTTCCCCCATAGTTCTGCCTTATATGCTATGTTCAACCTCACAACAGTTTCCGTGGCATTTTTTTCATGAGCAGAAAATAAAATTTCACACTCACACACTATTCTCTGAAATCAGCCATCACAAAAAACAAGATTTGAGCAAAACTGCCATTATGAAAAAAAATGTACCAGAAAGAACCTTCCCAGGTAATGCCACTAAGCACACTAACTCAGCATGCATTGCTCAATGATCGCCAAGCAGGAAAAATGTGTACTATGTTTTTCTATTAGGGGTGCAGGGGTACCCCTCATATATCAGTTACAGGACAGAGTTTTGAACATGGAATGTTTTATAACAATGCTTTTACCCTCTTTCAGTTGGAGTTCACTTGTACATGACAGTTATCAGATTGTTTTTAAATCTTCACTGAGTTTTTCCTGTCTACCCTACTCTCAAGTTCCACAAAAGTAAAAAGTATCAATTTAAGATTATCAATTTTGTAGTCATATCAATTTAATGGCCTATGTGATACACGTGAGTAAAATGTAATTTAAATGTAATAATGCTCCTTTCTGAAAATGAAATCTGTCACTTCTATAAAAGCTTCACATTTTCTCAAATTATTGGCCTACTCAACTTTCCAGTTTAAGACTCTTCTAGGATATTTGTAGGCACAGTCCTCGGCATACCTAGGCATACAGTCTTGTGAACACCCATGGAAGCACATGACTTAGTATTTGCCCAAGTCTTTGCTTGGTCTTTTGGGAGGCCAACCTTTTATGATTCATTATACCTGCTTGATTTTATACACTGATCTTAAAGCATCTCTCATAAAATAAATGCTTTACTAAAACATTTACTAATGGTGTTAAATGGCTGAGCCCTGGTGGCATAGTGGTTGTGTGTGGGACTGCAGCTCACAGGGTTGATGGTTCAAATCCAGCAGCAGCTCTCCAGGAGCAAGGCTAGGCTTCCTACTCCCACCAGGGCAGTGATGCTACACAAAAAATAATAGAGGTGTTAAATCAGACTTTTATTTCCTCAAAATGGAGGGATAAAACAAAATGGAATCGCAGTATGCCTTAGCATATGGAGCATGTGGTACATGTTCGGAGGCACACATTCACAATTGAATTTGCCAGCCACCCACCCCTCAGTTAATATAAATAACACAATTTGATTGTGCTGGGTTGGTAGGTTGTGATTTGTCATGTAAAATCTACATTTTAATTAATATAGTTTTTCTTTTTCCTTGTATGTTGATATATAAAATATTCTATAGCAAAATAATACAACTAATAATATCTAAGGTCTCTGGTGGTGCTGGTGATTCCATTTACTGCCGAGTCCAACTCATGGTGATTTCAGCCGTGTTGGTGCCAGAACTATGCTCTACAGAGTGTTCATAAGTGACTTTCCCAATGTACACTACCAGGGTTTCCTATGCAGGACCTCTGAGTGGACTCGAACACCCAACCTCGAGGTTTGCAGGTGATCACGTGAATCATTTGTACCACCCAGGGATTCTGTTTCATGTAATAGGGAATAAGTAGGAGACGGAGAAACTTGCTCTGGCTTCTTGGGGGAAAATCTTGATAAGCTGTCCAGAACCAGAGATTTCACCAACTGGCAGCCTGTCTGTCTCAGAGGAGCCTTAGTAGTACAACAGCGACGTTCTCAGCTGCTACCTGAAATGTTGTCAATTTGAACCCATCCAGAGGTGCCTTGACAGACAAGCATGGCAGTCTAATTCTTAAAGGTTATTTAACAACACCGGGAATGGCTCCACCAAACAAAGAGCTTAAATATGGCCCTTGATGACTTAGAACTGGTCCAAGCAGGCACCTTCACATTTTCCTTGCCTTTCGTGATTACCAGTATCAACCTGCACCAGTGCCCAAGCTGATCCCCTGGGAGAATATTCTTCTACATTCCCATTAGGCTGACTTATGTGATTCCTCCTGGGGCTGCTTCAGGTTGGTCTGTTTGGGCATTTCATACTCATCCCTCTGCTGTTTCTCCCCAATGATGGAATTTAAAGGAAATGCTGGGATGTGTATCCTTGCCTTTAGAAGCATTGGGGAGGGAGATGCATACTTGTTCATCTGAGACTTTGATCACCCTCCATACGACCTCTTCTGAAATCTGCCCACAGGTGGGGAGGTGGGAGACAAGATGTGTTCTGACACATGTCAATTGTCTAACTTTATTCCTCGCCTATCATTTAGCAAGCTAACTTTGTCTCAGCAGGGACTTAAACACAGGCAAAAACTAATTAGATGTTGTTCCTTATCAAGTTGTCTTATGACTCTTTAGCTGCAAATGGCAAACATTTGCCTCACGTGGTACTGCTGCTTCTGTGGCATCCTTTCCTAAAAAAGAATAAGCACTGAGTTCTCGAATGCTTACGGGGTGCTGGTGGTGCTGCTGCATAAGCCTTGACTGCTATCCGCAAGATTGGCAGCTCAAATCTATCAGTCGATCCACGGAAGAAAGAAGAGGCCTTCTGCTCCTGAGAATGCCCACTCTCTCAGGAAGTAGGGTCCCTCTGAATCAGAATCAACTCAGAGAACGCAGATGGGAGTATTGCTGCTTATTATTGCTGAAGGAAAGAGGGGTGAGAAGGTAATTAAAAGTACACAAAAATGATGGTTTCTATATAAAATATTACTGTACTATGCAATGCCATTTTGTTTTTAATTATAGGTATAATATTTACTTAATCATTGATATACTAAATACTCAGTTCTATGTAATTAAGGCTAGTACTTTTAAGCATCAGTAAAACACTGAAAAGATAAATGTGAATAAAATTAATATTTTCCTCCAATCAGGCTCTCAGAATTATACTGCACCTGGAATGCATTTTTTAAATCTTCTTTTATTGTTTTGTCTTATTTTACTTAAAAAGAAAAATATAATTTTAATTAGTAATTTACTTAATTTGTAAAAAAAAAATCATCCTCAAGACCAATGACCTATTTTGAGAAGCTGCTAAAATGACACATACATCTTTATTACCCATTTGTGTCAGCAAGTTAACTCTAGTTCACTATTAGTTCTTTTGATATATGAGAACTTATTTTACAATGCTATAGAAGAGAATGTCAAACAAAGTCATGAATACTTATTCTAGTGGGTAAAATATCTATCTTAAAGCTAGAGCTTTGTTAAAATTTTCTCTGGATAGTTTTAAAGTGGATATTTTTAAAAGGGTTTCTAAAAGTATTTGATCTTTCCAGTTGGTTTAATTTCATTACCATCAATCCTAGAAGTGAATACTAAGCTCAGATTATTTGTAAACACTGACGATAGTCCTTCAGAGGCACACTGCGTGGAATAATTGATGTAGGGCACCCTGCCATGACAAACTCTCAATAAGTGCATAGCCACCAGGTGCCTGCTGGTATTCCCCTGCTCTCACATTGTGCCTGATCCTGTGAGAAAGTGAGAGCTTTGACTGAGGCCCTTGAAGAGTTGGTGACAGGGGTCACAGAGAACGTAACTTTCATGCGATGGAATGGAGTGCATGGAGCAGTCCGAGGACAGGTGCTGAGAAGATGACATAATAAAGCAAGGAGGTGCAGAGGGCCCTGACCCTGGGCAGGAGAGCTCTCACCTGTCAGAAGACAACCATGGCATTTAAATCAGCATGCTACTTCCCACAGTGGAGAGTATACCAGTAAAACTTACCAACGGTCACGTATTCAGTTTTGTCCTACAAATATTACTGAAATCTAGCTCCAGTAGCCATGCGTGTAAGTCATCCTGTTGGAGAATAGAGTTGTTAGTGAGAGGATCTCAGTGTCAAGTGTTGGAAACCTGCTAATTTCGGAGTTGTAAGGAATAGCATGGAGAGGTAGAGGATGATGAACGCCACTTAAACATTGTCCAGGAACAAAAACAGCGCTGCCATTGCATGGATGCTGGCTCACAGAGCACCTGTGGTGGGGTTCTGATACTGTTGACAGGCCTAGAAAGTGCAGTCTCTCTGCTGCAGAACTGCTCATGGCTGCAAAGTGATGGACGTGCCGATCACAACCCACCGTGGAGCCTCTCTACCACCCGGGCTGCTCGGACGTGGTCAAGGTACCGAGACATGTCGGCGTCACAGACACCGCAAGACAATGGCCTTTCTCCACAGCAGTAAAGAAAGCGCTTCTTCCCCCAGAGCTGGTGACCTGGGTCCATACTCTCAGCTTCTTAAATTCCGGTTGAAAAATGTCTGTTTTTAAAGTCTCCCCCATCCTCCATGTGCACCATTCCTCTTTTTAGCAGCACTAGATAACTAAGACCGTAAAACCAGACCCAACCCATTGCCGACGAGTCGATGCCAACTCATTGCGATGCGGTAAGACAGTGCAGACCTGCCCTGTGAGTTTCCAAGACTGTAGCTCTTCCCGTGAGTAGAGCGCTTTGTCTCTCTCCCGTGGAACAACTCGTGGTTTCACACTGCGGGCCTTGAGGATCCCCCTCACCTGAGACACCAAAGGAGCGGGAAAAATAAACCTTAACGAACTTTGCAAAGGGGACAAAAACCAAAGCGAAAGAAAACCCTCCAATCATAACACTCTAAGAATACATAGCTAGCTTTCAGCACGTGCTTAAAAAAGGAGGGTAGGAAGAAACAAATGCAAACGCAAATCAGGAACATCATCCAGGCACTGTTAAGAAAATATTTAGCTGTTGGGATTCACTATTGAAAGCAATTCTGTACACAAATGCTTTATATTTATATATTATATTAATTTATATATATATAAATTACATTAGGCATCATACTTATAATGGTGCCTTGCATGACCATAATATCTGCTAGTTCTTGTGCATTCATTTACCTTTTATTAAAATGTATATCTAAGAACTTAGCGAATTTATTATATTTTAAAATAAATCCATCTGGTAGCAGGCAAAGTAGGGAAAAAGTGTATCTGGTGAGGTTAATGTCTCTCATTTCTGAACTAACTAGGAATAGAAGGTGAGGAAGTTCACAAATGAAAAAATGAACAGCACCAGTCATATACATGACTTCAGTGTTTATATATGGAATTTTAAATATTTTGTAAACTATTAGAGATGATCTTGTCTTCCAATTTATTTTATAAATGATGAAACATGACATGTTAGTAAGTCATTTTCTCAGGTCATTAGTTAGTACATTTAAGATCATAGTCTTTTCTGGTAACAGTGGGAGGGCTTCATCCATGATGATCCTTGAATGATGATTCTATGAGGCATATGAAAAATGATTAATTGATGACATCCACCCTCCACACGCATTGTCTTCTGAATTCTCTGCCTCCCTAATTCCAAAAATTTCCTGCTCACTGTCTCCAGGAACATGAAATAGAGTGTGATTCCAACTATCCCTGCACCTAGACAGTCTCTGCGCTTTTTCTCTCCTTTCCAAAAAAGTACACCAATGAGGGGAAAAAGAAGTTGTAGGAAAATCACCATGTTAAATTTATAAAGTAGATCCAATTTTATGAATGTCCCTCCTCTGCCCACCCCTGCACTTGGTAAAATGGAGGCCAGATGGTATAGACACTATAGAGGAAAAGCCACCTTAGCCTTAAGGTTCAGGACATGAGGAGAGACATTAAGACACATATTTATAAATACTGCCACTCTTCCATTTATTATAGACTAACAGCCAGAAAGCACAGCTCTGAAAGACCTGGCACTCAGTTTAACATAAGATAGAAATTTCAATAGGTCAACCTAAAAGATGAAATAGTCATTAACATGCTCTTTTTTTGTCCTTTTTTAAAAAGCGTTTTACTGGGGGCTCATCTAATTCTTCTCACAATCTGTACATACATCCATTGCATGCAAAGCACATTTGTATATTTGTTGCCATCATCCTTCTCAACACATTTTCTTTCTACTTAAGCCCTTGGCATTAGCTCCTCCTTTTTCCACTCCCCTCCCTCATGGACCCGTGATAATTTATAAATTATTATTATTTTGTCACATTGTATGCTGTCCAACGTCTTCCTTCACCCAGTTCCCTGCTGTTCATACCCCAGGGAGGAGGTGCTGTTTATTGGCCAAAATTAATGTATTCATAAATGATTGTCTTGGAAATCAAAGGAATATGTTTATGATATAAAATATATCAAACATTATTCAAGTATGAGGATGTTTCAAAGGTTAAATAATATCACAAAACTCACTGCCATTGAGCTATTCTTCCTTGCAGAGCTCCTACACTACAGTGTAGAACTAACTGACCCTGTGGGTTTCTAAGACTACATCTCTGGACAGGAGTACAATACCCCCGCTTCCTCCCATCGAGCAGCCTATGGTTTTGAACTGCTGGCCTTGTGGTGAGAAGTCCAAGAATAACCAATACACAATCAGTGCTCCTCTAATGTAGTCATCATTATTTTGAAATCCCTATGCTGGGGGTCCCTGATTCTATCTTACCCTAACTCTTTCATACTTTGGCAATCCTTCTTATAGATTTTTATTATCTTTTAAATTCTCAGGTTTCGCATTAATTTTCTAAATTTATTTTCCTTTCTTTGAATTGTATAGTAAGCAATTATTGTGCCCAATTTGTATTTAATAAATAGTTATTTACTATGAAACTATGGATATCTAAATTCCAATAAGCTGCATATGTTTAGCAACAATGAGAACAGAATGACTTGTTTCTAAGATCCATCTTCTGAATGTTTTGATGATTCATGGACTTTATAATTTTTACTCTTTGTAATGCATTCAAATTGCTTACGGGACATTAAAATGGCACTATAATTGTGCCTTTTAAGACACTTATTTTGAGAAAAAAAGAGCAGTTATCTAAATTGTACTTTTGTTTCCATTTAAGTTTTGCGATTTTCTTTTTTTATTTTAATCAATGATGTAACCAGTCATTATAAGCTTGCTAAATAGCCTTCTATGTATACACATATATGAGAAAGGTCATTTTGGAAACAAAGCAGAAACAAAATAATCTTTAAAAATAACTTATTTCTCAGTAATAATAATTATAGCTTACCACAAAATGAGTAGAAAATAGAAGAATCATAAAATTAAGAGCAAAAACACTCAGTATACTACCATAATGATTTAATGCTCATTTTGATTTATTTTCTCTCAGTCTTTTTTCTATACTGCTATAAGTACAGAAATTGGCGATGTTAAAGGATTATCTTGAATATGTGATGCACAATTCTGTATTTTACTTTTCATATGTGGTCTTGTTCAATAGCACTTTACTATGATAGTATGATTTTTTTTGAAAACAATCATTTGCAATCATGGTATGGGCCCTAAAAGATGCAAATGAGGACATTGTACTCCGGGAGGGTGGTGAATTGACAGACCATAGTAAAGTGAAAACACTAGCCAGAGAAGACAACAGGAACACCATGCCCAAAGACCAGAGATGAGAAACAGTGTCCAGCTATTTGAAGAGTAAGAAAAAGAGGGTGCCGTGAGTGAACAATAGAGGTCCACTTAGGAGTTGAAACTGCAGGTGGTTAAAACATAGCATTTATTAGGAAATGGCCATCCTACTGAAAGGTTGTGTCTGTACTTGTTTATTGTCAACCAAGGTATGATAATGTTTTTGCCATTTTAAAATGATGCCTGTGTGGGTCAGTGGAAATAAATATAAAGCCTATAGTAGTATATAGAGAACGGCAGAGTCAGGAAGAAAGATAGACAGAGACACGGAATCAAAGATGTGGCAAGGGGAATTTAAGGCAAGCTGTATTTTCAAATCACCCCACAGGGATATCAGATAGGGACTAGGGATTTCTTTCAGCATTAGTGGATATTGTATATAAGTAAACCCCACAAATTTATGTTTAAAGTTAAAAATGAAATCAATAGTAAGCAAAACTCCTTGGGCTATTTGAATTGTGCCAAACAGGAGTGTTTTATTCATTTGGAGCATTCTAGAGAAAATAAAATTGATTGTGGGCAATTTAGGTGGTATACACATAGTCTCTACTGATTGATTCAATCCTTGAAGATAGATTTTTTTTTTCTAACTTCAGGTCAAGGTCTCCAGAGTGTGATCAAGTAGACAACAATATCAGAGTGAAGCAGAATTGGGGACCTTGGATAGCTCTAGTAAGATTTAAAGAGTTTGTGCAGGGTACTGGGGGCTGGAGGGTGAGGGGAAAGTGCTATAAAATAAATACCAAATAGCAAAAATTTTAAAATCTCATAATGAATTTGCTATCTTGAGATTCATACAGCTAGCTATCAGTGCACCTTTGGTCAATTGTTGGATTTTGTTTTACATGTTAGTCTTTCTTATTCAACTGATTCATATTTGATTGCAACATAAGAAGTGATCTATAACTTGGATCCACAAGTAAATGAAAAACAGCTGGGGTTCCAACAAAAAAGATAAAACCACATCAGGAATAGCTGTTGTTGGCACAATCAAATTGATTTGAACTCACAGTACAACTAAGTGAAATATTGCCTGCTCTTGAATCGTCCTCATAATTATTATGTTTGTACCCATAGGCTTACATATTCAGAAATGGAGGGGTTTAGAAGCATTTTTACTGACTTCATTGGTCAATTCTAGCAATATTTGAATTCTCCCTTCCCTGCCCCCTGAGATAGGCATTGTCACTTACAAAACTAAAATATATTTATCCAAGAATACCCAGCTGGTGAGAATGGAGTGGGAACTATAAATGTAGCTTTTGTTTCTATTTTATCCAGATTCCTTTCATACTCAGTCTATTGATAGTCAGACTATTATCTTGATCTTTTCTCAATAATTGTCCTAACAGATCAAAAGGGTAAAACTGAAGATACAACAAAATATATATTGCTCAAAATCAAGAACCCAGAAAACAAAAGTTAGGATGCAAACCCAGATTCTTTCCACTCCAGCACCTAGGAAAGGATTTAAATTATTTCATTACATTCCTATATTTTATATTACATTATTAGTGAATGCTAAATTCATTTTAAAGAAATTATATTGGAGTTCACATGATAGAAATTTTCAAGTTGCCAAAAAATGAAATGAAATGCAAAAAGATTTCCATCCTAGGCATTCGTGAGCTGACTTGGATGGGTATTTGACATTTTATCAGAAATCAAAGTAGATTTGCTCTGCTTGGAATAATATAATCAAGGGCAATGGCATGCTATTCATTATCAAAATATATTGAAAATCAATCAGAAAGTACAATGCTGTTTGTGATAGGATTATATCTATTTTCCTCCCAACATCCAATCAATACAATTCTTATTTAAATTTATGCACCAACTAAAAAAGGTAGCGAGGAAGAAATTTAAAAATTCTTTCAATTACTTCTGTTGGAAATTGTTCAAACATGAAATCAAGATACGTTGATTATTATTGGCTATTGAAAAGCAAAATTTGAAAGCAAAAAGAAACACTAATTGGAAAATAGCATCTTGGTGATAGATATGAAGCTGGAGATTGGATGATGGAATTTTTCCAAGATAATGACTTGTTGATAGAAAGTACCTTTTTCAACAACACAAAATATGACTATACAGATGTACCTCCCCAGATGGTATACCCAAAAATTAAATTGACTGCCTCAGTGGGAAGATACGATGGAAAAGTCCAATATCAGCAGCAAAAACTGAGGTAAGGTCTCACTGTGGAACAGACCATCTATTGCTCAGATGTAAGATCAGGATAAAGTGGAATAAAATTAAACATATCCACAAGAGACAAAGTAAGACCTTGAGTCTATCTCACCTGAATTTCAAAAGCATCTTAAGAACAGATTTGATGCATTGAAAACTAATAACAGAAGAATTGCTAAGTTATGGGAGTTCATCAAGACCATCATTTATGAAGAAAGCAAAATCTCTTGAAAAAGACAGGAAAAAAAGAGAAAAAGTCAAATTATTTTTGAGTCCTCTCACCATCCTTGCTCAATACGTATTTTGAACAAATAATCATAAAACCTTGTTTATATGATGAAGAATGTTGCATCAAGATTAGTGGAAGTTTTTACTAATAACTTGCTTCATGCAGATAACACAACCTGGCTTGCTGAACATGAAAGGACTTGACACATTTGGTCATGAAGATCAAAGATTGCAGCCTGAAGTATGAATTCTGACTCAATAACCAGCCAGAAGACTAAGATCCTCACAGTTGAAACAATAATGGTGTGACACAGCAATTGGTGTGTCATTGTGCATATGGTGTGTTCAACCATGAGAACAAACAAGAGCCAGGGTAAGGATGTCTGCTTATGTTGAATGTTGACAAATGGTGTCAAGGTAATATACATATTTGTGGTTCAGAGTGCTCTGTTTTTTTCTCTTTCTCTTTTACAACTAATATAATTTCATAGTACACTTTAAAGGATAATCATAAAACAAGCTCCCATATACTTTTCACAGAGGGTAAGAAATGAAATGTTTTCAAGGTCTTGGAATCCTATAATCTCCCTTCCTGATGCCATTCCCCTTCACCCTCCTAGAAAACCTTTTTTTAAAAAAAATGTGATAACGAATCATTCTCTTCTCTCTATGGGAGTACCATATTAAAGGGGGATTTTAAGCTGAAAATAGGACACACAGAATTTTGAAGCACACTTGTATCTATATGTCTTAGTAATGTGCCTTTATCTCTGCCTGTTTTTGCAGGTTAACTTCATTAGATATTTTTTTGGTGGGCATCACTGCCTCTGGTGGTCGTGGGCACTACCCAGTGCTGCTCCTAAGAGCAGCCACTGGATTTGAACCATCAAACCTGTGGGCCGCAGTCTCACATTCAACCATTTATGCCACTGGGGCTCAGCCCCTTCATTAGATATTTTTAAGACATCCTCTTTCATGATTTTTCCTCCTTCAGCATCTCATGAGTTGGGCTTCATTCAATTTCAGTGACAGAGGGTGACAAATTATATGCATTTCCAATACTTTCCATGCCTATTGTATGAGTGATATATATATGGGTGTTTTTCAGTTTTTGCTTATTAAGAAACAACTTTTGTTCATTTATTTGCATGCTTAAGTCTCCTTTAAGACAGAAAGATCTGATCTCAGGATGACTGGGACAAAGTGAGGCAAATGCTATGGACCAAGGCATGTTAATAACTGTAGCTATAATATAACTTATAAACAATTCTACATAGTAGGGATTTTTCTGGGAATCAAAGTTAAGGTATTTTGTTTACTAACACTTAGAAACATTTTCTGTATAATCACTGGGGTAGCTATTTCTAGAGGAAAACATTAATTTATAATATACTGCAAATAGCACAGGGCTCATTTATAAGCTAGGTGTGGATGTGTCAAGCTTGCTTAGAAAAGAACAGATGGCATTTCTTTGTCAAATGACAGGATTTGTCTTGCTCTCCCCACTCCTGCCCTCAATTTATGGCAGCAAGATCACAATACCCCTGTCCCATATGTGTCTGATGCTTCATTTGGATCCCGTGCTCTAGAACAGCTGTGCGTGTCCACATGAAGCTCCGCCATGTTTTATGGAGACACCTGCAAGAATTCCTCATCCTGCACCTGCCACTTATTCACATAGGTAGTCAGAAGTCTCCCTGTCCTTGCTACCTGAAAGTCCATGTTATGAGGCAGTGCCTCTGAGCCCCATCAAACAATATTTTTCAAGGAGCTCCTTTGTCATGAATTATTTTTTCCTATTAGTGTATTTCCTATCATCTATGTAAGATGGTGCCTTAGTCTCGGGAAAGTGGTTAAGCACTGAGAAGCAAGTTGAAGGGTCAGCAGAGTGAGCCAATGAGCCGTTCTGTGAGGAAGGTCTGAGGATTGCTCCCACAAATTCTTCCCTGTAGGAATGCTATCAGTAGGAGCCAACTTAATGGCAAATCATTACTCCTAAGTAGGCAGGGATACCCTCTTGTGGTGGCCATGTACTTGGTGTCAATTTCAGGATTGGCAGTGTAGGGGTGGAGTTTCAGGATTGGGAGTGTAGAGGTGGAGTCTAATCTGTCAATCTAGAGATAGCCCATGAGACCTCTGTGTGGGCATGGCTTTCCCTGAGGATTCTGGGAAATCTGGTGATATTTCCCCCGTGGAGGTGAGAGACCACAGACTCAGTCTCTTGAACTCAGCCTACTGACAAGACAAGATGGTGGCTTGCTGATAGATTCTGAGTTCTGGAACCTGGAGGAGTCAGTGAGAAGCCACATGGCCTTGCCCTGATGGAACCAGACCTCTGGGGCCGGAGAAGCCATAAAGAGACCCCTGTAAACACTGAGATGCTTCTTCTGTCAATGGATACTGCTGATGGACCCTGAGCCCTCGAAGTGAGGAGCCATGTGGAGACCTCTGCCAGTGCTGGGATGCTTCTGTTGCCGCTGGACACACAAGACTCTGCACCCACTAGCCTTTGATTGTCCTGTTGTCATTGCATGTGCTTCTTGTGTCAGGAGGAGACTTTATAGACTGTTATCGGACATAGGGGCTAATATCAGACTTATGACCTTGGAGTGGACTGGGTTAGGATGCTTTCTCAATGTTCCATTCCTCTTGTTTATAAACCTTTTCCTTATATCCATATATGTGTTTATAAATTTGTTTCTCTAGTCTACCCGGACTAACACATCCCTTCACCCCAAATGGAATTTTTTACAAAACTATGCATTTTAAGTTTTTACAAAACAACTTTAACACCTTCAAAGTACCTTCCATTACACTTAATACATTTGTCAAATCTGTGATTCCATTCTTAGAAACATTTTTCAAAATCATCTGGTTTGATGGTTGACAATACCTCCCTTGTTTTGTTTTGTTTTTTCCTTTCACCTCTTCTACTTAGTCAAATGCTGTCCTTTCATGTCTCTCTTCATTTGCAGAAACAAAAAGAAGGTGCACAGAGAGAGGTCAGGTGAGTCAGGTGTGTGGGACAAGAGTGGCATGTGGGATTTTTTCCCCAGCTGGTGTACTGGGATAGCTGCATGAGTAGGTGCAGTCTTGGGGGGAAAGCCAGTTCCCTATCTGCTGCAATTAGGTCGTTTTTGTCTATCACTGCTACCCAATCTTTTCAGAACATCTATATAAAAAGCTTTATTGACATTCTGACTGGGTGAAATGAACTTCGAATGCACTATCCACCCCACATTTAAAAACATGAGCATCATCTTGATCTTTGATTGCACGTGATGAGCTTTTGGGGAGTGAGGTGATGATGGCACCATCCACTGTCTTAAGAATAGTACCATGTCTCATCAACAGTAATGGCCTTGAAAAAACGTCTGTGTCACTTCAGAGCTGTTCTTTCAAACCATGCCATGTTCCCACTCCACACGTTCTTTCCTGGTCAGTCAGGACCCAAGGCACAAATTTCACAACACTTCTCATTCCCACATCTTCCTTTAAAGCTCACTGAACCAAGATCCAAGATATTCCATAACTACCCAATCTCAATAGTTTTTGAGCACAAGTGCACAGACTTTGTCAACATTTTTGCGTGTTCAGGAAGTTGGCAGACATTCAGAAGGAGGTTTTTCAGCAATCAGCATTTCACCTTTTTTGAAATGAGAAAACCATTCATACCCTTGACTTCCCCCCATAGAGCTGTCCTCGCAAGCCATTGCACCAGCTTCTGTGGCAGTCTCCTGAGCAGGAAATACCGATTCACAGCCGCGTGCTGTTCTCTGAAATTGGTCATTGCAAAAAAGAAAAACAGGCTTGAGAGAAAATACTTTTATGAAAAAATTCACTGTGATCAGAGAGAACCTTCCCAGAGACTCAACTGGGCCCACTTAACTCAGCATTTGCAATGCTCACCCCGTGGACCTTTTCCTGGTTTTGAGGGAGTGTCTCCTCTTATGTACGAAGCAAGACCCCGATCCCTCTTTCTGATTTGTGTGCTCTAATTTTTGTACCAAATGGAACGCACTGCCATCGAGTCAATTCCAACCCATAGCAACCTTGATGGCTTCCTGAGTCTGTGAATCCGTACAGGAGCAGGCAGCCTCCTCTTTCTCCCTCCAGGTGGTTGGTGGACCTGAACCACCAACACTATGGTTAGCGAATCAGCGCTTACCCGACGTTGCCACTAGAGCTCCTTTCATTTATACAGGGCTCTGAATAAACCCACTGGTGTAGCCTGACTTGCAGGAAAATATAATTTGACAGATAGAAAAATGACTTTTTAAAGCTGTGAAGAATGATAAAATTATGAGGAAAATTCCATGTTGCCTTCTATGTTACTTAAAACGTGTTATTTTTATTAGAAATCCTATCAAGGTAATCATTGATTGATATGCCTGGTAAAAATTAAACAGGTATTTAGTTGGGTAAACTCATGAATCTTTATATACACATGTGTTATGAGAAAAAATAACTTGGAAGCACCAAATATTTATTATTGGATCCACATTTAACAAATAGAATGCACAATAGGAATCTGACATTATAAACTTGCTTTATGTTGTATTGTATTTCATATTCAACAAAGCTTTATTAAACCTCAAGTGTGTAACTAGCCTTGTTCTTGGTACTAGAAATACAAAGACAAAGATGGACAATCTACCTGTCTTCAAGAGGAGGCTATTCTAATATGCTGAGGCATTAAAAATCATACTGGCTACTTGTGTGTGCATGTGTAAAATAGATGCTAATATGTTGGGGTGGATGGAAGACAATGCTATCATGGGGAATAATAGAATGGAACTGATTTACTTACTATATGGTTAGAGAAAAGTAGTGTTTATAATTATGATGTTTCCTCCTAATAACCTAGTATATATTATATATATGCTTTCACTGTGTCCCACCCCTATTTTATTGCTATATAAATCTGCTACTAATTTTTAAATTGTCATATGCATTCTATTGGTCAATGATTTATTCATTTTTCTTTAAATATTTATTCAGCGTGTATTCAATCCATACACTAAGCAAGTAATCTGAGAGGGTAAATTTTATGAAGGGGCTACAAAAGTTTGCAGAAAAAATGGAATCTAAAAATAATGGAAATTCTCCATGAACTTTATGAAGTCCTTTGTTATGAAGAGGAATATGATAACAGAATTGCAAGAAGACTAATTATCAACCTGAAGCATGAAGTTGACAGAACCTTAGGACTGGTAGTGTTTACTGATAAAAGTAAAAGAGTACAGCAGTTAGTATGGGTTATATCAAAACATAGCCTTTAAAACCACTGTGATCAAGTCAATTTCTACTCCTAGTGAATATTTGTAGGGTTTCTTAGGCTCCAAACCTTTACAGGAGCAGATAACCGTATCTCTTTCCTGACTGATCTTACAATTAGTTACCAGAGCAGTATTTACCAGACAACACGACCAGAGTTCCTTTCTGAACACACAGGGAAAAAAAGAACAGAATAGTTATGTTGAACCAAATTTGCACCAATAAACAGCAGCATAAAAAATAGCAAAGGCATTGAAGTTGCCATGAATTTAATTCTACTTGGATGAATAATTAATACCTATGAAAACACCAGTCAAGAATATAATATATTGCATTGGGCATATGTATGGAGAAGGTATTCTCTGTCAGCTGGATCTAGAGAAGTGATTCTCTGCCTTCCTAATGAAATGACCCTTAATACAGTTCCTCTGTTGTGGTGAACCCCCAACCACAAAATTATTTTCACTGTTACTTCATAACTATATTTTTGCTACAGATATTTACTGAATCATCATGTAAATATCTAATATGCTGCATGTATTTTTATTGTTACAAATTGGGCATAATTAAAGCATCATGAGTAATCACAAAACCAATATGTCTGTTGTGAAATATATTTTTTCTAACTACCAATAAATGAAATGTTGTCTTGAAGCATGTGGTAGCATGGGTAGCAGTCTTCACACTGGGAACTCATATGTGGGTGTATCTGCATGTGAGGAGACCCTCAAGACAGGTATAGGAGCTATGTTTTGGTTCCTAAGATCATCAGAAATATGTGTTTTTCGATGGTCTTAGGCAAACCCTGTGAAAGGGTCATTCGACCTCTAAAGGGGCCGTGACCAACAGGATGAGAACCACTGATCTAGAGGACTATCTGACACTGCTCTTGGGCTATCATCATGTCACTTGTCATCTTTATTCACCTATCTCTGTGTGATGGTTAGAGGTTATGTCAACTAAGCCCAACCTATGACACCTCTCTGGAAGTAAGAGAGACCCTGAGCAGAGCAGAGTTCTCTTTTGTCCCTTCACCTTCTGCTGGATATGGATCCTGCATCTGGCTTGTTGGTCTATTGTGTCATCTGCCCCTCCTGAGAGCCATCAGCAGACTGTTCACTTTGGATTCATTCACCTCTGTATCCACCAGTCTTTGGCCTTCCTGCTTTTCCATCTGCTTTCTGTGCTTCTGTTTTCTGTCCATCAACTTCCACAGCTACATGAGTCAGAGAAGCCTTCTGTTCATGTCTGATTGATAGACTTGAACTGGTTGACACTTAAACACACTTTTATAACTGTATAAGCCATGTCTTGATATGTCACTCCTTGCCACACTCCTACTTCTACTTCACAATTGTGAAGGTTAGGGACCTTAAAAAGAAAACAAGAAATCTTTCTCTCATCTTCTCATGTGAGAGATTTGGTGAAAAAGTGGTCTCTTTCTGTGCATTAAGGATACAGATAGTTTGTCCTTGTCTTTCTATATTTTCTTTAATATTATGTTGAAATCCCCTCTTTTATTATGCCAAGGCAAGACCCACAAGTCATCAGAGAGAGAGACTCCTTTTTAGGCCATGATCAGACAGATTCAGCACACTTAACCACCTCTTACAGTGCTGCTGTTGGAATGGTGGGAGAACGAGAGACCCCGACAATCAGAGCAGCGAGGGATGTGTAAATGAAAGCAGAAACAATCTACAGGGGCACATAGGAATGGTGCTGAAATTTGAAAATGTATAGCATGTTTCAAATTACTCCAAAACTTTAGGTAATTATATGAATCAGAAAGATGGTATTGCACATCCCTTTAGTTGTTTGGTCAATTATAAAAACAATTTAAAATGTTTGGTTTTTGGTTTTTTGCTCTCATGCATGGAATTACTTTCTATGGTGAATTTTTTATAGCAGAATATTGATGTAATAATACATTTCTCATAACAGATGGATGAGATGGATGCTAGTAAACTGCTACTGAGAAGGCAAATTCATGAACTCATTCAACAACTGCTGCAGTGTGGCAACTAGTCAAGCCAAACCCTACCACGAGGAAGTCTACATTCTAATGACAGAAGATTTCAAGTAGGTAAAGACAAACTAAATCAGATGGTGATTTATACGATAGAGAGAAGTTAAAGGAAGTTAAGGGAGTCGTGAATGCCAGTTTGGGGAGGAGAGGATGGTGATTTTTTTTTTACAGTAAATCAAATATGAAGCAATGGTCATTCAATCACAGAATTCTCCCCTTCCCTTCAGGAGATGTAAGTTCAATTCCCATCTACATATTCACTATCTGCAATTATGATCAAGATCACAAAAGATAATCATGGGAAGAAGGTGAAGTCGGGCGGGGGGGGGGGTAAAACAAAATTCAAAAACTTAAAGAAGAGTTGACTTACTGTTCTGATAAGGATTAGTAGCTTCTTGAGACTGGCCCTTACAAACCCTGCAAGCCTGGAGTAAACCCACCCCTAAAGATCATCTTTCAAACTGTAGATAGGCCTATAAAGTGACTATTAATAGCCAGGAGGAATGTACCCCTCAGTATAATCAATCATGTGAGCCCAAACAGCAACCTTATTGGTGCATAATCAAAGATCAGAAGGCAGGAAGACGTGGTGAAAGACCAATAGAGTCTTGGATACAGATGCCAGGGAGAAAGGAGGAAGAGTGCTATTACATTGTGGAGATAGTAACAATGATTTGTGAGGTTGTATTTAATGTACATTTACACATATAGACTATTGATTGAAAAATGATTGTGCTCTGTTAAGCTTCACTCAAATGTTCATGCAAATATAAAAATATGAATTTTCTTCCAATGCACACAATCTATAGCCTCCTCCTATAAATCACTGGAGGTTTTTAGGTTTCTATGATGCTGAATAGATTTCAGTGGATCTTCGAGCCTCAGGGGGAAAGACCTGGTGATCAACTTCTGAATACCAATCAGTAAAAGTTCTGTGGCTCCCAGGATGGCATCTTCTCTCATAAAGATTGACAGCCTCACAAACTCTAAAGAGAAGTTTGACTTTGTCCTCTAGGGTTACTCCTACAAGTCAAAATCTACACAGTGGGAGTGGGTGTGGTTTGGGGAGTTGTTTCATACTTATTGGTAAAGTTACATAAAATATCGCTGCTCATGAAGTACTTTACATAAAGATTTCAATAAGTATTCGTCATCACTATTTGCAAATCAAACTGATGGTTGATTGGTGACCATTAGGTGTTAACTTCTAGAATCAATAGTAATATACATGCTAATGCTTCCAGTGGATTAAAAGGTGTGATAGCATCATCAAATTTCTTCACCCCTTCATGACTTCTTTTACATAGAGCTCAGTTACATAGAGATTTCACTCCCTGGTCTGTACCTCCTCCTGCATGGAATCTCTTGATCACTCTGACTTTAACACTGCTATGATTATAATCATATCGACTTTTGGATGGTTTATTCTGCATGTATGAGCCCACGAGTATATGTATGACCCAGTCACTCACTAGTCAGAGAAACTTTGAGATGCTTAGAAGGAACCAATAAGAAAAATTGCTTCTCACGCAAAACTGAGTAGTGGTTAACAAAAGAAACGTTAATTGGGAAACCAGACAGGTTTGCAGAAATTAAATAAGCGTTCCGGGGCCTCTCCCATAGATGGGAAGGCAGGACATGCTTTTCAGAAAATGAAAAGCATGAAGAGGGCAGATAATATTAAAGTCTGCACCAGAAAGAACGGTTTATTTTAAATTTAGGAATAAATTGACTAGCTGAATTAATTAGGGACCTCACCAAGGAAACACTAGGGTTATGATTAAAAAACAACTCATTTCCTCTATGTTGGCTTCATTTACTAGCCAATTGAGTGCTGATAACTATGTGGATCCCAAGCCTTAGCAACAGCAGTCAGTGAGCCTAAAAGAAACCCAGTTACCATGTTTCCCTTTTGAGAAAATTGTCTTAGTACAATATAATAAGTAGAATGCAGTTTTAAAGCTCAGGTAAAGTTGAAGAGATCCACGCTTCCTTTCTGTCATTTAAAATTTTCAGAATTTCATGCCCAGATGTCTATGTATTAACAAAGCAAGTCAGTGTAAAGAGAGTAACAGTACCATTTTGCTTGTTTATTCACATATCAAAAATTAATCTGAAATTTGTAAGATAAAGCCTGGTGTAGTAGTAACAAATCAAAACTTTAGTGTGGTTCTAAGTAGATACCCTTTTACGGCAAATTTGGAAGTGGTTAGGGCTCAGTCAGAGTTGACAGAGTCACTAGAGGCCTGTCAATTTTCTTTATTGGGTCTACAACTTCCCTGGAATGCATGGAGCTATGTGTTTGTATGCTTGCAAGTTTTCTGGGAAATGAATCAAAAGACGCTGTGGGATGCTGAAAGTTTAACACCAATGTCTTCCTTGTTTTCTACTAATTCTTTGGTGTGTCTGCTCTACTTACAACTATGAATGAACTCTTTAAAATGACAGGTTACATGCATAACCTTAAAGAATTATCAATTAAAAAGATTTTGAAAATCTATCAGTAAGATGTTATTTCGGCTTAGACACCACTAATTTTTTTCTAGTAATTTACCAAAAAAAAAATCTCTATCCTTTTTAGACATTTTTAGCTTCCACACTCAGACCCTGAAATGCCTCCCTTTGGGTCATTTTGATGATCATTTCCTGCCTTTGCAAAGACATGTGGTCTGTGATCTGACATGCACTGTGTTGAAATCAACATCAATGGACTTCCTCTCTCTTCACCCCAAGGACTTTGATCTCTTAATCCGAAGGGTGGAACAGATAGGTTTTTAGAGCCTTCATAACTCATCTTTACTTGTAATGATACCTTGTGCAAAAAGGTAAGGGATCCAGATTTGCCCTCCCCAGGCTTCAGCTGGGAGAAGGAGAATGCAGCTCCACACCAGGCAAAGACTGATCACCTCTCAGCATCTGTCAGGCATCCTCATCTTCCACCTGCCTTTGACCCTCTGCTAGGACCATCCATAGTTCCTCACAGCACACTACATTTCTGCCTTTGTAATGCCACACAGAACTCACAGACAACACTCATGATTACAGGGGCTTATGAGGGAGCCTAACAGGTTACAGAATTGCAATTATAAAGTATTTTTTTCCACAGTGCCTCTTCTCCTTCATAATGACAGGCATGTATGCCTGCTGTTGGTCTCTCAATCCATAGAACCTAGACTTCTGTCACTATGAGTGACAGGAAGCCCACCAGCAATTCTGTCTCATGATCTCTATGGAAAAAATTGACCTGCATCTGATATCAATGACACTGTTCAATAATTTCAACATTTTGTTGAGTGGTGGTAACCAATAGTTGGTTTTATTTCTTTTTATTATTATTATTATTATTATTTTTGGTTTTATTTCTAAACTAATTTTGTATCCGAGATATAATGTGTATTCAATGCACATTATGTGTCAGCCATTATACCAAGCATTTGAAGATACAAATATGGTTTAAAAAATGGAAAGACATAACATGCATTTATGTCTAATTAAAATTAAAATCTGTATAAAGGTACAAGTTTATATATCACACCACTTTCACCATCATTACTGCTATTACCTTTCCCACATTTATTTCATCATCTTTTGCCTGACATTTAAACTGTTTCTCCTAGTTACTCCTTTACTCCTATAATCTATTTCTAGTAAATCTGTCAAAGGTACCCTTTGAATGGTATAGTGAATTATTTAACAAGGTTCTTCAAGTCACTGTCTTTATAATTTCTTCTAGATATCTTTTTTCCTGATGGGTCTGCATAAGAGATGACCGGGGGGGGGGTTATATGATTGACTCACATTTGAGGGGGTGTTATACATTGTCCCAAAGACCAATCAGACTCAGGTTGAGGCTATAAAACTTGATGAAATCAGAGAGCATCATCTTTTTCCTATGATGTGACCAGGGGTTTTTGAAGCACTGACCTTTGAACTAGCAGCCAAATGCTTATTTGACAGCACCATTAAGTCTGTCCTAATTGTGATTGTCATCCTGCTTCATATAAAATACGTCACCCAGAAACAGGAAGGGGGAATCTCACAACCAAGCCAGAAAGGAAAGCCAAGAGTGGAGCATGTCTTTTCAGGTCCCTGCACACTGAATCTTCTTGGAGATAGTAGTGACACCAGAAGAACAACAGAAACGTGGCAGAGAAGCGGGAGTAGAAGCACCAAGAACCAGAGCATGAGACAGAACAGTGAACTTTCTAGCCTGGGGAGCAAATAAAGCTGGGTAACTCGAGGCTGGAGTCTGGCTTGAGGAGCAAGATACCTCCAGGCATTTAATTGGGAGGTCTAGGTTTACTATCTGAGAAGATAGAACTGGGTACCTTGGGTCTGAAATTATGCAGAGTGGACAGCCCTGTGGCAGCCCTAAAAGAGTTTTGCAAAATTGCACAAGCAGACCTAGAGGCCAAAGACCAAAGAAAGATCTGCCCACAAATATAACTAAGAAGAATATCTCTTAAATGAATACAAAGAGTCTCTGTACCAAACAGAACAAGTGTATACTTCACCATTTTAGGAGGGAACATAAGCAAGATTCAATGGTGCTTGACCAAGAACAAGCCTTTAGGACTTGATGGAATACCAAGAGAAATGTTTCAGCAAGCTGATGAAACACTGGAAGCTCTCTCTGATCTAGGTAAGGAAATTTAGCTACCTAACCAAATGACTGGAAGATATTCATATTTGTACCCATTCCAAAGAAAAGTGACTCAAAAGAATGTTCTATAGAATAATATCCCTGATATCACATGCCTGCAAAATATTGCTTAAGAACCCCCAACAACATTTATATAGTACATGATAGGAAACTACCAAATGTCCAGGTCAAGTTCAAAAGAGGAGGTGGAAAAAGGGATATAATTGCTTATATTAGGTGGTTCTTGACTGAAAGAAGAGAATATCAGAAAGATGTTTACTTGTGCTTTACTGATTATGCCAAGGCATTCATTTTGTGGATCATAACAAACCATGGATAGCCTTAAGAGCAATAGGAATTCCAGAACACTTCAATGTGCTCATGTGGAAACTGCATGGGACAAGAGGCAGTTGTGTGAGTGGAACAAGGGAATACTGCATGCTTGAAATCAGGAAAGGTGTTAACCAGCATCATATCTTTTCATCATACTTATTAATCTGTATACAGAGAAAATCATCAGAGATGCTGAATTATATGACAAAGATCTTGGCAACAGGATTGGAAGAAGGTTTATTAACAGGAACCTTGCTTGCTGAAAGTGAAGAGGACTTAAAGCATATGCTGGTGAAGATGAAGTCATGTCACTAAAAATGAAATCTTTTTGTCTTGGTTTATCAATAAATTGGCAGTTCCTTAATGCTCTGGAAAACAGAATGGGGCCCACAAGCTAGACTCCAATGAGCTGATTGAAAATTAGCAATTATTTTGTTACTTAAAAAGTTTTCAAAATCTCAATACATTTTACCTCTTCTAATACAAAAACCAATCATCATGATTCAATTAAGTAGACTTATCAAATTGTCCAGTTCTGTGATGAAGTCAATATAAATCTTCTGAGGTTCACACATTGGGATTGGAGTCCAAGAAAAAGTGTGCCACAAAACAGAGAACACGCACGTGCATTAAACCAAGTAGACTTGGGGTGACTTCTCACTTTCCTCAATTTCTGTGGTGTGAAGGGTCTAGACTTCTCTGAAACTCAGTTGGTTTCATCTGTAAAATCAGTACTAAAAGAACCTCTATCCTAAAATATGACTTAAATTATCATCTTAATGGAAATAAGTACATGAGCAGCAAACATTGTGGTCAACTCAGGAAATCCATAGGGGTTTAATTCCTTAAAAAGTTGTTGACAAAGGATATTACCTGTATTATTGCATTTAATCCTATAGAAAAAAACTATGAAGTATTTTTATTTTCTTGATGAGGAATTTGGAGCTTAAAGAGAGAAATAAAAACAACAATCAACTCATTTTTTTCCTTTTATAAAGAGTTCTGTGACATTCATTAGTTTTAAATGGCTTTGAGAGTACTATAAAAATAGTCCATCTGTTCACCTATGATTTTCTTCAACAAAAAGTTAAAGAAAGGGGCTGAGCCCCAGTCGCATAGTGGTTGTGCGCGAGACTGCGACCCACTGGGATGGAGGTTCAATTCCCGCTCAGAGGAGCAAAGGCTGGGCCTCCTACTCCCACCACCAGGCAGTGATGCCTAAAAAAAAAAAAAAAAAAAGTTAAAGAAAGCTGTTAAGTGAGTTCAGTATAATTCCAGCATACAACATAATTTGATTTTGTTTTCATTCTGATAAATTTGCATGTCATGTTCATAATATTCATTGCTTTAGTTTTTCAATGTGTATATTGAATTACAGAACTAGGTTACTTGCGTTCTCCTGCTTATCTCCATAGTTCTGCAAATCTGGAAGCTATTCAAGACACCTTGTGGACTGGAAAAATTGAAAAACTCACCTAAATACTCAGAGAATAGGTGTGATAGTGAACACTTGACTCATTTTGAAAAATTTCAGAAGACAAAGGAAATATCGCTCTAAAAATGGAATGGTTGTGATTTTATTTGTAGGAGTAAGGTGATTCAACATGTTTAGATTTCATTTGTGTTGTTAACTTAAAAAGCATTATTTTTATTTTTCTACATATAGGATCATGATACCAATCAGTGTTGTACAAAGTTGAAGTGGTTTTTATTATTTTTAGCTTCTCAGAACAATTCTCAAATGCCTATGCCTAAAGGCACCCAGGAACTGGATTTATCTGCATGTCTTATTTTATCAATGAGAACACATGGTCTCAGAGAACAGAGTGTCATTCTCCAGATGGTCTGATTAGGAAGTGATGGGACAGGAACTTACCCATATCCCTCCTTTCCTTTCTGCGTTATTCAGCACCCATAAAACATGTCTTGTTCTCCAGGAAGGTTTGTTTGCAATTGGCCAGAAACACAAGAAGAGGCATGAAGAGTGATGGGGAAAAAATATAGGTCAAACTTGAAATACCATGTAGGCTATTGATCATTTTAGGGAGAAAGGGGGTTGGTGAGACGGGGCAGCTGTTGAATCTAAAGCCACACTAAAGGTTTCCACATATCCTGAGAAGTTCCTCTTGACTATGATAACTGTAGATAAAATAATTTAAACTATTAAGACTCAGGGCTTAGGATTTCAGAACTCTCTTGAAGTTGAAAAGCCTCTAGACACTGGCCCTGCAAAATAGTGAAATAACTCAACAGAAGGTAACTTTCTAGCGATTAAAAGCTTTTTCAAGTTAAAAACAAATATTTGGGGGGGGGCATCACTGCCCTCTGGTGGTGGGAGTAGGAAGCCCAGCCTTGCTCCTGGAGAACTGCTGCTGGATTTGAACTGCCAACCCAGTGGGCCACAGTCCTGCACTCAACACTACGCCACTGGGGCTCTGCCCAGAAACAAATATTTTATTTCTCCTTTTTAATACAGGAGCTCCTTGAAAGAAGGGATTATGAAATTTCTTCTCTGTTTATGTACTCAAGACCTAGCATACTGTTTCTTCCCCAAAGCCTCTCATAATGAATCACAGGTTAGCAAAATGGCCATTCAGTTGTCTTCATCACATAGGTGGCCTAGGCTGTAGTGATCCTAAAAGTATCAAAACTGTTTACTAAGCAGCTGCATTGCACTTTGAACCATCACAACATCCACCCTTTGCGTCTTTCCAGAGGTAAAGTGCTGTCCCTTTAAGGCCACAAACCTAACGGATCAAGAGGGGGTCCTTCTGCGTACCCTCCCTTTCATCTTATCTCAGAGAAGAGTCCGAAAAATATTCCCAGGCTGCCATCAAATTCACCAGTGTATTGGTATTCTATTTGAAGGCACATCCACATAACAAAATTCCAGACTTTAAGTGCCATAGATAACTTACAGGTGTGTAGAAGTTATATAATTTCATGTCGACCCAGAGGTACTAGGAGTAAAGGGGTGGAATCTAGCCTGTCAATCAGGTCACAGCTTGATGATGCCTCCTCAGGAGCACAGCCTTCTCAGGAAGATTCTGGAAATGTCTTCCCTTTCTCCCGGGAAGCAGGCCCCACACATTTCTTCTGCTTTCCCTTCCTGTTGAAAAAGAACATCCAGCGAGCTGGAGGAGCCAGGTGACTGCCTGTGCCAATGCTGAGATGCTTCCACCTGCATTGACTCCACAAGGCTTAGCACACACTCGCCTGGGATCTTCCTGCCTTTTGCAGCATTGCGTGTGCTGCGAGAGTTTGAAGAGGACTTTAGGGAACAATATTGGACTTATGGGCTAATAGCAAACTTATGGACTTGATCTGGACTGGGTTGGAATGTCTTCTTGAGATACAATTACTCCTTGATATAAAGTTTCTTCTTACTTACACAAGTGTCACTAGATTTGTTTCTCTAGTTACCCTGATCTAACACAAGATTGAGAGGTGAAGGACAGAGGCACGCAGAATGGAGGTAGAATTAGCCCAGGAAAATGAAGTTGACAAAGGTATTTTTGAGGCAGGGAAAGAACTCCTGGAAGGGGAAAGGAGAGCAGAAGAACGCACAGGAGCATCTTAAACCCCTGAGGGGGTTAGTGAGGGAATGGGACATATAGAATGCTTGAGCCAAGGATGTAAGTACTGATCAGGGGAATGAGGCTTTCTGATGGTACAGTTGCAAGATCTGAATCAGGATATGGTCAGTGAGGAAGACATCTTGTTTTTTTGCGGACCCGCTTCCTGGAACGCTGAGGGAAAAGGCTGTACAGACCTAGCCCAGAGAGATAAGTTCCTTGGAATATTGGAGAGAGGGATGGCACAGTGCATCTCTGCTTTTGAGGGGCAGGGGAAGGGGCCGCGCAGTCCAGCAAGCTATCTTTCAGGAGGACTGGAGAAAGCAGCTGCTGGGTCTAAACCTGGCCTAAACAAAAATGTGTGTGGAAAATGATTATTTTGCAAAATTTAATTTCCAGATGACTCTTTAAAAACAAATTGTCTTAACATGATGGGTGTATAAATATAAGAATACCTAGGGCTGAGTCCCGGTGGCGTAGTGGTTGTGCACGGGACTGCGGCCCACTGGGTTGGAGGTTCAAATCCAGCAGCAGCTCTCCAGGAGCAAGGCTGGGCTTCCTACTCCCACCACCAGAGGGCAGTGATGCCCCCCTCAAAAAAAATCTAGTCTTCCATGTTAGACCTGAGAAATCCCCAAATCTGCATTCATAATAAGCACCCTGATACTGACACTGTTCTTAGTTCCCTGGTGCAATGCAAGGGCAAGCAGTTCCCTGGGTTAACTGCTAAAAACTTGGAGGTCTGAATTTACCCAGAGGTAGCTTAGAAGAAAGGTTGGCAATCGGCTTCTGAAAAGGCTGCCTTTTGGGAGCCTGTAGAGCCCAGATCCCCTTGATGCAGATCCCAACACAATGAAGTAGGGTTATTTTAACCACCACTAGTCTGCTGGTAGAACACATTTGAAATGTTATTTAATGTATAAAAATTCAACACTTAACATGAATCTATGAAAATAGTTCTTATGTAGAGTACTCCTTCTTTTCTTTCTGCAATTTTGTAGCACTAAATCTTCCTCTTGAATTTAAAACTCTGTTCCCTGGTAACAGTGCAGGCATGGCTTTTAAAAATTGTAGGTGTTTAGTTTAGAAAATAAAATAGACAAATTCAAGTTTAATTATGCTAAGAAAAAATAAGCTTGTGTTAATGGAACTATTGTGATGGTTGTCAGAGAAAGTTGACCTTAAATGTCAGACTCTTACAAATGAAACCTGACGAATGGTCCCTTAGGAAAGCACAAGTGCAGTGGAGAGAGAAACCTATGGCTTATGTGGTCAAGAAGTCCTGAATGTCAAAACAATGAGGCAGGCAGTCATATTTTCACTGTGAAAAAAATCAACAAATATCAAGCCAGAATATTGCTTGGGATGATTTCATTTCCTTTGAGTATTAACTTCTTCTGAGGATATGTGTGTCAGTGAGAATGGTATGGGGTGTTCCAAACAAGGTTCTTTTTACATACTCAGGTTTGAGAGTAAAAGGAATATCCACAAATCAAAAGTAATCATTGTTTCTCACATTATTTTTACAAAACCATTATTTGCATGTGCCGTGAGCATTTTAAAAGACTTTACAGAATTTTTTTAAACAACAGAAATTTATTCTGTCACATTCTGGAGGCAAAAAGACTGAAATGAAGTGTTGGCAGGGTTGGTTCCTTCTGGAGGATACAGGAGACATCTTGTGATGCCTCTCTCCCAGCTTCAGTGACTCCTGGAAATCCTTAGAGTTCTTTGACTTGTGGAAGTCAAAGAGATTCCAATTTCCTTACTCTGTGTGTGTGTATGTGTCTTTCCACTTTCTGTTTCTTTCTTTCTCATTTCTTTCTTTTTAAATCATTTTATTGGGGGCTCATACAACTCTTATCACAATCCACACATACATACATCTATTGTGTCAAGCACCTTTGTACATTTTTTGCCATCATCATTCTCAAAACATTTGCTTTCTACTTGAGCCCTTCATGTCAGCTTCTCATTTTTCCCCTCTCTGATGAACCCTTGATAAATTATAAACTCTTGTATTTTCATGTCTTACACTGTCTGATATCTCCATTCACCCATTTTTCTGTTGTCTGTCACCCAGGGAAGGAATTATATGTAGATAATTGTGATTGGTTTCCGTATTCTCCCCCACATTCCCCTTCCCCTCCTGGTATCACTACTCTCATTATTGATCCCGAGGGGTTTATCTCTCCTGGATTTCCTGTTTCCAGTTCTTATCTGTACCAGTACTAGACTTCTGGTCTAGCTGGATTTGTAAGGTAGAATTGTGATCATGATTGTGGGTGCGGAGGGTGAGAAGAGAATTGAAGAACTAGAGGAAAGTTGTATGTCTCTTCGGTGCTATACTGCACCCTGACTGACTCATTTCCTCCCCATGACCTTTCTGTAAGGGGATGTAAAGTGACCTACATATGGGGTTTGGGTCTCCAAAGCACACTGCCCCCCCCCCATTTACAATGATATGCTTTGTTCTTTGATGCCGGATACCTGAACTTATTGACACCTCATAATAACACAGGTTGATATGCTTCTTCCATGTGGGCTTGTTGCTTCTTAGCTAGATGGCCACTTGATTATCTTCAGGCCTTTAAAACCCCAGATGCTATAACTTTTTATAAGCAGGCACCATCAGTTTCTTTATCACATTTGCTTATGCACCTGCTTTGTCTCCAGTAATTGTTTTGGGAAAGTGAACATCATGGAATGCCAAGTTAATAGAACAAAGTGTTCTTACAAAGACTTTTTGAGTAGAAACCCAGTGTCCATCTACTACAGTAATACTAAACTTATAAACATATGCACATAGATATATTTCCATATCACCACATATAAGTATATTTATATATGTATATGCCCGTATTTAGACCTCTACAACTGCCCTTTGCCTCCCTGTTCTTTCCTTTATTTTGTTTTATTTTCCTTTTGTTTGGCTATCACGTTCAACCTTCATTTAGATTTCAGTAATTTGGGGGCAATTGTGACCCACAGTGACCATCTAAGATAGGGTATTCTGCCCCTGTAAGTTTCTGCGACTATAACTCTTCAGGAGAAGAAAGCCCCATCTTTCATCCACTGAGCAGGCTGAAGATTTTAACTATTGACCTGTCATAGTACAGCCCAGCACATAGCCAGTATGTCACCAGGGCTCCATTTTATAATCATTGTCTAAAATTTTGCTATCACAAATACTTTTTTCCTCAGGAGAATGACAATGATTTCTGCTCCCATAAAAAATAATCGCCTCAGAAACACACAGGGACAATTCTGCTATGTTCCTACAGGGTTTGTATGGGTCAGAATCCACTCGATGCCATCAAGACTTAATAGTTCAAATTTCATTAATGTGAAATATCTGTGTTAAAGAAAATTTACATTGGTACTGGGTAAAAGAATACATCAGAATTTTAAGACTTCCAAATAGGGAAAAAGACACAATAATCAAAACCAAGGCCCCTTTTATTGTTATCAAAAAAGCAAAGAACACAACTCTCTGCCATTAAATTGGTTTCAACTCGCAGTAACCCTATATTATAGTTGGTGTATGAAGTTGTTGTATAAAGTTGTTTATAAAGTTGTTTATACATCAACTATAATAAACACAAAAATTCCACAGAAAATAGGCCAGTGTATATGACATTGATCCTGAGCAAAATCTTACAGCATGTTGCCCAAACTCTCTTTTTTAAAAAATCATTATATGTGAAAAATTGCTCAGTAGGGGACAGTAGAACAAACACAGACATGGATGACATCTTGCTTTTTTTGCTAATGGACTCTGAACTATAATAATAAGATCAAGATGACTAGGGTATCTTGGTTTCCATCTGGATATATTTATCTCTAATACATCTGAGATGAACCCTGGTGACAGATTAGGTTATTGGATCAGCCGCTAAACTCCAGGTCAGCAGTTCTAATACACAAGTTGCTCCACTGGAGAAAGATGAGTGGTCTGGAGAAAGATTTAAAGCTCTCAAAAATCAATGGGCAATTATGCTCTACTCTGTGCATTTGCCATGAGCTGGATTGACCCATCAGCAGTGGACTCATTTTGTTCTGTTTCAAGACAAAAACTATGAGTTCCTACTAGCAGCTGACCACTACCTCTTAAACTGAAGGAAGGGGTACAACCAAATAGGGAAATTATGTAACAATTTCATTAAAATGGTGCACAATTAATATTTTGACAGATAGGTTAAAAAATTATTGCAGCAATACATTGACAAGGAGTTGCCAGAAATTCAAACTGAATTCAGAAGAGAACAAAGAATGAGGGTTATTGCTTCTGATGTCAGTTGGACCTCAAGAAAAGTAGACAGTACCAGAATTATATTTGTAATTGTTGTTAGGTGCCTCTGAGTGAGTTTCTACTCTTAGAAACCTGTGTACAATAGAACAAAACACAGGACAATGCACCATTCTCAAAGAAAAATTATTATGTTTGTGCCTGTTGTTGCAGTCACTCTTTCTCAAGAAGTGTTTTCCACTTTTTCAAAGAACTGCTTTATCAAGTATATCATTTTTCAAGGTAAGTTGCTCTTGATCAAATGTACAAGGTATATGAGACAAGGCCTCACCATCTACAGCAGTCTGGCCGTACTTCTCCTAAGAGAGATCTGTTTGTTCTGCTGGCAGTTTGTGGTCCTTTCCATATTTTTCACCAGTACAAAAATTCAAATGAATCAATTCTTCTGTGAACTTCTGTGGCGATCCATGCATCTAATATGACTGAAAACACCATGGTTTGGATCAGACACACCTTAGTCTCCCAAGTGACAGTCTTACTCTTCTTTCATACTTTCAACAGGTCTTGTGAGGCAGGTTTCCTCAATATACTGTTCCTGGATTTCTTGGAAGTGTCCATAAATGCCTCCTTGACTCTGGTTTTGGCCTTTTCCTGAAGGACCCAATTATCAAATTGGCAAATATCAGAAAATAAAAATGGCCGTCTTATTGTTCATTGACAAAACTTTAGTTCAACTTATCTCAGTAGCCCGGGACAGCAGGTTGAGGTTAATAATTAGAAATTCATAGCACATTTTAGAGGTCTTTATTTGTGTTCAAAATTACATCTAAGGAAGTACAAGATGGAGATTGCTAGGGTTAGGTAAGTTTTAGCTGATCAGGGTCTGCAAGACACAATAGTGTCATTTACCTTTTAGAAAAGCTAACATGGTCTTATTCTTTGTGACATGAATAAAGGGTGGGGTGGAATAGACACTGTCATAAGGAGCAACTTCAAAATGTCCATGTTGGCAGTGATGACAGTGCTGCAGGGGAAGGGAATGCCATGGCAGCGGCATCACTGGGGTTGTATTTCCTATGGCCTTCCAGCAGAGAAGCAATAGTGCTGACTATCACATGGGAGGAAAGATCTAGAGAATGCTCTTCCCCTTGGCCAATGAGAGAAGTGTGGGAAGCCATGTTGAGGCAGTGTGGGGAGAGGGGAGTGGTGCCGTGTTCAGCCCTGTGAAAAGGTGGAGTCTGTACTACCCAGGCTCCTCCATGAGTCAGGGATGGGGGTAGAAGTCGGGGGTAGAGACAGAGGTAGTGACACCAAGAGTTGCCACATTACGTGATACTAATCCCAGTGATGTGGCAGCCTAAACTGTGTAAACGGAAGTGCAAGAGGGGTGATTGCTTTGTCATACTGTAAAAGTTTTGGATTTCACCTATTTTGTGGGAGCACCAGACCCCTGGAGGCAGGCATCGAACCTGAGTATATGCAAATTAATATGACTAGGATGGAGGTAGGACTCAAACTGGTATGCAATACGAGTAACTAGAGAAAATGGATATGTGTTATTGGAGATGAAGAGCAGTGATAAATTAAAGTGGAATTTTATTTCTCTCTTTTTATTTCTCTCTCTTTGCTCTGTCAGTGGACATAACTAAGACTCAAGAATGAACGCTAGAGGGACGTCGATTCAAACTCAAGGAAAATCAGACAGTTTGGATGATTTACTATATCTGAATAGGGTACCTGAAGGACGTCAAGCAAAGATTGGGGTAAAAGTAATGGAGAGTAGGTTTTCGAAACAAGTTGAAGATATACACCACATGAGCCGGTTTAAACGCCTCACACTGTGGAGCATGTAGTGTTGAGGTGTATTGGGGGGTGGAGGTGGCAGCTGACAGGTTGCAGTGAGTACAAAGGTGTGGTCTCACCCTCTAATTCTGTCTGGATTTGGCTGCCATGTAAGAATGATTTCATTTTTCCTAAACTGAAGTCT
Organism: Nesogale talazaci; assembly: GCA_004026705.1. Classification (NCBI taxonomy): domain Eukaryota; kingdom Metazoa; phylum Chordata; class Mammalia; order Afrosoricida; family Tenrecidae; genus Nesogale; species Nesogale talazaci. The sequence goes on along the minus strand of PVJH01001557.1, from coordinate 92,108 downwards.
CTGTGGCCATAGAAGAGGGAGGGAAAGTACTGAAGGAAATAATTTAAGTATCTTGCAGACATAAAGATTCTACATTGTCGCAACAACCAAGGAGTACTTAAAATGTGTCAAAGATATCTGCAAAAGATACCTCCTCTTACAAAAGTTTTGTGAAACCACACTTCTCAGTTAGTGCTTCTGTACCTGTGTCTCCACTGTGAGTGCACACACACCTGCACGAGCACATTTTAAGAAGCTTGATCATTCAGTGCTGAGCAAGTGAGCAAGAACTTTTACTGGATAGGCCTAAATCTATCTCTCCTGCTAGTTTTCTCTTTGAAATGTACTACAAAAACTAAATGGAAATTCAGTGGGAAGTACAAATGTACTTTTGTACAATTAGACCAATTATATCAAACACCCAATTACCTCTTCAAGATAGGCAACAGCATTTTCCTGTTATCTTCAGCCAAGTTCCAAATCACCAGGTATAAAGTCAATTCAAAGAAAGAAGCTGGTGGGTCTGAAATGCAAAGGTCAAGTGTTAGGACATTCATTTCTGCATTTATTCATGTATTTTGTACCATTCTGTCATCATTGAATAAAAAAGAAACAATTATTGTTTGATAAGGTAGTTAAAGTGAAAGTTACTCAATTGATTTAGATTTGTGTACTTTCAATGAATATTTAATGAAGCCCTAAGTGACTCAAGCACAGTTCCAGGCACAGAGACATAACAGCAAATTCTATCCTTGTGGAGATTATATTCTACTAGGGTGACTTAGACAGTATGCAAACAATCACATATTAGGTGGTGATAGTGTAATTAAGAAAGAAAAGGAACCTTAAGTAGAGAGAATAGTCAGACTACTATTTCATATGAATGTTCAGAGGAAAAATACTCCTCTTCTTTACAGATTACCTGGCCACTTGTCTGTCAGCTTGTCATACTGTGCTGGCTTATGTGTGGCTATGCTACTGAAAGTTATATCACTGGCATTACCGATACCAACAGGGTCATCCAAGGTGAATAAGGTTCAGCTGAGAATCCAGACTATAGACAGATTGCAAAGAAGGAGCAGGTTGTCCACTTCAGAGAAATCATTCACTGAAAACCCTATGGATAGGATCAAAACATTGTGAGTGCCTGAAAACCTAATGAACAAAAGCCAAACATAGAGACAGTGCCAGAGGACTGGCCTCTCTGATCAAAGCTCTCAAAAGATAAAGAGAAAGAGCTGCCTTCTCAAAATAGAGTTCACCATAATGACATGGATGAAGAAGTCAAGACTTCTGGAGTAAAAGCCTTTGGGACCTTCAATTACTGATGATGCATAACTAAAAGGAGGAGAAACAACAGTTCCAATTAATAATTGCCACCTGGAATTTACAAAGTATGTATCGAGGAAAATGTGAAATCATCCAAACTGAAATGGAATGCCTAAAGATTGATATCTTAGGCATAAGCGAGCCAGTTTTTGGCCACTTCCAATCAGAAAGACATGATTTACTACGACAAGAATGACACAATCAGGAAGAATAATGTTGCAGGACATTTCACAATTATCTTGAAATACAACGCTGTCTGTGATAGGATAATGTCTATCTGCCTTCAAGGAAATCCAATCAAAATAATTATTATTCAAATTTATGCAACAACATTACAGTTAGTGACTCAGAAAGCCAACATATTTAGTCTGAAACTGATCAAACACGAAACCACAATGCATTGATAATTATTAGTGATTTGAAAGCAAAGTTAGAAAATAAAAGGAAGGAATTCTAGCTGTAAAATATGATCCTGATGATAGAAATGAAGCTGGGTAGCTCATAATAGAATTATGGAAGACCAACGACTTGTTAATAGGTATTACTTTTTCAATCACAGAGAAGGCAACTACACATGCAAACTGCAGCAGATGAAATAAATAGATAACAAATTGACTCCATCTCTGGGAAGAGATCATCACTAAGAAGCTCAGTATCAGCAGCTAAAACCAGGACTGGGGCTCACGGGGATATATCATCCATTATTCATAGACAAGTTCAGATGGAAGTTGAAAAAAAATTAAAATAACTCCACAAGAGCCAAAATACAAACTTCAGTCTCTCTCACCTGAATTTTGTGGATATCACAACAGACTTGACACATTGAACGCTAAGGACAAAAGACCTGGTAAGCTGTGAGAGGACATGAAGACATGAAGAAAGCAGAAGGCCATTAGAAAAACAGGAAGCAAAGAAAAGGTCAGAGTGAAGTTAACAAAGTCTCAAAAATTTGCTCTTAATTAGAGAGTACCTAAGGCATTGACACATGACCTTATTTATCTCCCCCCCACGCCCTGTATGACAGTAATGAGCAGATAAATATGGCAGCAATTTCTCAAGAAAAGACCCGAGGCCAAATTTATTTGTTATTTTTTCATATTTCAACTGAGTTATTTTTAAGATACTCTCAAATAAAAAGATCACCAAGGACAGTAGAATGCATTAGTTTGAATTTTTCAATGAATTTCCTCAAATATTAGATTGGATTTATCATGAGAGAATATAAGAAATATCTATACCTTGGCAAATATTTGAGTAAGTAAAAAACACTATAAATAGTAGAATAGTTTAAACTATGAAATATGTTATTAGTAAGTTTTGTATTAGACTACAGAATAGAATGTTCACATACAACTTTTTCAGTATTTTACTAAATGAGTCAATATTTTACAAAATAAGCAACCACCTCCACCTTTCTCCCTACCTCCTTTCCTCACTCACTCTTTCCGAGGGTCACCTATGAAATATTTTAGGCTAGAGTAGCCCAGTCCTGAAAGCCTTAGTCAGTTTGAATTTAAGCACTTGAAAAAGATGAACAGAAGTGATGGCCTGGGAAACTTCTCTTAGAAACGAGAAAGCCTTTAATAATATTTTAATTGTACTCTATGAGTGGTTTACACAGAGCAAAGCAATTGTTTTTTGATTGCCTATATGTCAGGCATAGTCTAAACACCAGTGACACAACTACTGCCCTTGAGGAGGGTTCAGGGCAAGAAGAGTATTACAGAAGGTTTAATTGGGGCTGAGCCCCGGTGGCGTAGTGGTTGTGCGCAGGACTGCAGCCCACTGGGATGGAGGTTCAATTCCAGCTCACAGGAGCAAAGGCTGGGCCTCCTACTCCCACCACCAGAGGGCAGTGATGCCTAAAAAACTAAAAAAAAAATGCAGAAGGTTTAATTGTTGTTAACTTATAACCAATAGCTAAACATTTCAAGTTACAGAATCATTCTTCTGCATGACTGCAAAATACAGTCATTGGTTAGCACATCAATCATTATCTAATACAAACAATTTTCCTGTGATAAGTTGCATTCACCAACCGACCTAAAATGTCTCTGATCTTGAATCAACTTTGAGGTTAATTGCTAATGAATTAGGATTCAAGAAATAGTTTGGTCTATGAGAGGTAAGGTTAAAAGTCACTTGGGGAGCAAAAATTAAATTTACAAATGCCAAAAAATAAAATGCAATGCAAAAATAGAAGATAAAGTAAGACAAAATAAAATCAAGAAGGGCTTGAAATTTGGGCCTAATCTATTGTCACCTCAGGAAATTCAGTAAAGGCCTCTAGGGTATAGTCCCGCATGGGTGTCAATGCATCATGACAACTTTCAAATGCGTCAAGAAGGAAGTAAATGAAGAATTGAGGCCAGGGTAGAACAACAGACATGGTGATGCTGATGAAGTTAAGATGCCCTGACCCGCCCAAAGGCATCAGCCTCGATATGTTAACGCACAGCCACAACTGTGATCTCCCCTTTCACTCTAACAATTCTGTAGTTTTGAGCTGAGTTGTCTGATAAAATTGCCACATATTTATAAGCACTCATAGTAGAAAACCCTGACATAATGTGAGAGTGATGACATTAAAATAAGATTGAGGGTTTCTGCTTTTGAAATGTACAATTTAGCTAAAAAGCTAAAACAGATGAAGCAATATGATATAGAATGCACTCTACAAGTTTTGCATGAAAAACAGATGTATTTAAGAAAATCACCTTTGTTCCATCTCAAAATATACTGAACTTATGCTACTACGTACAACAGCCAGCTTGACCATAACTTCTGACGAGGTGAGGTTCATGTCCAAGATTCCTGTGGAGAATCTGGGTTGGGACAAAGGGGATAACGGAGTCCTCACAGACCATTCAATATCAGAGGAATCTTAGGTCAGCTCTGCCAAGAAGTGTATTTTCTTGGTTTCTTATCTCTTGTGAGCAAAGAAGGGTCCTTACTGAGAAAATTGGTAGTAAAAATAGTGGAGTGCTTCACTTCAGCCTGTGTTTGATATCAACCTAACACTGGCTGTGGTATCCAAGGAGGCTTCAAAAAGTTCCTGGGAAAGGTCCATTTTCGGTACGTTTTTAAAGCCCCAATGTGTACGTTTCAGCATCGGGGCTAGAGGTGTTGCACAAATTTACTTTATTAGTAGTAAATGCCTCCCTTAATCAAAGTAAATCTATCACCATTGGGTCTTCATTTCATCCTAGTTGGCATGCGTTTTCTTCACACTGTTGCCTCTGCTTATAATCCTTTCTCTAGCAGAACAGTTCACCAATATTCCTAAGGACGAGGAAAATGCGGGACGACGAAGCAAGATGCCTTCGGATCAAATATCTAGTAGATGTCAGAGATTCATAAAGCATCTTCCATGTGCACTTCAAAACATATTCCTTTAATGTTTTCATTGTACAAATTTTATTATACCTCATTTAATAATTATAATAGTAAAAGGTTCAGAAAGAGTAAGCTATTTCCATGTCTATAAAGTCTGAGGTACAGAAACCACCAGAGCTAAGATCCAAACCAGACTCACTGTTATCAAGTCCATCCTTAGAACTGTCTGTGTGGGTTTCTGAGTCTAACAGCTCACAGGAGTAGAAAGCTTCACTTCTCTCCCTGCAGTTACTGGTGGTCTTCAACTGCTGACCTTGCAGTTAGCAGTCCAACTAGATTCCACTATGCTGGCAGAACTAAGCTAGTCTAGATTAACCGTTTCATGTCATTCAACAATTACTAAGTAAGCACCTACAATGCCCCTTATACAAGTATGCAGTGGTGAAGAAGACAAAGTTACTGCTTTCTGCATTCGACCATAGTTTACACGCCTAGCACACAGACCTTCTAACTGCCAGGCCATGCTCTTTCTGCTCTGCTGACACAATAGCAGTACCTATTTACAGGTAAACAGAAGCATTTAGTTAACTATATATAACCTGTGACTATTATAACCTAGAAAGCCCTATAGAGCGGTTCAAGTCTATATTACCCCATAGGGTTGCCATGACTCAGTATCGTCTTGATGGTGAACAACAATAATGCCTCATGGTAGGCCTGAGCCCCGGTGGCGTAGTGGTTGTGCGTGGTACTGAGGCCCACTGGGATGGAGGTTCAATTCCAGTAGCGGCTCCACAGGAGCAAAGGCTGGGCCTCCTACTCCCACCACCAGAGGGCAGTGATGCCCCCCAAAAATCAATAAAAAATAATACCACATGGTAGATAACATTTTGAGGAGCCACCGGGGCTGTATTAATTTTCATAGTCACCGGCATTGAAAGTGCTTTCCAATATTTCCATACTCTCACCAATATTTACTGTTTTCTGTTTGTTTAATTGTTATTTTACCAGGCTAGCAGGGCTGAAGTGGTATCATATTGTGGTGTTAATTGCACATATTTAATGACTAGTGTTATTAAGCGTTTTTTTCATAAGTTGTTGGTCAATTATTCTTTCATGAAATGTCTATTCAAGTTCTTGCCCATTTTAAAAAATTTAGTTGCCTTTTTGCTTAAGTTGTAGAACTTCTTTATATATTCCAGATATTATATCCTAACCTGATCAAGGTACTTCAGGAATCCACTCTGATCTAGGGCAGATAAAAAGTCTGGTCTATGAAGCAATGATTAGTAACTATCTCTAAATCTTCAAGCTATTTACCACTAGAATGAACTCCCAACAGAATTATAACTATGAAGGATGCATTCCAATTTGCATTCTTTTTCAGTTATAAACAACAAAAATATATATACTCGGATGCCTTCTTCTCCAGGCTGGGTTTCTATTGTGTTATACACATTTTAATTTTCAGAACACTGTACTATACTTTGTACGGCAACCTGAAATAAGAAAGTGAACTGTGGTGGTTACATAATCTCCTATCAGCTTGAAGATATTAAGAGTGAAGGGGTGGAATCTAGCCTGTCCATCAGATCACAGCCTGAAGCCTCTTATGGGCATGGCCTTCTCATGAGGATTCTGAGAACTTCCTCTCTTCCTCCCTGGAACAATCTCTCTGTTTCACCTTCCTATTGACAAGCCACTGGAGCCACACTGTTGGCAGCCAGAGCCCTGGAGCTGGTAGAAACCCGCGCCAGCGATGAGATGCTTCTACTAGCACTGGATCCACATGACTTTTCACTCACTGGCCTGTGATCCTCCTGGATCCAGCCTCATTGCATGTGCTGTGGGAGTTTAAAGAGAAATTTATGGACCAGTGTTGGACTTATGGGCTAATCATATCAGACTTATGGACTTGATCTGAACTGGGGTGGGATGTTTTCTCATTATACAATTGTTCTTTGACAGAAAGCTATCTCTTACACACATACGAGTGTCTCTGGATTTGTTTCTCTAGTCACCCTGGACTAACACGTCAACTGTGTGGCAAAAAACATAAAAATGTCAAACATGAAACAACCTTGCACACACACATACACACACAGTCTTTCAAAGAGATGCTTCTGGCTACATCCTTGTAATTATTTTATTATGATAATATAATGGGAGGTAAACATTATTATCTAAAAATAAATGACAAAACCATCCTAAGTAGAATTAAGGCTCGGTTAGGGATTATTTCTGCTGAATAAGCATATAGAAAAGACACTTTATTACTTCAATTACTCCAGCCAGATCACACCTGGTGCTAGATGCATGGTTCAAGAACCTTGGTGTATTAGCATCCCAGTTAGGTTATTAATCATGGATGTCAAGTTCTTTCTGCTAATTAACCTTAATTGAGCTCTCTGTTAAAGAAACACCCTTTCCATTGAAGCAACTTAGAAATGATACCAAAATAACAGACCATAGTAAAACCTAGGATTAACGCTTATCTCCTTACTTGAGTACCAATGCCAAATGTAATTTGCTATATTCAAGATTTTGTATCTCCTATCAAACCTCAATATTGCATAGAGCAATTTTTTTGCAGAGTATGTACAAAATTTGCATGACAAAATGGTTTGGCAATACATGTTAAACAGAGCATCTGCATCTATGCTTTTTATCTATTTAAAAGCAATCAGAATATGGCACATTAAAATATGAAGAACATCCAAACCTTAAAGCCTTGTTCAAAGATGAAAATCTCAAATTATCCATTAGTTAACATGACTCTGAACTTAGTCATGCTTGGAACGAAATCTCTTGCTCTCATTTTCATTCAGTGTGATTTCCAATAGTACCACAAAATGTCCATTAGGCGTGGAGTCTGACAAAATAGGTGGCTTTATTAATCTGCCTAAAGAAATACAGTCCAATTAATTCTAAATTTGATAACCAGCAAACTCTTCAAGTGCTCAGTAGGCTATTTATTAAAAAGCAAGTCAAGAAGAAATAAGCTTTACAGTTGATGAACAGAGTGCTTGAATTTTTAAGCGACCAGAAGGCTACTGGTATTAATAAGCTTTGTCAAATTCATTTTCAGACATGCATGGTGGAGTCTGTACCCTTTTTCTGTTTATGTCACAGTTTCTGTCAAGAGGAGAGCTGAAATACCTTAGGGAAAGCTTCCTGATGTGCAAGTATTTGAAAATTGGAAAAGGCAGGCATTTACCAGATTCACAGAGGGAAAAAAAGACTTCTGAAATATCTTGAGGAAAAAAGTTAAAGCAGCAACAGCAGAAGTATTAGGAAAAGGTTACATATTGACAGAAATTGGGGGGGGGGCAGGTAAAAATATTAGCGTGATAACTCCTGGAAGCATAGTTCATGGATGAGGATGAAAATAGGGTGAGAGAAACAAACCAGGTCACATGCATTCATTTATGCTATTTTAAAAAGGCAAAATGTGAACACAACACAAGTGATCCTCTGACACTTGGTAGTGGTGCATATTGTCATTGCTCATGAGAACCTAACAGAGTTTGATCATGTTCATTCCCTCGAGGCATCTAGAAATCGGGTTTCAAATAACGGTTCTGCCATGTAGCAACTGCGGGGGCAGGGGCAAATTACTTAAACTCCCACCACCAAGGAAGCATTCTGCCAGGATGGGAATCTTCTACGTCTGTTCTGTTCACTAGCATGTCCACTAGCCACCTTGAGCTGTTGAACACTGGACATCTGGCTGGTGCAAGTGAGGAAGTGTTTAATTTTAGTTAGTTCTAATTAATTTAATTTTAAATGGCAACATGTGGCTAGTTGCTACCATATGGGATAATACAGCGCTGCCTCGGGTGATTTCTTTTTCAGAGAAAATAAGCAGTAATATGCAGATCAGATTCAATTATAATATTTTCAGTTGCAAGGCAAATACTCAGCTCAAAGTTTATTGAATAATAACTAGATCCCTTAGTTATGATACTCTAGAGAAACAGAACAAGAAAAAATATAGATGTATACTTATGCACATGTCAATGGACATAGTGGGCATAGCACTATATTTTCATTAAAAATAAATTTCCAAATAAGCAAAGATACATATTATGGGGTACCCTCCCCCACCCCCCAAAATGCAAAAAACTCTGCTTAGGAAAAATGTCACAGAAACTGTTGCAAAGTTCATCACAGCTTACAAAGAGGGTACGATGGGAAAAACCTAAGTGTATGGGTGGTTTTCTCATTTCAAGAAAGGTGAAATGTTGATTGATGACAAACCGCATTCTAAATATCCAGTTTCCCAAATGGATGGATATGTTGACCCACAGTGAAATTGGCGTTCATTCCACCAAGTTAGACTGTTAATCAAGCTTTCTATTTAGAGGATCTGAAAAGATTGCTTAACTGTGGACACAAAAGGCCTGACTTTGACAGATGCCAGTGGCTTTGCCACTACAATGCACCTGCTCATAGTCATCTCAGTGCATGATTTTTTGGTAAAAAACAAAACAAAACAAAAAAACCTGTCTCTCTTGCCCTATGCACCTGAGCTCGCTAACCTTACCTCTCTCCGTGCGACTTCTTTTTGCTTCCATGAATGTCCAGGGAATGGAAGGACAGCAATTTGACAATGTAGAAGAGGTGGAGGAAAAAATGTAGGGGAGATGCTATCAGACTTCCAAACAGATGAGTTTGAAAAATGTTTCCAAGAATGGAAATGCAGATTTGACAAATGTATTAAGTGTAAGGGTGAGTGTTTTTTTTTTGAAGGTGATAAGTTTGTTTGTTTGTTTGTTTGTTAATCTAATGCACAGATTTGGGGGGAAAATCCGCTTTTTTCTGGGAGGGGAGGAATTCATCTTCATACATAGTTATCACCCAACCACTGTTTAATAAAAATTAATTCAAAGTCTCTCTTGGGTAAAGTTGAACAACTAATGCAGGGTTGCTGTCGAAACCCACTGGGGCTCCATGGGAAAAAGAAGAGAATTTCTGCTCCCAGAAGAATTGACAGCCTCAAAAACCCAATTTGGGTCACTATGATTTAGAATGGATTAGATGGCAAGAGAGGTTTAGGTTTTAGAATCCAAATAGAAAGACAAAAAGACATCGTTATGATTAAGATATGTTCTACAATCAAAGACAAGAATAGAAATGATTCACTCACACAAACTCACAAGGGTTCCAGTTCATCGTGCCCTAAATCTGTACCAGAACAGAAAGCTTCATTTTTCTCCTGTGGAGAAGCTAATGGGTTCATACCACAAAACTTTCAGTGCCTACCTGAACAGACCTACTTTGTATGTACTATATCTTGATAGTGGTCATTGCATTTTAACATAGAGGCTGTATTGAGAAGTGGTTATAAGACATTCCTTTCTTGCTTCAGATCATATATAAGATGATAATGATGCCCATGGACATTACCAAGAGGCAGTAGCCTCTCTAAAGGAATGCTCTTTTCAATGCAATAGACAACACACTTCAAGGATGAAAAAAAATTATATTATGCGTTAGTTCTCTTTATTGGGGGTTCCTACAGCTCCTATAATAAACCATATATCAATAGTATTAAGTATATTTGCACATATGCTTCCATCATTATTTTCTAGATATTTACTTTCTATTAAACCCTTGGTATCAGCTCCACTTTTTTCCCTCACTCTCTTCCCCACTCTTGTGACCCCTTGATAAATTTTAAATCGTTATTACCATTTTCATATCTTACACCACCTCCTACTTCCCCCCACCATGACTTCTGTTGATTATCCCCCTGAAGGGGGGTAAGTGTGTTATGTGTTGATCATTGTGATCAGTCCCCCTTCCTCCCCTGCACTACTCACCTTCCCCCTATACTTCTGATATTGCTACTACTTCCATTCCTATTTTTGAATCTTATGTGTCGTGAGTTCTTTTCTTTTATCTGTACCTGTGCACATAGTATGATCAAGCCCACAGTGAAAGGCAGAACTGGGATCATGATAGTGGGGGAGTGGGAGGGGGGTGAGGAAGCCAAAAGAAACCATAAGAATATTGTGCGTTTCATGGGTGTTTTACTGTGCGCTGGTTGACACATCTGTTTCTCATGACCCTTCTGTCAGGGGATGGCCCGTTATCCACAGGTTTTTGGTCTCTGTTTAGACCCCCCTCATTATCATCAATATAGTTTTTGTTTGTGTATTTTTTTGGGGGATCTTCTGATCTGCCACCTGGTCCCAGGAACACTTCATGATCACCCAGGATGGTATGCTTCCCCATGTGAGTTTATTGCTTCTCTGCTAAATGGCCACTTGTTTAACTTCAAGCCTTTAAGATCTCAGATGCTATATCTTTTGATAGCCGGGCACCATCAACTTTTTCACCACATTTGCTTATGCAGCCACTTTGTCTTCAGTGATTTTGCCAGGAGGGTGAGCATCAGAGAACATCAGATTGTTAGGACAAAATGTTCTTGTACTGAAGTAGAGTATGAGCAGAGCCCTGAAGTCTGTCCACTACCTTAGTGTATTACCATACAAATATATGTACCTAGGCCAATACCTCTGTTTTAATTTAATTTATTTATTATGTACACATCTATGCTTATACCTCTCTCCAGAGCTTTGCTTCCTAGATTTCTCCTCTGTTTCCTTTTACCTTCCTCCTGCCTCACCATCACACTGACCCTACTTCCACCTCTTAGTGATTCCTCTCAGCTAGATTGCGTTGCTCCAACACCCCCAGGATTGCTAGAGCCTCCTTGTTGTTGATTTTAATTCCCCGGTTGCTCACCTCACTATGGTGCTGTTTGCTCACCACTCCCTTCCCACACTTCCTTCTCCCCCAAGTCCCTCTAGGACCATTGATTTCTCCCCCACCTTGTTTCTCATGCCTCTCTTATATAAGTAGGTAAACCAACAATAATAAGACCAAACCAAAAGAAAATTAAAAATTGAATATATATATATGTATATATAATTTCAAGTCTATACTCTGAGCTTGCCACTGGTCATGGGCACATTCTGGGATCTGCTTCTCATAAACTGAAGTCTAGTTGGGGGATTATCCAGGAGCTTTGTGATTTTGCTTTGCTCCTATTTCTGGTCTGTTATGTTCCCTTCTTGGCTCCCTCCACTGTATATGTGTGTGTGTTCGGGGGAGGGGAGTGTCAGACCAGAATTACTCCCTACTGTGTCTTCCCCAGTATTGTCCTCTGTCAGTGTATGCTCAGTGAGGGGACCGTCTAGACCCCATATCGGCACATCAAGCATGGAAAACACCCTGCATGGATCTGCTAAAGCACAGAGAGGACGAGGTAGCCACAAACAACAACAACAAAATTATTGTGAAATCTACTCTCTGAGTTATGCAATCACCATTTAGTTAATCCTCAGGCAGTTCTTTTTAATATGTCCTAAGTCAGGGATGAATTGTATAGGACTTCTAAATAATGAGAAAAAAATATTGTGTGCTGATAAAGATAATTCACTCAGAAATGCCAAATTTTGAAATTTCACAAAATTGCACTAATTATATGGTTATATTTATGTTAAAAGATGTTCATGAACACATTTAAGTAAATGAATAGACTATATCCTACAAACATACATTTGAAAATGTTAAACATTTTCTCTTAAGTATAATAACTAGGAAAATTATATTTTATTGTCTATTCTATTTAAAATGTCTGTCTCTTCTATTTAAAACATATAATGATTATTTTAAAGGATTTTTGAAAATGCATCTGAAAGAATATGTGTGTTCAAATTGTCAGGAGAATTTTAAAAATAAAGAGTAATGGGGGTGGAAAAGATTTCCCCTAATAGACACTATATTAAAATAGTGTGCTTAACAAAGAGATCAAATGAATGGAATAATCCGTTCATAAAAAGACTTGAGCATGATTGTCATTTAGTAATTTAATAAAGCTAGAATTTTAAATTAGGTTATTTTAAAGGATATGCTGTTTAATAAACACTATTGAAAAAAATTTAAAGTCATTTTGAGAAAAATTGTACACTAGAGTTAATTTTAGATTTATCCAGTATTGATTTCTAGTAAGAATGCTCTGAAATCAACAAAAGGAAAATAGTTCACTGCTTTAATTATTGGAACCATTTCAAAATGTTCAGCTGGTAACCCAAAGATTGGAGATCCAAACCCACTCACCCTGCATAGGACAAGGACGTGGAAGACCCCTCCTCTACAGATTCCCTGCCTGGGAAACTGCATGGCCAGTTTCACTCTGTAGGCTCATTGTTTGTTACAATCAGAACCTCAGCAGTGGTTAGGTTTTCGTGGTTTACTTTCATTATTGCAGCAATGGTCTTTCTCAACACAAAGCCACAACCAAAATCCAGACAACAAGAAAATTAAATGTTTAAATTATGTAAACTTCAAACTCTTCTGTTTGGGGAGGAAATTAGCATTCTATCTATGCACCTTAGCAGACTTAAGAATAAATTTGCTAAACAAAAGTACATAGAGCATGAATGACTAAAAAGCGAGTTCTGCTGTTGTTGTTGTTGTTGTTGTTGTTGGTCACTCTCCAGTTGCATCCAATCCTTGTTGATCCCAAACAAAAGAGAACAAGACACTGCTCAGTCCTGGATAGTTGTGGATCTCACTTGTGATTTTAGCAGGTCGTTCTTCCTAGTCCATTCGTCTGAAGGTTTGGCTGGAGCCCATTCCGCATCATAGCAACCCCAGGTCTCCAACCTGTAATGGTCAGAAAATCAGTGGAGTCTCCCAAACAAAAGTGACAACTCAGCCACCAAACCACCACTGTTCCAAAATAAGCTGTTAGTAACCCAATAGGCAGAAGGTTATTAACAATTAGTGAATAAAAAGTGAGTTATCCCAAAGTAATGACACATATACACGCACTAGACTGCCTTCAACTGTGCGATCTGTGTTTACAAACTTCATGATTTTACCATTACTCATCCCAAAGAGTCTATGATTCACATGTCACCAAAGATATCCAGAAATCAGCACATAGCAGCTTTTGATACTACATTTCAGAAGAAATTAGACTTAAGAAATCTTTTGCTTAACACATATTTACTCTGCCCTACAAAAAAACCTACCTTGACAATTGAATTTTTCCAACGGGAACAAAAATAAAAGAATGGTATTAAATTAAACAAATGTTACCAATTGCTATTTCATATTACATCTAGTCATTCAGATAGTTTACAATGGAAAGTTAAGACAAACTTATTTCCTCATTGATGTCTTCCTACATATGGCAAGCCTGGGTGTTTCTCTGAGATTACATAGATTAAAGGTATTTTATTCTGCTCATTCCCAATAGAAGAAATACTACACAGACAGAATAAGTCTACTTCTGTCTATAACATTTCTTTGGTGTTTCAGCGAAACATCAAATGAAATTTGCTTTTGCAAATTGTTGGATTTTGTCAAATACTTTTCAACAATTAGAGATTTACTTGGAATCATAGAACTTATGTCTGAAATACAAAGAATCCATTTTGAAATATTTGACAAGTAGTTAGGGATTACCACTCTGGCATTTTCCATAGTGGGGGGGAAATAATATAATGTGTGCAACATGTAAGCACTGACAGAACGAAATGATCAATTTAATAAATATTTATGAAGCTCATACTGTGTGCCTAGACCTGTTCTAAGTAGTGAAGAAGCCATATGGAACAAAGCCATTTCCAGAAATTATACAAAACCGTTTCCAGAAATTATTGTGGTTCATTGCAGAGCACAGGAAACTATCTATAGAGATAAACATATGAGCCAGGAACATATCCCATGGTGACATGTGCTATGGAATTGCACTGATCTCCAGAGAAAAGTGTCAACTTTTAGTAAACAGCATCTATTGTATCTCTTGTCCTTCATAACAAAATAAACATATACTTATAAATATTTCTAGAATATTTATCATGTCTGCAGAGCCCTGGCAGAGTAGCAATGATGTGTGTGTCTGCTGTGATACACAGGGTCATCTTTTCAAAACCACCAGCCACTCTGCAGCAGGCTTTCTCTCCCTTAGCATTACTTTGTGGCAGGACTGACAGGATGGATGTGCGTTTTGGATTTATTTATCATGAACCAGGCACTGTTTCATATATAATTGACTTTGGGGGTAATTGGTAATATTATTAGAATGGTATTCAGCCAGCTGCACAACTGTCCCTATGCTTGATTCCATTGTATAAGGCATGAGGATATCTATATGCCCGTCTCTAGGGTCTTGTGTCTCCTGACATGTCCAAAATAGGTAAGATGAAGTCTTGCCATCCTTGCCTCTAAAGAGTATTCTAACCATACTTCTTCCAAAATTTGTTTGTCCTTTTAGTAATCTATGGTACTTTGAATATTATTCTCCAGAAGCGCATTCCAAATGCATTGATTTTTTTTTTTTGGTATTCCTTACACAATGTCCAACATTCATACGCATATGAGCTGATTGATAGTACCAAGTCTTCATATATATATATATGAAATCTATCTAGCTAGAATCTGCCATCCTGTTGTTAGGTGCCAGCCAGCCAGCTCCGAGTCACAGCAACCCTACAGCCAACAGAAGAAACCCTGCCACCCGGTCCTGCACCAGCTTCACCAGTATTGTTTTGCTTGAGGTCATGGTTGTGTCTCAGTTATTCTAAATAGATTTTAGTAGAGGCATAGCTAAATCTTTGCATAGAATCATTATCTGCTAGAGATTATAACCTTGTTGAGGGAAGAAACCATTTCTAAATGCTATTTGTGTTTTCTCCAACCTTTATTGATGTTCTTCCTCTCTCTTTTACTTTAACCCCTGTCCCCTACTCCACCTGCAGCCTTAAATAGCTTTTCTTCCTCATGTGCCCCTCCATTTCCCAGAAGTAGTCAGTGTGAAGTGTAAAGGGAACCTGCTGCTGTTATGTGCCCATGAGTCATTGCTGAATCATAGTGCCTGGATGCACAACAGAATGAAACTCTGCCTCGACTTGCACCATTGCAAGTCAGTTCCTAGGCTTGATCCCAGTGTTGAAGACAATCCTCTTGCTGAGGGCTTCCTCTCCTTCCCTGCCCCGCCATTTTACCAAGGATGATGCCTGTTTTCGGGGACTTGTGTCGCCTGGCGTATCCAAAGATGAAGTCTTGCCAATCTTTTCTCTACAGAGTATTCTAACCCTACTTTTTCCAAAACTAGTTTGTTCGTCCTTACAGTAATCTATGGTACTTTGAATATTCTTCTCCAGAAGCACATTTCAAATACATTGGCTTTTTTTGGTACTCCTTACACAATGTCCAACATTCACATGCATATGAGTTGATTCACAATACCAAGGCTTAAGTCAGGTGCAAAGATGTATGGCTCCAATTAATTTTCTAGTTATTAGATAATAATGAATTGAATACATAATGTAATTATATGTAATTACTTTATGTAATTGCTATGTACTATAATTATTAGTATAATTAGTAGCTGTGGTGGTCAAGGGCTTATGTTAATTTCATGATTGAGATGTGAGGGTGGAGGCTAGCCTGTTAATCTGGAGATAGCCATTTAATAATCAACAAGGCCTCTGTGTGGGCATGGCTTTCTCCTGAGACTTCTGGGAAATCTTGCGATATTTCCCTCATGGAGATGAGAAACTATCTCCCCAGGTGTTGGAGGTCAGTATCCGTGACAATGAACTATGGACAAGACAAGATGGCAGCATCTCAGGAGCTGAAGGAGCCAGAGGAGAAGCCACAGGCCCTTACCCTGATGGAATCAGACCTCTGAAGCTGAAGAAGCCACATGGAGAGCCCTGCCAGTGCTGAGTTGCCTCCACCACCACTGGATACTGTTGATGGACCCTGAGCCCTGGAAGCAAGGAGTCATAGGGAGACCCCTGCCAGCATCGAGATTCTGCACCCACTGGCTTGTGACTTTGTGAGTCAGAAGGAGATCTTATAGACTGGTATAGGGCACATGGACTAATATCGGACTTACGACTTTGAGCTGGACTGGGTTGGGAGGTTTATTAATGTCCTATTCCTCTTGTATATAAACCGTCCCCTTATATCCATATGCCTGTCTCTGAATTTGTTTCTCTAGTTTTCTGGACTAACACAGTAGCATTAAATATCTCCATAAATAATCATGTATTAACTGGTAACATATATTTCACTTAATACAATTTAAGGATGTTTTTAGGTACTTACATATGCATGGGACTTCAAAAGTAGGTGGTAAAATTTCATTATCTTTAATTCTATTTTCTACAGCCTTTTTGAAAGCCTCTTACATATGCATGTGTGTGTACACTTTTTATAAAACTAGTATATATATACCGGTTGCCATCAAGTCAACTTGGTGACTATAGGTGTGTCGGGACTGGATTTTGCTTCCTAGGGTATACCTTGGCTGATGTCTTCATAAACATTCAGTTCTTTCTTGTGAAATGCCTTTGAGTGAACTCAACCTTGCAGAATACCAGCTATTCTTTTGTAATGGCTGCACAGCTTTGAAAGAATGACTGCAAGATACTTTATGAACTCATCCTCATGGGGGTGATATTTACAATTTTTCTCTGTAGCAAGTCATGTTGTAGAAAGTATCTTTGTTTATTGTAGAACCTATATGAGCATAATTCTCTGAACTATATTTCTACAAGTACAATTTTGTAATAATATAAATGTATTTAAGTTTCACAGATATTACCAGATTGCCTTTTCATGAGTATAAAGCCCTATCATTATCTCTCCATATTCTTGCAGCATTTGATAGTATCAATCTTTTCCAATGACATTTTAAATGCTTTTAGCTGCATTTTTTCAATATAAGCATGTATCATAAAGATCTTTTCTTCTGTAAACTGTCAGTTTATATATCTTACATATATTTCTCTATTTCATAATCACTTGGTCAGTGTTCTTTACATATATATTCTAGATCTTAGTACTTTGTGTGGCTAGTAAGTTATGGATGTTTTCTCTCATTTGGTATTTTAAGAGTTGGGTCCTATTACAGACATTTTACATAAGATTTCAGCTGGTTTATTCCAGTTTGAATCTTTGTTGAGAATTTCCATTTTCACTGCAGATGTATTGAATCTGGCTATACCATTCAACAAGATCTCCAAATGA
This sequence comes from Nesogale talazaci, assembly GCA_004026705.1. Lineage (NCBI taxonomy): Eukaryota > Metazoa > Chordata > Mammalia > Afrosoricida > Tenrecidae > Nesogale > Nesogale talazaci. The sequence goes on along the minus strand of PVJH01001557.1, from coordinate 74,402 downwards.
TTCTCTCTCTCTCTCTCTCTCTCTCTCTCTCTTTCTCTTCCCCCTCCCCCCCCTCTGAATCATCTGATCCCCTGGCGTTTGTTAGATTCAAAGGAAGATGTTAACATGTAGATTTTGACTCAGTATATCTGAGGTGAAAATGAAGCAAATTCTCAGCAGGGGAGAGATGGGGAATCATCTGCAACTCTAGACTATATAGATTAAATTGGAAAGAACTCTTATGTTAGGTCTTCCTGATCAGAGCATGGTATGGATGCTATGTTTTCTGCACTCACTAACCCTCTGTAAACTGCTACACTATTATAGATTTTTATTGCTAACTTCATTGCTCACTATTTTATTAGTTGCATTGTTATTGTCTTTTTCTCCCTATTGATGAGTCCATCTTTTCCTCATTATAGTATCTAATTAGCTGTTGCTATCAAAGAGAGTCCTGGCAATAGAGTGGTTACAGTTGGGCCGATGCTCAAAACCACCAGACATTCCCTCGTAAAAAGAAGAGGCTTTCTCCTTCCATAACAGTCCCAGTCCCAGACACCCACGTGGGAAGTTCTGCAGAGTCACACTGAGGCAGAATTGACTCCCTAGCTGTGAATTTGTTTTTAATTGGTTGCTATCAAAGCTATTAATTTCATGTTTTCACCTATCTTATTAGAACTAAGAGCTTTTTATTTAATTCTCTTAGAATTGTTCTAGACAAACTATTTCATGAAAAGAATAGTCTTGTCCCTCAATACATAAGGTGTAATTTTTCTTTAATTTTATTGTATGAAATGAATCTCTACCACATTTTTAAAGATTATAAACCAAACTCTGTACCATCAGCTGGATGCCAACTCATACCCTAGATGACAGGGTAGAACTCCCTCCGGGAGGTTGCAATACTGTAACTGTGGCGGTCATGTGCTTATGTTAAATTTATGATTAAAATGTAGGGGTGGAGTCTAGCCTGCTAATCTGGAGATAGCTATTGAGTAGCCAACGAGGCCTCTGTATGGGCATGGCTTTCTCCTGAGACTTCTGGGTAATCTCACGATATTTCCCTCATGAAGATTAGAAGCTATCTTCCCCAGTTGTTGGGAGTTAGTCTCAGAGATGATTAATCATAGACAAGACAAGATGGCAGCATCCGAGAAGCTGAAGGAACCGGAGGAGAAGCCACATGGCCTTGCCCTGATGAAACCAGACCTCTGAAGCTGGAGAAACCATGTGGAGACCCCTGCCAGCGCTGAGTTGCTTCTACCATCACTGGATGCTGTTGATGCTGTTGATGCTATTTCCAGAGCCCTGGAAATAAGGATCCATGAGGGAACCCCTGCCAGAACCAGAACTCTGCACCCACTGGTCTGTGACTTCATTAGTCGAAAGGAGACGTTATAGACCGGTATCGGGCATATGGGCTAATATTGGACTTATGACTTTGAACTGGACTGGGTTGGGATGTTTTCTCAGTGTTCCATTCCTTTTGTATATAAACCCTTTCCTTATATCCATTTGCGTGTCTATGAAATTTGTTCCTCTAGTCTACCCAGACAAACACAGTAACCATTCACAGCCATAGAAAGCTCCACTTTTTCCTCCCTTTCAGATCATAGGTGGTACTAATTGACTGTTATATTCTTAACTTTGATTGAAATGTTTCCAATATACTTAAATCCAGTATGATTATTCCTGGAGGTTTCTTAAAAATACCCTTTATTAGACCAAACAAAGGTCATATCCATGAACCTTGATATATTGGTTCATTGATTGAAACATAGATATTAAAATGCTTATTTTTATAAAATACCTATTTAGCATTATATTATAATATTGTATATCTTGTTTAATCAGTTATTATAGTAAATTAAAATTGCATAATTCCTAATGTTGGATTGCATTTGTTCTTAATAGACTACTCTTCTTTTTTTTTTTTTTTAGGGCATCACTGCCCAGGTGGTGGGAGTAGGAGGCCCAGCCTTTGCCCCTGTGGAGCTGGAATTGAACCTCTATCCCAGTGGGCCGCAGTCCCGCGCACAACTACTACGCCACCGGGGCTCAGCCCAATAGACTACTCTTAACTATAATGCATTATATAAAATTTCGTGGAGGAACAGATACCTGTAACTTTTAAAGTCAGAATTTCTGATTTCTCATCACCAACACCAGATGCAAGAAGAGAGTACAGCAACATAATTAATATTTTCATGTAAAACTACTTTGAATCTATTAATATATATTCAGTCTCATTATCCTTCAGTTTTAATAGTGAAAACATGGAAATTTTTTGGGGGGGGAGGATCACCAAGAGTAACTAACGACTGCATAGTTTTATATGTACAACTCTGCCAAAGGGCTTCAGAATGTCTATGGAGAATTCTATTACCTTTTAGTTCCATTTTCTGACAAGCTTTTTCAAACCCCTTCATATATTATTGACCACGGACAGTCTCTATCCACCCACTTGCTGGCATTTGCCTTGAATCTTTTTTCAGGCCAAAGTAAGTAAATACATGTTTCTATAGCTTCATAAATAAGTAGCTACATCCTTCATCATAGCTGATGGTTTTTCAAATAACTGTACGCTTGGTCTCTCAGCCACAGAGTGATGATATACTTAACAGATTTTCCTGCTCTTCCTTCTTGTTATCCCAGAATCTGATATCCACTTGTTTACCACTCGCATACCTTTGGCCTGATGAATCTGTACTCCTGAAGAGATCCTGATCTGCATGGATATTCTTATTATGCAGCATTCATGCTCTGTGGAACCAATTTGGAAAACTCTGTTCTGAATGATTTTGTTTTGTCTTTGACTGTATCACCTACCATATTCAACATCACAGCACAGAGGCCACAGACTGTGTTCACGACTCAATGACCAACGAAAAGTACATCTTTGTTGAATAAGAGAGGAAACAAATGGAAGAATTCATCATGATAAAAATGTTCTGCAACTCAGATATAAGATGTGTGGTAAAGTTATTGCTTCTTTTTATTCTGTAATATGACCTCACCCAGGAAATAAAAATTCCAATCAAAAAACAAAAACATTAACCTATTTCTAACTGAAGAATTCCTTTGGTTGCATGAGTTCATTACTTTGTTGTAAACCAAAAGATCTGCTGTTCAAATACAATCCGAAGGTGCACTGCAGGAAGATTGTTTGACCTGCTTCCAAAAAAATGATAAACTTGGTGAGTTAGTCCGGGTAGACTAGAGGAACAAATTTCAGAGACATGCATATAGGTATAAGGAAAGGGTTTATATTCAAAAGAAATGTGACATTAAGAAGGCATCCCAATCCAGTCCAGTGCAAACTCATAAGTTCAGTTCAATATTAACCCATATGCCTGCAATCAGTCTATAAAGTCTACTTCCAGCTCAATAAGTCACAGGTCAGTGGGTGCAGAATTCTGGGGCTGGCAAGGGTCTCTCCATGGCTTCTTGCTTCCAGAGCTCAGGTCCATCAACAGCATGCCACTCCAGCTTCAGAGGTCAGTCTTCATCAGGGTAAAGCCGTGTGGTCTCTCCGCTGGCTCCTCCAACTTCTCCGCCACTGCCATTCTGTGTTGCCTGTGGCTAATCATCTCTCAACTAACTCCCAACAACTGGGGAATATAGCTTCTCATCTTCACAAGGGAAATACCGCGAGATTTCCCAGGAGTCTCAGGTGAAAGCCATGCCCACACGGAGGCCTCATCAGCTACTCAATGGCTTTTTCCTGATTAACAGGCCAGACTCCACCCCTACATTTCAATTATAAAATTAACATAAGCATCTGACTGCCACACTTGGAAAGCCTGTGGATACAGTAAAAAAAAAAAATGGTTAAAGGACATGACCATACAATTCATCAAAAAATACAATCCCGGGAATAAAGTAAATAGGTGTAATGGTGAGTACATTGTATAGAATTCTCAGAAGGTGATATGTGCTACAGAAAGAACAAATAGTAGGACATAGTCAAATTATCAAGTGAAGGATAAGTGGAACTGGTTGAAGTATTACATGGGGTTGTTAGGGATAACATTAGAGAGAAGATGAGATCAGAACAAACAGTCAAATAAAATCTCAAGTGATCTTCCCATATTGATCTCAATATGTTTATTTATTCTGACAGGAAAATGATAGGCCATACTGGATAACCAGGGATAATAGTTTCTTCTTTAGAATAAACTAAAAACCTAAGTCATAAAGGTATCAATGAAACTAAAATTCAAATCTTTATTTACTATGATAGTCCAAGGACAAGTTGGAAAATCACATATTCTTCTAGATATCCATTAGAATCTGTCAACAAGTTTCATGAAGGAAAGAAAATGTTCAAAAAAGGATGATGATAATATATGTATAGATGTGTTTGACAAAATGAATATAGGTAAGAATTGTGATAAGAGCTGTAAGAACTCCTAATAAAGTGGCATTTTAAAAAATGAAGAAAAAAAAAAACAAGACCCCAAGGACAACATAGAATTCCTCCAAATCACTATCTATCTCAAAGATGCAAAACAAAACAAAGATAAGATACCCATGACAGCCACATTTAAAATCTCAGGAAACAGCCAATATGGAAGAGGTGACTCCCCATAGACAGCTGGTGGGACAAGCACTGTGGAAAGAGATATAGGTGCAACCTCAAACAACTGGGAGGAGAAGGTCCAGAATGATCCAGTGTCCCTATGCTGTGTATCTGTCCAAAAGAAGTAAGAAACACAATACAGACAGACATGTGCACCCCCGTGTTAATCCCAATAACAAGGAGATGGAGGTCACCTCCTGCTAGTCGGTAGAAGGATGAATGGAGCTGGTTCTATACTTAGACACAACGAAACACTCTGCCTCCCTTCCCAACAATGACAAAACCACAAAGCTTTCCATGCCATGGATAGACCTAGAGAATGTTGTGCCGAGTGAGGTCAGGTGATTACAAAAGTACAGGGAGTGATGCTGTTATAAGGGTGGGCAGGAGAAGGGCAAAAAGATCAAGAAAAAGAATTTCCTAGGAAAGGAAAGGGACTTCGGAGCTTGCCAGTGTGCTCAGGGCAAGGGAGGTTGGCTGAAGCAATGGGGTAGAGCAGGGCAGACAAAATTTTGAGTTGGAGGATCCAAGCCTGTCCCTCACAACTTAAAATAATCAAGAGCCAGAAATATATTTTTACAAACAAAATCACCATTCTCTGAATAGAATTCTTTCGTTTTAATTTTTTTTCAATTTTACTTCAGAGTGACGTGCATATTCTGAAAGAGCCACAGATGGCTTATGGGCTGCAGTTTCTGGACCCCTGGGCTCAACGGTTGAAGGGTGTTGACCGGGGCATTATGGAAGATAGAGACCCATGAAAGGGAGAGAAATCAAGGAACAAGAGAGGGATAGATAAATGTCCTAAGAGTTCACACTCTGGAATATGAGGTTGTATATGTCCACCTAACTGGCAATAAACAAAGAAAGTCTATGACCATTTCTCTCTATCACTGACTTTTCCAGGGGTCCAATTTGACTAAAAAGCATTTCAAAATGTTTGTAATTGGATGATATGATGTCTGGAAAGCAAAACTCATGAAAAACTTAGTCCTGCAAATTGAGTAAGGAATCTTCAAAAGTGTACACAGCTTTGCCTTGCAGAACTCAGTGGCCATTGTCCTCAGTCATCTTCAGGCTTATAATCCATCTGTATCCGTGGACGTCATCTTAAAAATCATGTGATTTACCTTTACTCACACTTTCCTTGGAGGTCTCTCAGGAGTCCTTACATCTAAGAGCTTGACTGGGATTATGTTGCTAAAGTACATCCATTTTCTCATTTTCATACACAGTGTTGTTGCTGTTGTTTTGTTTTGTTCTTTGTTTTTTTTAATAAAGATTTATGACATCTTTAAAAGTAGTCAGTTTTGTATCCTTTTATGGGTAGAGGCCAACAATGTGATGGTCAACAAAAATGTACATTTTAATTCAATAGAAATTGTGTGAAACTTGGTGTGTGATTGAGACAAATGCTTGCAAGAAATAGTGAAAAAAACACTGATCGCAGGACTATCAAAATACACATTTTGTTTTATAAAAAATATTCATGCATATGTTTGCATGCAAACACACCTGAAGGGGCTTTTTAAAAGTTCATGAATAATGGACTTAAAACAGTGGAATTATAGCATATGTATGTGTACTCATATACTGATTTATATGTCAACCAATCATGGAAAGTCAAGAGTTTTATTTCTTTATGCAATTTTTCTTTCTCTGTCCCTTTTTCCAAAAATAAACTTCTGTTTCTTTTCCCAAAAAAAGGCAGGTGATAAGGTATGCTCAAAAGCTTTGGGAAGTTAGAAAACTAACTTTAAGCATGTTTATTCTAAGAATTTGAAAAAAATTACTTGTCTTCTCTCTTCATTTATAAACATGTAGACATTGATACTCAATTCTTTGAAGTGATATAATGATTCCATGAGATAAATTATGTAAAGCACAGAATATATCATGAGTGTTCTAAAAGTATTAATTCTTCCATATTCCCATACATATACTATAATATTATTTCTTCCAAAAACCTTTCTTTACAAAGCACTGACCACTTTTAAAAACAATGGTAGCTTCTGTTTCTTTAGATAAACCCATATATTTTCTCAACTTTGTTTTCCTATGTTTTGGGTTTTTTTTTTTACAATTTAGGCAGAAAAACCCTGACATACCATACTTTTGTTGTTTTCATCAGCAGATTTCAAAAGAAGCGACTTCAGCCTTTTATTCTACTATATTTGCAGTTCTAACAATTTCAATGTTCCCGAATAATTTGGCATCCTAACAATGAAGTTAAGGTCTATATTCAAATAGTCTCACTTCTCTTCAATTTAGTTTTTTTCAAGTATCTATATTTTTCTGATCGTCATTCATTGAAAACATTAAATATTCCATTGCATTTGGTCACAGTGAATTTGAGTTGGATATGTAGATGAAATAATGCTATTTGGAATGCTTACCATTTGCTTCTTTCTTTAGGAAAGATTGTAAAACTGGTGTCGGCTCTAACAGAATGTCTAACAGTGGTATTTTAAAATTCAACTTCCAAATTTAAGTCCAGTGCTTAGTGACAACTCAAAAATTCATGGGGAAGAGATGAACCATAGCTGTCTGGCCTCACATCTCTCTTCCAGAAGAGCACACCTGCCTCTTCACTATCTAAGGTATGCTCACGGGGGAAGGTTGACATGCATAGGAAGAGTGGGTTGTCCAGGAGAAAAGCTGTGAGGAGACAGACCAGTTTGATGATTTTCTGATCAGAACAAACTAATTTACTGAAAATGCTTACCCCTCAGATTTGCAGATGAAAGGTCCTTTTTGCTCTACACACCCCAGCCTAGACGGGACAACTAAATGAAGACATTTTCCTTTAGAAAAGCCACAGATCACTTTTTCAAAACATGAATTAATAAGGTCCTTTGCAAAAATGCTTCTGTGACTGTTCAGTTTACAAAATGGAAATCTGTAGAATGTCAGCTCCTTTTCAGTTGGAAAAAATGACCACACGAAGCCTCTTTTAAAACATTCCTTCAATTCAAGCATTTTAAATAATTTCTCAAAGGAAAGTACTATATTCTGAGGGAATAGCATGACATTATGAACTACATTTAACATAGGATTTTGCTTCAACAGGCCTGCCAATGCTCCTTAGTTCCACTGTCATAAAATGAAAATCATGCAAGCTTTGGAAGAAATCTTTTCCTCACCCTTTTATTCTTTATTAACTGTGGAATTGGACTATTTTCTTCACCATGGCAACAAAAGCACACAATAGAGGTAGCTCTCGCCTTCCCTGCACAAGGTGACAGGGAAAACAAGGACAAAGAAAAGTAAAGCAAACAAAGCTTTCCGGAAGCAAGGAGTTAAAGAGACTGTGGACCCTGAACAGTGGTGGCTCAATGAACAGCCTGTAGAATCCCGATCCAAATGGATCTTACCTGACGAGGTAACACAACACAGAGCCCAGATTTTCAGCTAATAGTTGATTTAACCTCAGCATGATGAGGTTTGACGTCAGCCAGTCAATTGAAAGACCAACTGAAATGAGTTCATTTTACATCAAGGCTAATGTCAGTAAAAGGCTCAGATTGACCAGTAATCTTGAAATAAAACTGAATTGCTCACATATATGGTCATTAAGAAGCAGAGAATTTGTTCTTTTCAAAATCCTTAAAGTAATTTTTGAAAGACTCAGGGCTGATTCGTTTGGAGAACCTTTATCCATACCACCCCACAGCCCCCGAGAAAACAGAGGGTTGTTTAAAATGTCAGACATTCTTCATTCGGATCAATTTGCATTGCTCAAAATATTCAAGACCATTCATCTTCCTCTGACATCCTGAGTCTTATAATGGGTTATCTTTTACTGGGACATGCTGGTTTAGGCAGAACTAGCAGAAATGGGACCACTTGTCATTCTGTTCAGAGAAAGGGAAGGAAAAAGTACATCAGAGTTTCATTTTGTCATCCAAGAAATAAAGCATGAATTAATAAAATATATGGATATAGCATATAGCTAGAGGGCAAAGCCCTCCATTGAAGTGATGAAACCAAGAAGAATGATTTGATTAAATCATGGGGATTTCATTGCTCTGGAGTTATACGAATTAAAAAAATTAAAAAATCCATTTGGGCATCCATTGCTAATGAGCTGACAACCTCTTTTAACTTTTGTTGTTGACACCCAGGCAATTGTTACTAAAAGGCTTTATTAAAAGCAAAATTGTCACATGTCCAGGGAAAGGTTAAAATAGGATATAAAAATCAATTCATGTGGAAGTACTTCTGGGAGAGGATATTTGGTGGCTCATTGTGTTGAGCACTGCAGGAAAGATTATGGAGGGTATAGATATTTAAATATCTGTCACCTTTGAAAATAAGTTCACTAACTTTTTTAGACCTCCTGAATTATCTTTTTAAAAAAGACTGAAGTAACCACAGACACTGTCATGAAGAATCAAAAATATATGTTCTTTTCAGGATATACATCCCATCTATTTTATACATACTTAAATAAAAGTTGACTGTCTTTAGAGTAAATTAGTGTTTCATTCAGCAATGTATACCCACAAGGGATCTTTAAATGTTCCTTTTCTTATTGTACTATTCCTCTTGAATTTGTCATTTTTGGCCTAGTAAACCATATGATTGTCTTATACAAAATGCCCAATTTCAGTCCATTTCAGCTCACTAATACCTTGGAGACTGATCACCATGCATTCTGTTTCATTTTGGTAACTTGCAATTTTCCTATTCACATTTGATACATTACACATTCCAAATATTAATTTTTGCTTGTAGCTCTTTCTTCGATTTGGGCTGTGTCTCCTAAGCAAATAAAGGGTACAAAAACTTTGCTCCAGCCCTATCAATAAGTTTATCACAGATATGGTTACAGCAAATGAAAATATCTATGAAGGAATATCCACCGCCAATTCTGCATATGTTCGTGAGTCTATTCGTATGCCCTCTCACCAATGCTTCCCTCAGATAGAATAGGAATCAAACAGTCATCTAGAAAAAAGAGTCACCTTTTGAATAGGTGAGAGACAACAGAGATACCAGAAGTTGCATCATACTGTGTCCAGATGGCACAGCAGAAAAGTTGCACTGAGACCATGAGGCAGGGAAGAAACACAGTACTGAGATTGTGGGGCAGTGGGACAAGCCTCCTAGTTCGTGCACTAAGAACCACAGATACATGTGACTTCTGGCAGAGAAGTGCAACTATGGACAAAAGACAAATATTTGCAGTTTTGTTGTTGCTGTTTCAATCCTGATTGTATTGCCATTGCAATAGATTTTTCGGTTCAGCAGATATGTAGAAGAGTGGAAGTCAGAACGGAGTAAAAGAATAAGAGGGTGGAGGCATGCCTGATCTCAACTCATGGCAGCTGTTCTTGGGCTGATGCCAGGCTGCAGTCCCCTCCATCTGAAGTGAAAGGAGGTCAAAGGCTATTCCCATGCAATTTTCTCATGATATGATTCTTGGTTGGCAATTACTAACTGTCAAGGTTTTTTTTTATGAAATCGCACTTCCTATTTTCCTGTATAGTTTATGCTGAGAAACCAAAGACTAGTGCTGTGAGTGGTATACAGCTTATTCTCAGAATTTTGTAAGCCTTTAGTTTAGGAAAATTTAGATTATGTCTTGGTGAATTTATAATGAGGTCTACTATATATCAGGTTCATTGAATTTTTGAATGGAAATTTTCAATTACTAATATTATAGTAATTTTTGCAGGTCATCATCAGAGTGTATTCTGTACTTTTACTTTGTCTCTTCTGTTCTGAAATTCTAATGAGATATTGATAGTATGATGTATTAGTCCAGGTAGACTAAAGGAACAAATTTCATAGACACGCATATGGATATAGGGAAAGGGTTTATATGCAAAAAGAATGGAACACAGAGAAAGCACCCCAACCCAGTACAGTTCAGTCACAAGTCTGATATTTACCCATATGCCCGACACCAATCTATACTGTCTCCTTCCGACTCACGAAGTTACAGGTCAATGGGTGCAGAATCCAGGTGCTGACAGGGGTCTCCCCATGGCTCCTCGCTTTCAGGGCTCAGGGTTCATCAAGGGCATCCAGTGGTGGAAGAAGTAACTGATGGCTGGTAGGGGTCTCCATGTGGCTTCTCCAGCTTCAGAAGTCTGGCTCCATCAGGGTTAAGCCGTGTGGCTTCTCTGGCTTGTCTTGTCCATGATTAATCATCTCTGAGACCAACTCCCAACAACCGGGGAAGATAGCTTCTAATCTTCAAGAGGGAAATATCGTGAGATTTCCCAGAAGTGTCAGGAGAAAGCCTTGCCACACGGGGGCCTCATTGGCTCCCCAATGGCTATCTCCAGATTAACAGGCTAGACTCCACCCCTCCATCTTAATCATGAAATTAACATAAGCACATGACTGCCACACATGACACATAGTTTACTCATTTTTATGATTATTCCTTAGCATTGAGATATGTCTTTTTTTTTCACTAATTCTTTCTTCCACTAATTCAATTTCATGATTGTTGAGCTGTCTCTGATAATTTATTGTTGATCTTTTGAATTTCTAGTTGTCATTTTGTATATATTCTCAGTGTGTATTTATTTTGTAATTTTATTCTTGTGTTGCTTCCCTGAATCTGTTTAGAATTTTGTCTGTGTTTTCCTTAGGTTTTCTCTGATCACTCTGATTAGCTTACACACAAATATTTTAAATTCTTTATTGTAGGGAAATAGCTATTTACTTCTTAGGCAAAAAGGACAGGCCCACCACCTTCCACAGTTCATGGCCTGTGGGAGATGCTGAGCCATGGGAGGCCAGATTTTGCCCAAAATAAATGGACATTTGCCCCTTGTTCCCTAAAACTATAGAAGACAGAAATATGCAAACTTTTTAAGCTATTCAAGTTCCCAATAGCATCCTGATGCCTGTGTAGGAATAACTTGAATGTTGTGTTAATGCTTCTTTGTAAACCTTCCAAAAAGTGTGAACTGTCCATTTATATAAAACATGTCTAGAGGAAAAGTCAAGATGGCATCTAGGTAGTATCAACCACCTGGAGCTCCTGCTGTTAGATCAGAAAATTAAAGAGTAAGGAGGCCAATACTGGAAAGTTGTCTGCTAAAAATAGATTCAGTGCACCAGGGTCTGGTTTGAAAACCTTCACCCCTGTGGTTTTCATTGAGGAAGTGATTCAAGAACCCATGTAAATGCTCAAAGTCCACTGAGTCCACTTGTGGGTTCAGCTAACCTCTTACCAGGTAAAACAGAACAGCATGTGTCATGCTTTCCTGTGCGTAAGATATAGGACTCACATTGAGCAGTAATTTCTCCAGGTTGCTGTCTAAAAGTGATCATAAACCCAGTCTCCCAGAGAGCTTATGAGAGCTAGCCACAAGACTTCATGCAGAATTCCTTCCCTCTACTATCTGCCCTGTAGTCTAAGACTTTGCAATTCCCCTCCCCAGCCAGAATCAGAGTGACTACATCAGTCAACCCTAAAGTGATCAGAAGTCCCACCTTTAACAATTTAACAACATCCCATGGTGTTTTAAAATTAAAATAAATATATTACAATACTATTTTTGCATTCTATGAAAATTTTTATTGCTCCATATAGACCAATTTTTTAATCAAGACACCCCCCTCATCAATGGTGTCCTGCTTAAAATCTGGTCATTTAGCATCCCCAACTCCATGCCTGCCAATGTGGATAACAATAGAAAATTAGACAATAATTTGCAGCAATTGAAGAGCGTCTGGGATATTTGCCTGTGACAGAACACAATTTCCCAGAGCACAACTGGCAGTGCTGGCAGGACAAAGCCCTGAATGACCCAGGAGTGTAAATTCAGGGGCAAATTCAGATTCATTCAGTCCCAAACCATCTCCTCTAATCTAATCCCCCTTATCTGGGGGACAATGTAGCACATTCCCAATGCCAAAACACCCCACAAGCCTATTATTAAAAGGAAAAAAATAGAATTTAATAAAAATTTTAAAAACATTCAGTCATAGACTGTGGTCTTATATGAAATTTTGTATGCTGCCAGATCTCTGTCATTAGCTTAGCATTATCATAACAAGATATACAGAACTCAAATCTTCAGAGTATAGCTTGGGATTTTAACATAGCAAAACAGGATAAGCCAACAGGTTAAGATAGTCACAAACCAAGCCAAAAATTGGGTCTACCAGTTTTGGATTACATAGAGTCTTTAAAAGGTGAGAATTTGTGTCCAGACAGTCCATGCCCACACTACACTGTAGTCTTGCCCCAAACAGAGAGTGGCACAACTATACTTGCTTGTCTCAGCCCAAATTCCAAGGTTCCCACCACCACTGAGTCACCACAGGACTCTGCCTACACAGCAGCCCAACCAACGGACTATTATAGTAGGATACAAGTAGTCCTTGAAAACACTTGTACACAGAGAAAAAGCTCAGAGCCACTTGGTCTCCCAGAAACATGGTGCTCAGTTCTTGAAAAATGACAAGCAAAGGGCAACACACCTCAATACCATTAACAAGAAAACAAGAAAAACAAATCTTAACAACAGAGAACCAACATCCACCAAGTACAAACAGTAGACAGTCATATAGCACAACTCCTCCAGAAGTAAATGCACCAAAAACAATTACCAAAATAACATTGCTTCAGAGGGAATGAAGTTAAGAAAAGAACCTCACATAGGAACACAGCACACTGATATGAAGGGAGATAGGAAACACTGACACAGAAAGAAAGAAATGAGAGCAATGAATTAACAAATGGTGCTAAGAACGCTTAGCAATGGCCTCAACTTGCCTATTACAGACAAAGGTTAGCAGCTTGGCTCAGAAAGCATAACCATTAATCTGTTGTATGTAAGAGACTCATCTTAAACTTACAGATAAAAATTGACTAAGTGTAAAAGACTGGCATAAAATATAACAGACAAATTGCAACATTAAAAAAGCAGGGTTGTAGACCCGGCGGAGCACTTGCACACTGCCATCGAGCACGTCAAGGCAGCCAAGCGGGCGGTGCTGGAACTGCAGCGACGTGGCAGCACCACGAGTAGCCTGTCCCCATGGTCAGACTGAGAGGACCCCAACCAGCCTGACGACTGCTTGGCAGAAAACTGCAGCGGCTAGTAACAGAAAACCCGGGGAAGTCCATTTCTGTCTTGATTAACCCCGACGATGTCACAAGTTGATAAGCTTTTCAAACACAGCATTTTACAGAACTTTTTCTGCTCCAAAAGCTTCCGTGCTGTCTAGTGTGGTTTGTGATGTTGTCTTTCCATTTTGTACATATCCAGCCTGGATTGGGTCTGCTAGAAAACTGGGGAAGTTCCCTGGTTCTGCAGTAAGGTACAGGCTCTGAAAGAGCATATTATACGCTGCCTCTCATTTTGTGATGGGGGTTCATTTTTTGTTGTACTTATTTACTGCTATTACATAAAAGCTTGATAAAATAGATACTTAATTAAATAGTTTTCTTGTTATTTATTTCTCCCTTACCTTTATGGAGGTAAGATTTTTTTTTGTAAAGTTTCCTTACATTTGCTGAATTTTGAGGGAAAGCAGCCAGAAGAATTATAATATCCAAATTGAAGGTGCCATGTCTGTGAGAAAGCAGACTGTGCTCTTATGAGCAGGACATCTCTGTGGCACCCACCTTGATGTGAAGGTCCTGTCTTGAATGAAATCCCTTGCCAGGTTTAAGTGCTCACACAGCCTGGGCTCCTTTTTTGGGTACAGACTCATGGCCACCTTTGATGTTTGAGAGGTTGGGGGCCTGCTGATCTCTCAGTGGATGTCCCTGATGCCTGCTCTTGGAAAGGCCAAACAGCATATTGGTTTGGATCTTGAATGTTAAGACTCCTAGGTTGGATTTTGGCTTGTGGAAATCAAAATATGCAGTCTTGGGATTTTGCATGGGAATTAATGTAATGCCTATAAATGAAAATGAATTCATTTGACCATGATGAATCAAACATCATCATCATCACATCATCATCATCATCATCATCATCATCATCATCATCATCAATCATAAAGTATACCGACATTGGGGGTGGAGCAGGGTTACAACCTTAATTTCTGAAGAAATTTTCCTCAAGATGCAAACCATTACAGGAGACAAGAAGGAGCATTATATAAGGGTCAGTAGGCCAGGAACTAGTGAGCATAATAAATATATTCTCACCTAATGAGAAACCAACAAAATTCAATAGTCTGTTCAAAAGATATAATAGGAAATCAAACATTCAAAAATCCAAGCAGGTGACTTTAATGTACCTCTATCAGGGAAATACAGGTCACTGGGAAAGAATGTCAGCAAGGAGGCTAGAGAGCTGAACACTACAATTGGCAGGCAACTGGACCTGATAGACATTTGCAAAGTTTGGCATGCAAATGGAAAAAATTTCTTCACATTACTTTCACATGTGCCTGGCTCATTTACAAAAATAGAATACTTGCTGGGGTACAAGTCGAGCCTGAGTAAATTCAGAGATTACTCATACGCCCCTCTTAAACCACCACTCCATAAAGCTGGAGTTCAACAACAGCAAACAACCATAAAAACAAGAGCAAATCATTGGAGGATTAAATAATCATCTTCTGTGACATGCATGGGTACTGTCCCAGGTTAGAGAGGAATTTAGGAAATTAATAGAAACTAATAAGAATGCAATGTACCAAAACCTATGGGACACAGCAAAAGCAGTTATCAGAGGTGGTTTGATAGCAAGACGTTCATAAATGAAAATGAAAGAGAGACTAGTGACCGATATATCAACCAAAGCTTCAGCAACTAGAACAAAGTCAACAGAACAACCGCTCTCATAGCAAAAGAAAAGAAATCATAAAAATCAGGGCAGAGCTAAATTATTGGGAAGACAGGAGTTTAATGCAAGAAATCAATGCAGGGGAAAAAAAAACCTGGTCTGTTGATGGATCAACAGAATCAACAGACAGATGGCAAGTCTAGCCAAGAAAAAGAAGGATCAAACCTCAATAGCCATGATGCGGGATGAAACAAGGGAATTCAAAACAGACAGCAGTGGGAATAAAATGATAATCACATAGTACTATAAAAGTATTCTAGTGAATTAAACAACATGGAAGACATGCACAAATCCTTGGAAAAACAATCCCTCTATAGATGATCTCAGATAGAGGTCAAGAACCTCAACAGACTCATAGCAAAGGAAGACATGTATATGACTGTTAAGAAACTACCAACAAAAAAAGGTCCCGGGCCAGATGACTTCTCAGGAAAATTCTACCAAGCATTCAGCAAAAAGCTGACACTAATCTTCCACAAATTATCCCTGAGCATAGAAAAAGATGGCAAACTCCAAAACTCATTCTATGAAACCAGTATAACTTTGATACTTAAACAGGGCCAGGATCCCACACAAATAAAGAACTATAGACCAATATCTTTCCTGGGCACTGATGTAAAAATTCTTAACAAAATACTGGCCAATAGAATACAAAAACATACATAACATATCATTCATCATGATCAGGTGGGATTCATTCCTGAGATGGATGGATGGTTCAACATCTGAAAGTTCATCAACATTACTTGCCACATTGACAAAGAAAAGCATAAGAGTCACATGACAAAATCAATAGAGCAAAACCATTTGACAACATCCAACACCCGTTTCTAATTAAGACACTCAAGAAGATAGGAATGAAGGGAAAATTCTTCAATTTTACACAGATATCTATGAGGAGCCAACAGCCAACATCATAGTCCATGGAGAAAAGATGAAAACAATCCCACTGAAAAAGGAGGCCAGGCAAGGATGTCCCCTTTTACCATGTCTATTCAACATCATATTGAAGGTCCTAACTAACAACATAAGGTAGTGGGCAGATATTAAACTTATCCAGCTGGGAGAGGAAGAGGTGAAACCATCACTATTTGCAGATGACCTGATTCTATACACTAAAAACCCCCAAAGCTCCACAACAGGCTACTGATACCAATAAAGGAATATGGAAGAGTGGCAGAGTACAATATCAACAAATAGAAGTCAATTGGACATTACCATGGAAAAGGAATCAAGAAGGCAGTAAGTACCCTTCACAATAGCCTAGAATAAATTGAAATACCTAGGGATATATTTAACCAAGAAACCAAAAGACTTATTCAAAGAAAACTACAGGACCCTATTTTAGAAATCCAAAAATGACCTCCACAAATGGAAGAATATCCCATTCTCATAATCAGAAGACTCAATATAGTAAAGATGTCAATCTTACTTGGCATCCTATAAGCTTAACACTATCCTGATTCAAGTGCCAACAACCTTCTTCTAAGAATTGGAAAATTTGACTGCCAATTTCATATGGAAAGGGAAGAAGCGCAGAACTAGCAGAGAAATGTTCAAGAAGGACAAAGTGGAGGCTCACTTTACTGACTCAAATACCTAATACACAGCACAGTGGTCAAAACAGGATGGCACTGGTACAGGGATATACACTCAAACCAATGAAAAAGAACAGAAACCCAGAAAGAAGACCATTGGCCTACATACAATCTGTCTACAACAAGGGCCCCAAAGGCATCAAAGTGGGAGGTGGATGTTCTCTTTAGCAAGTGGTGTGGGAAACAATGCATATTTACCTGTAGAAAACTGAAACAAGATATTTTCCTCACTCCATGCACAAGAGTAAACTCAAGGTGGATCACAAACCTAGAAGTAAAATACCAATCTATCAGGAACATCAAAAAAGGAATTGGGATAAACCAAAGAACCTGTTTAGCAATGACACAACAGACAAAGGTATTATTACTAAATTATTCAATACCCCCCTAGTCTACAAAAAGAGGAAAACACTAAACCCCCTGAGAAAATGGGCAAAAGACCTGAACAGAAATTTCACTAGGAAGAGTATACTAATGGCCAATAAAATATATAAGAAAATAACATCTAACACCCTTGAGGATTGTCTAAATCAGAAAAGTCAGAGAGCAACAAATGTTGAAGGAGAAGTGGAGAGGAATTCTCTACTTCTGGCAGTCATGTAGATACATACAGCCTCTGTGGAAAGTGATCTGGTAATATGTAAAGCAAATGGAAATTGAGCTATCTTACGACTCAGCTATCCCTCTACTTAGCATAAACCCAGAAGAGATAATAAATCAATCATGACTGGTCGTCTGCACTCCAATTTTTATTGTGGTACAATTTGCAATCAAAAATAATTAGAAACAACCTAAATTTCCATCAATATAAGAATGGATTAGAAAATGCTGGCATATAAACACAGTGGAGTATTATGCATCTGTAAAAAGCACTGGTGGTTGCATGAAGCACATCGCCTCCTTAGAAGAGCTGAAAGAAAGTACTCTAAGCAAAGTTAGCCATCTCAAAATGACAAGTCCTGCCTGAGTGCACTGAGATAAATATGATCAGCACAATAGGTGTAAAAGAAAAACCCACTTGTCTCACACCTTGCAGGTTGAGGTATAGGCAGTTGGGTGGGAGACAGGCCAAATCCAAGGATGTACATGATACTCCAATACAAAGAAGTGGACAGGGGTGGGGAACAAAGGGGGATGGGAGGGATAAGATGACACTGGGGGAGAGTATTGGCTGTCTCCACAGAATTGTGAGTGTGCGTGCAGACCTTCAGGGCAATGTAACCAGACAGAGTAATTCATGAAGAGAGCTACGGGGCCATTCCAAATCAGAGCGAACCTGACCCCCTCCCTAGAAGCATGTGCTACAGAGGACAACACTAAATCTTCATGCTGGAGAGAGGGATTGGCATGCCACCCCACACGGAAGCAAACCAAGAAGGAAAAAGAGAGAGTGAAGATCTAGACTCCATATTGGGAACAGATCAGGAGTGGAGCAAAGCCAAGCCACAAAGTCCCTGAGGAGCCCCCCGAATAGCCTTCAGGACCAAAGGGGCAGTTCCTGGCTTCCCCCAGGACCAGTGGGGAGATAGTTATAAAGGACAGTGGACAGACCTGGATGTATGTATGCTTCTTAGGGACTTTTGCTAGTTACTTTTCTCTATTTATTCAATTTTTTGGTTCTCTTTTTGTTTTGTCTCTAGTATTGCTGGTCTGCCTAAGATAGGCAGTGGAAGCAAGCTCTAGGAGAAAGCAGTGGAACCAATGGCTCCAAAAGAACTTTGGAGAAGGAGGAAGAAAGGGAAGGAAGTGATGCAGAAATAACCATAGACAGTGGAATAATTAGGGAATTAAAATCCACAAAAAAGAGGATATAGAGATACATGCTAGGAGCAACAGCAATCTAGCTTAGAGGAATGACTTAGAGGCAGAAGCAGGGAGAACACGATGGTGGGGCAGGAGGAAGGTCAAAGAAGACAGAGGAATGATCTAAGAAGCAAAGTTATGGATAGAGGGATAAGCATGCATAGGTGTATAATATTAAATAAATTAATTCATACAAGTAGCGGCATTGGCCTAGGTATATATTTATATGGCAATACACTGAGGTAGGGGATGGACTTTGAGGCTCTGCTCCTATTCTCCCTCAATGCAAGAACACTTTATTCTAATAAACTTGCTCACCCTCCCAGCACAGTCACTAAAGACAAAATGGTTGCACAACCAAATATGATAAAGAAAGCTGATGGTGTCTGACTATTAAAAGATGTAGCCTCTGGGTTCGTAAAGCCTTAAAGTTAAAGAAGCAGTCATCTAGGAAAGAAGCAATAAGCCCACATGGAAGCACACCAACCTGTGCAATCCTGAGGTGTTGACAGGATAAGGTAACATGCATTGGAAGGTCACAAACAACCAACCAAACCAAACATATTTTTGAGAATGAGGGGGTTAAAGCAGAGACCCCAAACCTATCTGTAGACAATGGGACCTCCCCTCACAGAAGGGTTACAAGAAACGAATGAGTCAATCAGGGCACAGCATAGCACCAATGAAACACATAGCATTCCTCTGGTTCCTTGACTCCTCCTTACTTCCTTCTCTCCTGTCCCCAGTCCTGCCTTTCACTATGAGCTAGACTGGAGCATGCACACAGGTACAGATAAGAGTTCACTGCACATGGAATCCAGATCAGATAAACCCCTTAGGAACGGAAATAGAAATACCAGAAGGGTAGAGGGATGATGGCGAGAGGAGGGGAGGAAGGGCAACTGATCACCATGATTAAGACATAAACACACACACACACACACACACAGGGACAAATAACTGAAAACATTGGGGAAGGGAAACATCAGTTGGTGTAAGATATGAAAATAATAATAATATAATTTATCATGGTGTCACAGGGGTGGGTGGGGAGGGAGGGAAAATGGAAGTGCTGGTACCAAGAGTTCAAACAGAAAGCAAATGTTTAGAAAATAATGACAGCAGCATATGTACAAATATGATTAATACAATTGATATATGGATTGTTATAAGATCTGCAAACCTAAGCCAATAAAATGATCTTTTAAAAAATTCTACCTTACAAATCTGGGTAGACCAGAGGATGTATACTTGGACAACTAGGAACTGGAAATATGGGGGATCCAGAAGAGATGATTCCTTCAGGACCAGTAATGAGAGTGGGAGGCTGATACCGGGAAGGTGGAGGAGAGGTGGAGTAGAAAGGGGGAACCAGTTATAAAGATCTACATACAACCTCCTCCCTGGGGAACGGACAAGAAGGAAGTGGGTGACAGTGTAGGATATGACAAAATAATAATTTATAAATTACTAAGGGTTCATGGGGAAGTGGGAAGAAAGGAGGGGAAATATGAGGAGATGATACCAGGGGCTTAATTGGAAAGAAAATGTTTTGAGAATGATGATGGCAACAAGTGTACAGATGTGCTCTCCATACAATAGAAGGATGGATGCATTGTGAGGGAAGTTGTAGAAGCCCACAACATGATCTAAAAAAATGAAGAATTAACTAAGAAAAAACAAACAGATCCTGTCATGGGCTATGGGCTATGGGCTATGGGCTACAGGCAGGAAATGTAGTTAAGCCTGTCTCTAATAAATTACTGGACTCTGGAGTGTCTGGATCTACCTTTCCTTATCTATAAGTTTTCTGATTGCAGATCATACCCCTCTCAAACCCATAGCAATGTAAGATAAGAGCCAGCCTCTACATCATCTTACACTTTATACAGTAGTTCTATTACCACCTATTTCTCAGGAAGATTTTCAGGTACTTTATTCTGATTACTTGCTTAAGGCATCATATCCTACTTTTTTAATATAAACTATACTAAGCCAGAGTTTAATATAGATGTTATTAAATCACAGTGGTTTGATATAGTATGTTGTCTCTGAGGTAAGAAGGTCTTAATTTATTGAGTGATTGATTATGTGTTTGTTTTCTTTGTCCAGGTTTTTAAATTTTGTTTCTATATGTGCATGGTGCGTGTGTTATGTTGGAAGCCTGGCAGTGCTGGGATTCTCACTAACTGTCTTCAGGTGGGTTGGCAGCAGTTAGTAATGTGTGGGCCTCGTTTCTATATGTGCATGGTGCGTGTGTTATGTTGGAAGCCTGGCAGTGCTGGGATTCTCACTAACTGTCTTCAGGTGGGTTGGCAGCAGTTAGTAATGTGTGGGCCTCTTTTTTTTGCTTATTTAGGGGAGCTGAATGAAGGCTGGACAAACATTGAATATTGTTTGTCATAGGCCCAGGGGCACATGATGAATGATGACACTCTATTGAGCAGGACAATTGATGCAGTGGGTAGATTAGGTGAGTCACATTCACCACTCATTGGGAAGACAGTTCAGGTCTTGGACTTTTGGAGGAGGAAGTGAGTCAGTAGGCAGGTTTTCCAGAGCAGTCATGCATCACTCAGAATGAATCATCCGGCTTGGCCTGTAACAAGCATTCTCGAGTGGGTAGAGGGGGAAGATCACCACATGGTGAGAGGGGCTATTTAAAGCAAGTGGTATCTCCAGAGTAGCTCAGCACTACTTGGAAGTATTGGTTAATTGATAACCTAACAGGGACAGAGCACTTCAGTCACCACTTGTTAGTAGGTTGGCAAAAGGGGATGACAATTGGGACTAGTGGGGAGTGAGGAGGCAGTTTAGGCAGTAGGAGTTGTGCCTCTAGCTACAAAGCAAATACACCCCATAAGTCTCTGGGCAAGATGATCTTAGCACTTCCCATGGATGCTGTTAACAATCAAGACTTGCAACCACTCAAGTGTGAGTTTGGTTTGGTAGTGAATCTAGTGCTTCCTGCTCATCACCTACCTTAAGGGTCAGGGGCCACTACTCTTAAAGAAACCTGTGTCAAAGCCCTGCTCCCACCATACACTGCGGGTACCACAATCTATAGCTTCCTTTTCCTCCTTTTTGTGCTTTCCTCCTTGGATCTAGATTATTTTCTGCTCACTTGCTTATCTGTCTGCTCAATTTGTCCGTTTTTTGAGAGGGAGGCTGTGAAGTTGCCTTTCTTTGGTTGTGTCATAAGATGACCTTGCTGAGTCAGAATGACAGGCAGGGATTCTCTGTTTCATGTCCCTTCTCGTTTACAACCTTCATCCATTCTCCTCCTAGCTGCATTAGTCCATTTACTTCCTTCCTTTTTATTTTCAGGGTTTCAGGATTGTCATCTCAATCTGCATCGTTTGGTTTGTCAGGTGTTTTATGTAAAGGGATGATGTGGTGTGGAGGGACATCAGTTCCCACAAGAGTGTTTGGTAGGCTTATTTGAATAATTTCATGGGCTTGCTGGATATTGGAAGTGTTGGTCCAACTCATAAGGAAACTAGCTGGGTATGATTGCTTTCCCTCTGAGTGTTGGGTACCATCTAGTGAGAAACTCTCAATTCAAATCTGAATCTGTGAGGATGAAAGATGTCAAACTAGTTCACAAAAATTCAGATCTGATCCTATGGAAGGAAATACCACTTATTATCATTGTTAATTATAGTTCTAACTTTCAATGGCAAGGACGACTGGGAGAAATTTCTTTCCATGAGAGCTATCTATGACCCAGGCCTCTCTACAATACGTTATCTCTATCAACCAATATGCTATCATTCCAGGTGACGAAATTATAGGCATAAATTTTAAAATTTTGTGAACTCCTCATTACATCATAACAATTCACAGATAGTTTAAAGATATCACCACTCTGGAGAGAAAATAAGTGAAATTAACCCAAGCCAGGGTAATCCAGTTGTCAAAATAATCTGACATTAAGGCTAATTATAGGCCAAAAATGTTACTTAAGGAAGTTTAGACAAAATATATATTAGTCATGTACACTTCATTTTATACACAATTAAAATAAAAGTCCCTTATCCATGCTTTATTGTACAACATCAAATAAATACATGATAATAAACATAAATAAGGTAAATAAATAAAATAATAAAACATCAAAACAATCCATGATTTTGTTGTACTGTGCTATATATTCTTACCAGTTGGCCTTGAAATTCTTAAAATAAGATTTTGCAAACTTTAGTGATTGTAAATAAAAGGCTTATTGTTGAATCCAAAATTTGTGTATGCAATCCACAAAGGATGACACCAGAACAGCTAACGAAAACATGAAGAAATGTTCATGGTGATTAACCATCCTGGAGAAGCAAATGAAAACAATGATAAGTGATGACCTTACACACACACAACAGCCTAATTTTGAAAAAGAGAAAAAAATTGCTTGAGAGGATGTGGGGAGCCTGGAACAATTATACACTGCTGGTGGACTTGTAAATATGTACTGTCACTGGGGGAAATGACATAGCAATTCCTAAAATAATTTGGACTAGAAATGACATATGATCCAGCAATACATTTTCTGGAAATATACTCCAAAGAATTAAAAGACAGAGCATAAACAGACATTTATTCTCTTATGTTCATTCCTGCCCAGTTCACAATAAAAAGAAACTGGAAACAGTCCAAATGCCCAATAGTAGAAGAATGGATAAAGAAACTCTGGTACATGCAAACAATGGAATATTATGCATCCCTAAAAGACAGCAATGAAACACATTGTGTCATGGAGGGACCTGTAAACTGTTATGCTGAGTGAAATTAATCAAAAACAGACATATGTCTATATGGGGTGAACACCAAGAAAAGACCAGCTTCTGCTTTCAGGTCATATGATAATTCTATTCTGTTCTCGCAGTAAACCAGAGTCTGCTTAGTGCCTAAGAATCATCTTAAGAATCACACTTTGACAGAGGAGATATCACTTAAGCTGGTAAGTTGCTCAAGATGTGAGGAAAGGGAGGGATAAAATCATTTCGTTGTTGGCATACAGGATTGTGCTAAAGTTACCTCACATCCACAGACACTTCTATAAGTAGGGATAACCTTATTGAAAATTCAAGTCAAGATGTGAAGATGGCTATGTATGTCTCAGAGAAGGCAATTACACTTCTGTTGGTGGGTAAACTGGGAGGTTCAACCTTCCCACAGGAAGAACTTCTTAACTGTGCTTATATAGAACTTAAGTAGAGAATATGTTGAGTACTGTGGTTCTAAACGGAACCATTGACTACATTTATTTTGATCCACTTCTTCCAAGCCATGTGTTATAGACTACTGGGACCTTAGATTCTGTCCTTTCAAGGTGCCCAGCATCCTTCATAGGCTACACCAGAAGAATTCACTGTGGAAACTCAATTAAAGTGAACTGCTTTTGCATCAAACTCACCTGTAAAATATTTTAAGCGTTTACATACTTTCTTGGACTTAAGACTGAACCATCCCTAGAAAGAGAAGTAACAGAAGACTACTGCCTCAAGGTTATGGAATTGGTGGTAGTTGGATTGGGGTTCATATCTCTTGCTTTAAAAGTATCCATTGAATGGTGGTCTGGAACTACCATAAACTTACTATTTTAATC
The DNA here is from genome assembly GCA_004026705.1 of Nesogale talazaci. Taxonomy (NCBI): domain Eukaryota; kingdom Metazoa; phylum Chordata; class Mammalia; order Afrosoricida; family Tenrecidae; genus Nesogale; species Nesogale talazaci. Next base: position 50,066 of record PVJH01001557.1, on the reverse strand, counting down.
CTCTCCAGGCATGTATTGGTCTGGTAGGCATGATTCTGCACCTGTGAATAAGTGTTCTTGAAAGTTTTACCCCATCCTTAACCTCCATTGTACTTAAAAATAGTGTCCAGTCACTTATGAGTTTAAGCTATACAAGTTAATAATTCATATATCACCATTTGAAAAGCTGGCCTATGCATGTATAATTGCCTTTTATCAGCAGAGTTTTAGACACTTTGCTGGTTATATTGACTAAGTTATTTTACACTATGAATGGAATTACCTTATGTCCCAGGATGATGATTTACAAAGATCTTTATCATAAAATGGTAATGATGTCCTTAAAGTCAAACAGAGACATGTGTAAACCACAGATATGTGAAAGGGTTTGGCACTGGCATGTATTTCTTGCCCCAATGTCCGAACAATTAATTCTCGTGACATGGCTCTTATGGAGCCTTGTCCTCTTGCAGAGCTCACTAAAGATACGGGTGCTATATCCATGTAGTGTGTGGTGAGGAAAGCTGCTGGTGCCTGGCTGTCAGAAAGAATATCTGTCATCTGTGATAGAAGTGACCTGGCTCCCTGAGCCTGATTGTGCTGCTGGAGAAATTGTCCTCTCCACCCTCAATTCTGCCTGAACCAATCAGAGTCCTCATGGTTGGAGCAGGTCGGATTGCATACTCGCTGCCATACAGCTTTCTACTGATGCCAATTTGTAAAGCCAAGCCTCTGGTACTCACGGTTATCACCCTCGTGAGGGGTGTCACGGAGGGGTCCTGATGGAGCTTCAAGAGTGTGCACTTCCCCATCTAAAAGATATCCCTGCAACTGGTAAGGAAGGGGTGGTCTTCAAAGACCTGGATGTGACCATTCTCGTGGGTTCCATGGCAAGAAGGGAAGGCAGGGAGAGGAAAGACTTGCTGAAAGCAAATATGACAATCCTCAAATCCCAGGGAACAACCTTAGGTAGATATGCTAAGTCCATTAAAGTTATCTTTGTGTGAAAGCCAGCTAATACCAATGCCTGAAGGCCGTGGAGTCAGCACCATCCATCCCCAAGGAGAAGTTCAGATGCTTGACTTGACTGCATCATAACCAAGCCCTGACTCAAATCTCTCTTAAATAAGAAGTACCTGGTAGAGAATGTCATCATCTGGGGCAACCTTTCCTCAACTCAGTATCCATATGTCAACCACGCCAAGGTGAAGTTACAGGGAAAGGAAATTTATGAAGCTCTGAAAAATGACAGCTGGCTCAAAGGAGACTCTGCCTGAACCACACAGCAGCATGGCACCACTGTCATCAGGACTTGAAAGCTGCCCAGCATGATGCCAGCTGTGAAAGCCAATGGTGACCACATCGGGGACATCTGGTTTGAAAGTCCAGAGGGAGAATTTGTGCCCATGGGCATCATCTCTCATGGCATCTCCTTTGCTGTTCCCCACGATCTGTTTTATTGGTTCCCTGTGGTAATAAAGACCTGGAAGATGGTTTAGGTTCTCCCATTAATGTTCTTTCATGTAAGAAGACAGAAGAATGGCTGAGCCCCAGTGGCGTAAGTGGTTGAGTGCAGGACTGCGGCCCAGGGGCTTAGCGGTTCAAATCCAGCGGCAGCTCTCAGGAGTATCACTGGGTAGTGCCCACGACCACCAGAGGCAGTGATGCCCCCAAAAAAATTTTTTTAAAAAGAAGACAGAAGAAGAAGAAAGTGCTTTCGAACCACATATCTTCGCCTGACTAGACAATCTTCATAGTGCTTGTTACTAAATGCCCCAAAGCTGAAGACTCGAAGTGCCATCTTTAACGCTAGTACCAAATAAGAATATCGTTATCATTAAATTACTTGTCGTGGGGGAGGTCGCACTTTAGACATTATATGCTTCTTGGTACAGATTTGTGACAGTTTATCATCCCAGTGATAGTGCTGTATTCTAAATAAAACTGTAAATTTCAATTTGAAAAAGGAGAAAGAATAAAGGTCTTAAAGGCTTGTCTTCAAACAGGAAAGCATTGAAGTGGGGTATCAACTAAGTCCGCATGGAAGAAACACATCACTCTGTGTGATCCAAGGAAGGGTGTGAAAGTTCAAGTTGTGAGCTCCACTTTGCAGAAAGATATCGGTGACAATAGAAACCCAATTGACAGAGTAAATTATATGCCAATAAAACTATTTTTTTAAATTTGTCTCTGTAGGTACATGGATTAGCCTCTGTTCAAGGACCAATAACACCAAATAAGGGTCAATTAAGGTTAACTGGTGTTTCTAATTAAAATTTGTTGCAAACTTTATTTTTCTATTAGCATCACAAATATTTGCTCGATTAGAAGGCATTATAATAACAGTGGATTAGCACCCTTGTAACTACTGATACGGTCATGAAGATGTGAAGTCTGTTCTGGGAACTATAATTAAACTATTGCATATACTAATACCAACACCCCATGGCAAGTATGTAAGAAAAGCAGAATGTCCTCTCCTTTTCTCCCTGAGTAACATGTCTACTTCTCTGATCAACACCCAACCACAGTCCCATCTGAATTTTCACATACAACCTCCTTCCATGATACCAAGGACCATGTCTGACTATTAGCACACTGACTACCAGGTATTAAGCTTAATATGCATGTATTTAGTATGTATATAAATAGTTGTATAAATATAAGCATATATGTATTTTTAAAAAATATGTCTGTCCAGAGCTCCAGCATTGATGACCTTTGTTTTTATTGCCAACAGGAAATACTTTCCTCTTTTATATCAGCATCAAAATTATTCTATCCACTTCCTTTCCCACACTACACTGTAGCTGGAGATAGTCCAGTAAATGTTGTCCATGGCTGTCAGGTGCCCTCCAGTTAGGTTCAACTCATGCTGATGCCATGTGCCAACACAGCACTGCCTCGTTCCGCACTCCTCACTGATGTTTGCTATGTGTGAGACAGTTGCTACAGCCACTGTGTCCATCCATCTCTTTGAGGGCCTTTTTCTCTCTCTCTGTCCTTCTACTTTACCAATGATGATGTCCGTTTCTGAGGACCGGTGACTCCTGACATCATGCCCAAAATATATGAGGTGAAATCTTGCCATCCTTGCCTTCAAGGACAATTCTGGCTGTACTTCTTCCAAGACAAATTGGTTGCATAAGAGGCAGTCAAAACTGCTGCCACCCCCTTTGGTGAGTGGGGGTGCTATAATGTAACTCAGACTCTGGGGTTAGACAGCCCTGGGTCTGCCTCCCAGCCATGTCCCTAATAAGTCTATAATTTATTTAACTTGTCAATGTCTCATCTTGCTAATCTGAAAAATGGGAATATGAGTATCTTCCTTTAAGAAATCTATCAGTCTTCTTACTGAAAGAGCAGGTCTATAAGTCACAGGGTGGATAAACTGTAAAACATAAATATTTCTAGAAGAATAAGTTCCTGAGAACAGCACTTTAGAACACATATTGATGAGAGTATCTTCTGCTTAAACAGTGTTGAGCAAAGACTGGGTGTTAGACACTAAAAAGTCATCAAAGCCTGGAAGCACAAATGAAATTCTGGCTGAAATATATGAAAGCAATGTCCTTCCTCAATATTATTTGGTACTGAGTTTTTATCAATTACTAATTATCGTAATTGACTACTAACTGTAAAATTAGTAATAATCAATTACTTAAATCAGAACACATTATTATTTGTACTTTCAATAGAAAGTTAAGATAAGTCCACTGAATTAGTCATTTTATTTAATTAAAGTTTTGTTTTTCACCTAAACCTGCAAAAGTAATACGTGTAAGAGTATCCCATCATGCTGTCAACACAGTAGTAATTCGGAAGGCACTGGAATCTTATAAGAAAACTTACCTTTCTCTTTTCAAGTTTAACTTCAGCTCTAAAAGTCAGGGAAAGAGCTATATTCACCAACTCCGTGGTCCCATCAAGTGTTATCAGTCTCATACAAACCTTATCCTTCCTGAGTCTAGAGTCAAAATTCAATCTATTAAGGAGATGGAAGTGAACTTCGAGCTCTCCAGGATGTCACACCCTTGGCGAGTTGATCAAATTCTTTTATCATAACAATTCTCAGCAAAAATTCCCACTGCCAATCCCCATCCTCAAAAATGTTTGGTGCTATCTGGACACATATTTGTCAAAGCTAAAAAAGTGCTACTGTCCTCTAGTGGATAGAGGGCAAGTATGTTGCAAAACATTCTATAGTGCACATGGCAGACCTATACCAGAAGGAATCATCTGGTTCAAAAATGTCAATAGTTATGTGTTAGTCTGACAGGCATGGTTCTGCCTTTGTGAATGAGTGTTTTCAAAAGTTTTACCCTGTCCCTGACTATCATTGTTCTTGTAGCGTCCAGTCACTTGAGCTTTTTACAATTCATGTATTTGGGTTTGAAAAGCTGGTCTTATCATTTCCTTTTATCAACAATGTTTTATATTCTATATCACCGAATAATGTACTGATACTCTCAGTGGGATTACCTTCTTCCTTATGGTGGTGATTTACAATGTTCTCTAGTATAAAATGATAATGATGTCTCTAAAGTGAGCCAGAGACTTACATATGCTGTAAGGAATGTATAGGAATGGATTTTAGTTATTATAACTTGTGCCAACTCAATACTCACCTCCATGAAGAAATTTCTGAAGAAAGGGGTGAAGAAATCTGATGACACCTAGCTATCCAAAAGAATAGTTGCTGGCCTCAAAGGTTTGTCTTGAAGCAAGCATCTATCTATGTGAGAATCAACAAAGTCCCCATGTAAGAAACACACAATCCTGTGTTATCCAAGGATTTAAAATAACAAAATAAAAATATGAAGGAAAAAGGTTATCAGAGCTTAAATTCTGAACACATAGTTTGCAGAAGGTGACTGATAACAATGAAAGCCCCAAAACTAGTTTCAGGGTCCCCACAAAGATTAAGCCTCCAGTGAATCTGCTCTGAACATAACCAATGGATATGAGTAACCTTGCATTGTAAAGTTGACTGTAGCAGAGGCAAGTTAAAAATGTATCTTGTCATTTGATCTCCCTGTTTGATTCATTTTAGAGTTGTCTTCATTTTCAATATTTTCTGCTTTCTTATTAGTTGATGTTTTTCTGTTTTGTTTTGTCATCTTTTTTTCTTGATTGTGTTTTGCTTGATATTCTTTACATGAAATACAAAATAGGCAAATCTATAGACACAGTAACTGAATTGTTTCCCAGGGGCATGGCAGTGGAGATTTGAGGGAAACAGGGAGCTAGCAGTGATTATGAGAAAGAAGACTATGTACCGAAGTTAATTGTGGTGATGACTTCACAAGTCTCCTTAATATGATTGAGCATTTAAATTGTATGACATGTGAATTACATGACAACAAAACTCATTTTAGGCTGAGCCCCAGTAGTGTAGTGGTTGTGCATGGGACTGCAGCCCACTGGGTTGGAGGTTCAAATCCAGCAGCAAGGCTGGGGCTCCTACTCCCACCACCAGAGGGCAGTGATGCCCCCAAAACCAAAAAAAAAACCTCTGCTTTTAAAATGTCAATAGTGCCAAGTTCAAGAAGCGCCCACATTGTGACTTAGCTGGCTGTGTCTTTGTTAGAGATCACTGTACCAGGTTTGCACAATCATGAGCCATGAAGTGACTGTCTCAGGGAAGCACCTGCACTAATAGTGTAACTATGTTATCGTGATCTACCAGCAGTCATGTTTATGGGACCGGGTTATTTGACCTTCTTTCTTTTTAAAGCTATGTATGCCAGTAAAACCTTATAACCTCATGTTTGCAGTCTCCGTAATATGGAGAATATACCCCTGAAATTGTCTCATCTTTTTTCCTATTTAAGACTTAATACATGCTCTTTGTAGAAAGAAAGGAAAGAAGGAAGAAAATTCCCTCTGAAGTACTGTTTTGAATTATGGTAAAATAAATTTTGCAAAAAGTAATTAGATCTAAAAATAAAACACTTTGGAGCTCAGTTCTACTCTAACATGTGTCAAGTTCACCATGATTCAGAGATGTCTTGAAAGTAGATTTTTATCCTACTTTGATTTCATAGAATCTTGAAGGGAGGAAGAGGGATAATTGAGAGGTATTGACTGATTTTTCCATTTTGGGTGATGAAAACTTTTGGAAATAAATAATGGTGAGGGGACCACAACATAGCTAATGCAATTGATGTTGCTAAATTGAACACTTAGAATTGGTTGAAATGACAAATTCTTTGATATGTATAGATATATATCTTCTACAAGAAATTATTTAAAATAAGCAATAGAAGAAAGATATAGAGTACCTAGAAGAATGTGATAAAATCAAATATCAAAATGAATAAATGCATCCATGTCTATACCATAAAAAGGAACACCCACACTGTAATGGTTTATATATCATTTAATCCATATGAATCAGTGAGAGGTTGAGCACAGTTACATGATACTTATGCATGTGAGTTCTCCACAATTCTAACAAGATTATCATATCTATCATATTTTAGATATTCTCAAATGTATGAGTAATTCTCTGGGATCCTCAGAGTTATGTTTCTTAAAATGAATATTACTGTGAGATTGAATCACCTTGAAATGAGCTGCAAAACATTTTTAAAAGAAATTCTACATTAGAATATTTGGGGGGGGGCATCACTGCCCTCTGGTGGTGGGAGTAGGAGGCCCAGCCTTTGCTCTGTGGAGCTGGAATTGAACCTTCATCCCAGTGGACCGCAGTCCTGTGCACAACCACTATGCCACTGGGGCTCAGCCCCCATTAGAATATTTTTAAGTCCTTTTCTTAAACCTAAATTTGGAATGTTAAGATCTGTTATGCAGTTCTACCTTACAAATGATCTGTTGTGTGGACTTGGGAAGTGCTCTAACATCTATAAGCTTTAATGCCTTTATCTACAAAATGAGTGAATAAATATCTACCTCTAAGGAAGTTTAAGAGGAAAAAAAGACAATGGAGAGAACTTTCAGCAGTGTAAGAAAAATACAAGTTTATATTGTGCCTTTTGTGAATATAAGATTCCAGTTAAGTGATTGAATCACTTATTTTATGACTTTTTTAAGGACAACTATATCAATAATTCAGATCATCTTGGTTGATTTCTCTAGAAAAACAAAAGCAAGAGAACTTGTATATATACATAAACAGATTTATCATAAGAATGTGGCTCATCTGGTTGAAGAGATGGCAGACTTCATGCCTGTGGGTTGAATTTCAAGTTGGAGGCATCTTCAAATTTACAGAGTTACAGGGGATAATGGACCCATAATCAGAAGGCCAGACAGCAAGCTACCGGCTGTGGACACAGGTAATTGATCTCAAAGTCACCAAGCTATATGGCTGGCTACTGTCTAAAATCCAGAGAACTGCAAGTTGGATGATGGCCAACCAGATTCCAGATCTAGATCCAGCAAAAAGATAATTTTGTAAAAACACCCAAATAAATTGGAAACAGGCCACAACCCTGAGGAAACACTCAGTTGATTTGGCTACTCATGATAATTTCATCATAAAAGGATTTATACTATATCAGATACTACCTCTGTCTTTCCGGTAAAAATCTAAAAAATTGGCCTAGCCATGCTGATGCACTGCCTTAACCACCATACCCTATCTTTTCACAAGAAGTGCCACATTTTTCAGGATCATCATCTATATCACTAATACCCACTACACTGAAAAGGGACAAATTTAATCTGAATCTGACAGTGTGTGTACATTTTTAGTTAAATAAATAAAATGGTAGCAAGTTTCATATACCCTGCTTAGTTCCTTTTTCTATGTACTTACAGAGTCTTTTTTTAAAATAGCTCCTCAAACAATATCAATTTTAATTTTCTAGAAATGATGGCTTTTCTTGAGGCTTAAAGCTAAGAATCAGTTCTTATTTTATAATCACAAGCACTGGCTATATGATTAATTCTTTAACTGCTATAAGGATATAGCACTAAGAAAGTATTGTACACTGAAAAGAGATATATTTGTGTACTAAGAGGTCACACCCTCAAATATTTATAGGAACCAAGGCAGATGACTTACGTGAAGAAGACGCAATACACTAAAGGGACTGGGAGAGCAAATGCTCCCTCCTTCCAACAGATGGTTGTCATGAGGGAATGTGGGCCCACTGCCTTTGTATTATAGAGTTTTAAAAAGGAATCAGAAATCCTGAAGTTTACAGCGGGGTTTCGATAAATCTTAAGCAGATTAGCAAAAATTATGCCTAACTTCCTGCAGTCACTGTCCTAAGCAGAGCTTGAAAACAGTGCTTTCACTCTAATGTCCAAATCTTTTTTAAAAGAAAGAAAAAATGCCCACTGTCCATTTCTATTTGGTCTTAGTATGATCTTAGCACAAACCCTGCCATGAACATAGAAATGAGAAACCACAGGAAGCCTTCTCTGCAATCTAGAATCCTCCATCTGTTCCCTGATGCCTTCCCCTGACTTATCTAACCTGTATATCAGTGACATGCTTTAGGGCAGTAGCTATCAACCTTCCTCGTGCCACAACCCTTTCATATAGTTCATGTTATGGTGATCTTCAACCATAAAATTATTCTCATTGCTACTTCACAGCTGTAATTTAGCTACTGTTATTGAACACAATCAAACATAATTAAAGCATAGTGATCAATCACAAAACAATATGCAATTATGTATTGTGAAATATTTATGTGTTTTCCAATGGACTTAGGCAACCCCTTCAAAAAGGTCCTTTGACCCCCAGAGGGGTCATGACCCACACATTGAGAACTGCTGCCTTAGGTGGAGAGACCAGACTCTTGACCAGACACATCTAAAGCACTTGTGATGGGTAGGTTTGTTATGCCATCGTGGCCACAGAAGATTGGTGGGTCTGTTGTGACGGCACGGCCAATGAACACACGGGGTGAATTGAAGGCAGAGATAGGAAGGGCTCAGTGAGTCCCGCCCTCTCTCTTGCTTCCGGATCTTCGGACCAGAGAGCTGCCTTGTTTGTCCTGTGCCTCGACCTCCAAGCAACACTACTCCTGGGACACCTGATCTGTGTGGAGCTGTGAGTTGAGGTTCCTTCAAGCCCTACTTCGCCACGCTCCTGGGATAGACATCTCTTGAGTTGGGGACTGTTGGACTCTGTCATCTGGCTGACTGTTGGCGACCTGCTCTGCTGTTTGCTGCCTGTGACCAGATAGCCTGGATTGCTCTACAGAGGACTACTCAGCGGCCCTCAAGACTTGAAGGACTGCCAGTCTTCTAGTTGCCTCATGCAAATGAGTTGCACCGAGCAATCTGTACTGCTTTATAGATGGTTAACTGTTCTTATCTTATATATCTTTCTCTCTATATAAATATATAAAAAGAATTACTAGTGTCCTGATTTTTATTTCTCTAAGAGAACCCTGCCTGACACAGCACTCATCATTGAACATGATCAGTTTAGCAGAAACAGACCGCTTAGTCATGTTTGTTAACTCCATCACCTTTGCCCCTTCTCAGAACAAGTCAGCCCCAAACTCAAGAAAAGTACTTTTCTCAGGCATACTTTGGGGCAATGTCAGAGTAAACTTTGCCAAGTTGGACTAGATATTTAAACTAAGACATTCAAATAGTTTCAAGAATGCTTATTTACCCAACTGTGTGCACATAGACCATAATTCTTCAAATTTGTGCTAATTTTCCTATTAAACACATCTGTTGTGTAATGATTATATTTGAACCTCAGGACTTCTGCTTGCTCTTTAACAGCGTTGTACTTGACTGAACATTGAAATCACATGTCATGCAACCAGAACAGTAGAGGTGTGATTTCGCTTGTAATAATGCTGACGTGTTCTCCAATTTGTAATTTCCATTGAATTCCCATTTGCTAGTATTTGGTGTGTCTTTGCCTAATACTTTAAACACATTCCAAAGAAAACAGAAGTTATTTCTTACTGTTAAAGTTGTCTATTGAGGCAATTGAAAATGAATCTTGAATCGTGCAATGCCTTTCATAAACATATCTCAGCAGGGTTAACAGTCATAACTCGCTCAGTGGATTTTCAGGAAGAACAAATGTGCAGACCCCAAACCCCTCTGCGTTAAAGACAATGCAGAATCAATGACACTGTTAAAATGTTCTGACCTTCAAATAAATGTTGGGGAAAACCCGCAAACCTTGCCTTGCTTACTTCATAAAAGACTTAGACACGCTCCACATGCCCACTCACATGCATTTCCCACACAGAGTCACCTTTCAGCTCATTAGTTATTTAAAAAGTTAAAATCTGATACACAATGAGTAGTAGTACACGGGAGGAAAAACTTCAGAAATTTATAAATTAATCCAAGCATCATTTTCATTTATTAATAGAGTATTGAAAGTCTGCTACTCTCTTCTCTGCATCCCTCAAAAACAGGGAGGAAATCATTAAACTTCTCATGATATGGATGGACCTGGAAGCCATTAGGTTGAGCAAAGTTAGGCAGTCACACAAATATAGATATTGTATGGGACCATATTATAGGATAAACAACACAGAGGCAAGCATTTGTTCTCCGGTCCTATAAACTTCTAGCTTGGTCTCCTAAGTAAATGAGATGGTGTGCCTGCCTAATGCTCATGAGCCATACAACCCTGCCTCATTTGTGTAGCTTCTAGTCCACTTTGAAAGAGACTTCTAGTCTCCTTTAGTTGGAGTCAGTTTCTCGAGTTGGAGGGGAAGGGAGATGAATCGGTTTCGGCTATAAAACATTGCTCTATGGTCACGCCACATTGGTAGACACTCCAGTGAAAGTGTTCAGTGAACCTTAATGGAAATTCAAATCCAGAGTTGAGAGGCATGTGTATCTAGGGGAAAGTGATTTCATTTTTCAGGCTGGCATGGGGTTGGGTGTTGGCAACTTGCCATAGAGAATAGTGCTCAGCATTATTTATATAGACCCCTAAAGGAATACAAGTAGTTCTATGTTCCTTTGTAGATATTTTGTCTAGTTTCTATGCAGCCTGTTGTGACTCAGTTCTTGTGATATTGACAACTGGGAGTTTCGTCTTGGTCCTTTCGAGACGTACAGCACTATGTATAGGCTGCTCTAGAAGGATCTGATCTGAGACCCCACTAAACAAACCAGGCATGGTCTTAGACACACCTAAAGCAGATGAAAGGAACTGGAGTTCTCCCTGGGGCTTAAGGTGCAAATCCTCTACTGTTAGAAGAAGCAGATGACTTTACCAGGGTAATAGATTTAAAGTCATTGGACTTCGATTCCAATATATTGCATGAAGGTGCTGAATATATGGCAACTCAACCCTGCCATATAGTTATTTTCACGCTCTCTGCTTTTTTATGACAAGTCTTAGTGCACCATGTATAGTTCTGTCTCTGCAAATCATGCTACTAAGAGCTTTTTTCTTATCCCTAATTTGCATTGTTTCTGTAAATAGTATCCTGTCCATAAGTTTTTAGTTTGTGCAAATTAAAAAATCACAATTTTTGATCTAAAAAGTTGTCCTATATGTGTATACTTCCCTTTTCTCAACAGTTTTAAATTCTATACCATTGGCTAAATTAATAATATTATCAATAGAATGATCAGCTCTATGGGGTGATTTTAAATACTTCCTAATAATTGTGATGTCTCTAAAATGAAGTAGGGAAATCTATATAAACCATAGATATATGAGTAGATTTTTGAGCTCACACTTAATTGTCCTAACCTAAGAACAATTAGTTTTTATGGCATGGCCAAACTCATACTAGTTTCCATGAAGAAATCCCTGAAGAAATGGATGCTATAGAAAAATGTCCTGAATAAACGGTGTCCAGTTATCAGACCCAATCGTGTTGAGGGCCTTAAAGAAACATCTTAAAACAAGCAGCCATCTAAGTGATTAGTTAGCCAAGTGCACATGAAAAAAGTCTACCAAGTCAATCCAAGGATTGTAAATAATAAAATCCCCAAGACCTGAGAAGAGAACCATGCTGGAGCTGAAGTTCTGAGTGCCTAGTTTACTATAGAAGACAGTGAAAGCCCCAAATTCATGTGTAGGGCTCGCATGGGCCTTAAGCCTCTGATAAATTCCCTCTGACCATTCGCCATTAGCCAGGGACATAAATAGCCTTGATATTGACAGAGGGCATTGGGAAGTAGATTATTAAAGATGTAGTTAGGTTAAATGTAACACTTCATGTGTTCCTCCTTTTAGCCCATTTTATATTTGCTTTGTCTTTTTAATATTTTCTGCTATCTTTTCAATTTAGCTTTTTCTCTGCTCTATTAACCATTTTCTTCTTTTTGCATGCTTTTCTGCATATGAAATTCAGGATAAGTAATCATATAGAAGCAATAACTGAATTTGGAGCATCTTAGGGACATAGTAGTGGAGATTGGTGGGAAAAAGGAAATTAATAATAATGAACACAAGAAAGTTGGTGCAGGAGCAGTGAATTATTTAATGTCCCTCTTAAAGCAAAAGTTTATAACTCCCACTGAATGAATCTGGAAAAAGGTGAGGAAGATATTATCTGATTTCTCTGCCTCATTTTTTTCTATAGCATTCATAGGGGGAGTGTAGAGTAGGACAGTGTCAATTACTCACAGGGACTCACCTGTGAGTAATTACAAACAGAATTCCCTGGAGTGCCATCCTGTTGTACAGAAAATGAGTCCTCTGAGAGGAGAAATTTCTTTACCAGCAAGAGCCAAGAGTGAAGAATGTCCTCTGGACCCAAGATTCTAGGACCAGTGAACTTCCTGGATCTAGAGGAAGCTGGGGTTTCTGACCCACAGAACTTGAGCTGAACTTGCCTTCTGGTGGAAGCTTAATGCAGAGCGATAACATCTGCAAACACTATTTTGAGTATTTCTCATGGGCATTACAACTTGTTAACTTCCTTCATAAACCCTGTAATCCTGAATTTTGTCCTTGGGTTTCTGCGTAGCCATTGTCATAGATATTAGAAACTAAAAAAGTAAAATATAAAACAATTAGGACATAGCAGAAGAAAATATTCTTATGGTGATGGTTGCTTAGTCCTTTTTAATATGATTGAACTATTGAATTGCATGATATATAAATTATACTGCAATAAAACTGAAAAAATACAGTGGCCTATGAGAAATTGTCTGACTTCCCTGATTCTAGAAAAAATGTCAACTATTCCTTTATAGATGTTTAACTTGATTATGAGATTGATGTATTATTGTCTCCATACTGTGTATCTGGTCAAGTAAAAGTGCTGAATTGGAAATTTTATATAATTTCAAAGTCACTGTGTTTAGTAGTACCCTTTTGATAGAAATACTGCCCATATTAGGATGAAACAATTTTGTGTTCATTAGATTTGCTGAAAACCTCTGCTATAATATTTTATGTAAACATTTTTGATATTTAGGTTAGAGCTTGACCTTAATTTGTCCTTGAAACATAATCTTAACTAAAATGTGCATACAGAATCTCTTAATTTTTTCTATTTTTAAACAAATCTATGTGTTACCCTTTGGTTTAAAAATAGTTCCAAATTACAAGTTCACTATTTAATTTGGTTTGAAAATATATGTAGCATATGAGTTTTAAAAGGTTCAAAATTACATTTGTCATGTAACCAAGTCACTTCCAATGTAAATATATTCTATTGGATGGGAGGAATTACGGAGAAACAATGATGGACTTGATGATTACTGGGAACACAGAAGGGGGGGAGTGAGGAGTCAATATCAGTGTAAAAGAATATAGAAGAGATTCCAAAGTTGATTGCAAAGAGGATTTCACAGTCTCTCTTGATATAACTGAATTGTATATTATAATTATAGATAACAATATCTATATGCTTATATATCCATATATGTTCGACTTGATTGGATTTAAGCATCTATGACATTATCAATTCTAGCATCCAGAATACTTTTTATAAGAGATAGCATCCTTGGAACAAATGTCCAGGTGTAGGGTCAACTGAGTATAGAGAATATTGATTATAATAATATTGATGTTTGTAGCATTTTCTCAAATTCTATAGGTGTTGTGGAAGTCATGTGCTTATGTTAATTTCATGATTGAGATGTAGAGGTGGAGTCTAGCCTGTTAATCTGGAGACAGCCATAAAATAGCCAATGAGGCCTCCATGTGGCATGGCTTTCTCCTGATACATCTGTGAAATCTGGCAATATTTCCCTCGTGAAGATGAGATGCTATCTCCCCAGTTGTTGGGAGTCAGTCTCAGAGACGATGAATGATGGACAAGACAAGATGGCAGCGTCTGAGGAGCCGGAAGAGAAGTCACACAGCTTTGCCCTAATGCAGCCAGACCTCTGAACTGGAAAGGCCATGTGGAAACCCCTGCCAGCAATGAGTTGCTTCTGCCACCACTGGATGCTTTTGCTGAACTCTGAGCCCTGGAATTAGGGAGCCATGGGGAGACTCCTGCCAGCATGGGGATTCTGCACCCACTGACCTGTGACTTCATGAGTCAGAAGGAGACATTATAGACTGGTATCACGTATGTGGGCTAATATCAGACTTATGACTTTGAACTGGACTGGGTTGGGATGCTTTCTTAGTGTTCTATTCCTTTTGTATATAAACCCTTTCCTTATATCCATATGTGTGTCCATGGATTTGTTTCTCTAGTTTACTCGGACCAAGACAGGTGGTCAATGTAGTGTAATTATACTTGCTTTTTGTTATGAGTTTTAATCCCATTAAAGCTTTTCAAGTATTAAAAAAAATACCTTCCTCTCTCCCACTATCATGATCTCAATTCTACCTTACAAATCCAACTGGACTGGAGGATGTTCACTAGTACAGCTAGGAACTGGAAACATACGGAATATGAGACAGAAGAATCCCTCAGAATCAGTGGAGAGAAAGGGCAGCAATTGAAGGGTGAAGGGAAGGTAGGATAGAAAGAGAGAACAGATTGCAAAGATCTATGTGTAACCTCCTGTCCGGGAGATGGACAGTGGAAAAGTGGGTGAAGGGAGAAACTGGATGGTATAGGATATAACAATATAATAATAATTTATAAATTATCAGGTGTTCATGGGAGAGGGGTTTTAGGGGAGGGAGGGGGAAAATGAGGAGCAGATACCAGGGGCTCAAGACAAAAGCAAGCGTTTTGAGAACGATGAGGGAAACAAATGTACAAAAGCACTGAACACAATGGATTGCATGTGGATTGTGTATAATGTATGTGTATAATGTATGATCCCCCAATAAAATTTAATGTAAGAATACCACATTGAAGAAGTCTTTTGAGGCAGGTTTGTCTGAGGCAATACAAGGTTACATTATCTTAACTATAGCTTCCATGAGTATTGATTATAGATTCAAGTAAAATGAATCTATATGACCATTCTCTGCTTATCATTATGTTGGTTATTGGTCCAGTTGTGAAGATTTTTTTGTTTCTTTTCATAATGGTGCAATCCTTTGCAGCAAATAGGGTGAAGCACCATACCGGACCTTCTCTTGCTTCCCTATTGCCAGCAATAGGCATCAGACAAGCCTCCACGCTCCATCCTTTACCCACTCTGACACCCACCATTCTTCCCACAGCACTCTACTTCTATGTTGAGTTCAATAATTTACTCCAATGTCCACAGACCACAGAAAATCCTTAGATCAGTAAACAATGAAGATTTATTCATTGGTCCACAGCAACACTTCTCAGCAGATAACCAAGTGTCTCTCTGATCCTTAGAATCTCAATCCATGTGGTCTCTTGGTTTCTGGTTTCTACCTGACCAAGAATCCAGCCCACAAATTACAACTATTGTCTCACAGTTACATAGCCTCACCAGATAAGGAGAAGTTACCTCTTTTCCCCAACGCTGCTCCTGAGTCTCCTTGCCACTGTCTCTGGGGCCACTTTAGACAGAGCTCTTATATGAGCCCTTCCAAGCAATCTTGGCTCTCTCTTTCTCCTCCTGCTTCAAAGATGACTGAGCCTTATAGCCGAAGGAGTGGCAATGAGAACTAATCTGTTCCCTATATTTGCATAATCCCACCCAATCACCTGATGCAAGTTACAGAGAGTGGTGGTCATGTGCTTATGTTAATTTCATGATTGAGATGTAGGGGTGGAGTCTAGCCTGTTAATCTGGAGATAGCCATTGAGTAGCCAATGAGGCTTCTGTGTGGGCATGGCTTTCTCCTGACATGTCTTGGAAATCTCGCGATATTTCTCTCGTGGAGATGAGACTCTATCTCCCCAGTTGGTGGGAGCTAGTCTCAGAGACGATTAATCATGGACAAGAAAAGATGGCAGCATCTGAGAAGCTGAAGGAGCCGGAGGAGAAGCCACATGGCTTTGCCCAGATGGAGTCAGACCTCTGAAGCTGGAGGGGCCAAGTGGGAACCCCTGCCAGCAATGAGTTGCTTCTGTCACCCCTGGATGCTGTTGATGAACCCTGAGCCCTGGAAGCAAGGAGCCATGGAGAGACCCTTGCCAGGGCTGGGATTCTATACCCACTGACCTGTGACTTTGTGAGTCGGAAGGAGACATTGTAGACTGGTATCGGGCATATGGGCTAATATCGGACTTATGACTTTGAACTGGACTGGGTTGGGATGCTTTCTCAGTGTTCCATTCCTTTTGCATATAAACCATTCCCTTATATCCATATGCGTGTCTATAAATTTGCTCCTCTAGTTTACCCAGACTAACACACAGAGACATGATCAAAAAGTCATATTAAGAAGTTTCACTCCATCACATCCATACTGAATCTTTGATTTTCATCAGTAAGTATATCAAGTCCTCTACGCTTTCAGTAAGCCAGGTGTGTCATCTGCATATCCAGCATTGCTAATGAGTCCTTCTACAATCCTGGTGTCATGTTCTTCTTCATAGAGTCCAACCTCTCAGATAATTTTCTCAGCATACATATTAAACAGGTATGGTGAAAAAAACATAAGCCTTTGTGCATACCTTTTCTGACCAAACCCTTCAGTATGCCCTTGTTCTGTTCAAGCAACCAACTTTAGACTATATGTAGGTTCTATATAAGAACACTTAAGTATTTTGAAACTTGCATTCTTCACAATGTTACCCATAGTTTGTTATGATCTACACAGTCAAATGCTTTTACATAGTCAGTAAAAAGCAAATAGATAATTAATATCCCCAAGTCTTCTTCTGAAATGAGCTCGAATTTCTGACAGCTGTTAAGACCATTTCAAAATTATTTTCAGGAAAATTTTATTTTATGTAATATTAATCATTTTTAAATAACTGCTGCAGTCTAATGAGTCATCTTTTCAAATGTTAATTAATCTAAATATCTCTCAGTTGAGTAGGCCCAGTCTTCCAAATATCTTAGCATAAAGAGTGAGCAATTCTAAAAGTGCAAATCTTTCATGAAGCATTTCAAATGATAGCCTGTCAATTCCTGAAGTCTTGTTTTTTTTTTGTTTGTTTTTTTTTTTTACCAATGCCATTAGGATAGGCTTCTTCTTTAAATGCTATTGGTTCTTGATTATAACCATGTCATTAAGAGTTGTGTGTATTTAGAAAGATGTAAAAGGAAGCTGTAACCTTTTAATACTCAATAACGCCTTAATTGAATCATAAGATTTTAGCACTCATATAGGTATTTATACACCTATTTTTATATTTCCAGAAAGCCCCAGTTGTGGCTTATGTGTTCAGCTGCTAATCAGAGGGTCAATGCTTTGAAGCTACCAGATACTCTGAGGGAGAAAGATGAGACTTTCCTCACCAGTAAAGAATTACAGCCTTGAAAACCTCAAGAAGCTGGTCTACTCTGCCCTCTAGGTCACCGTGAGTTGGAATTTATGAACATTTATCATGTTCATAATGTTCATTGCTTTTTGACTTTATGGGTTTTTGTTATCATTTACCTTCATCCTGAAGAAACTTTCTGGCAATTTTCAAATACTAGCTTATAGGGGGAAGTTCTCTGCATTTACTTTTATATAATATATTAATCTTTACTCCATTTTAAAGAATAAGCTTTCTAGGTATAAACTTATGGATTTATAGTTTTGTGCTGCTGTTGATAAGGATGATGGCAGATTTTTCTGGTAGCTAAGGTTGTTCATCACTTCAAAATTATTCCACTTTTTCTCAGTTTTTTTTTTTTGTCCTATGATGAGAACTGAAGGATGTGATTGTTCTGCAGCATTATCAAAGTTGTAGTGATAAACCAGCTATCTGAAAAAAAGTAAAAAGCCCAAAAGACAAAAATCATAGTAGTCATTCCTACATATACAAAAGCCATGCAAAATTAGAAAGAAAAATTCCACTATCATTGCAAGAGCATGTCCAAGACTTCAGATTTGTAGTGATTATTTTTTCTTTCTATGTTGCAAATACTCCCACTGCAGTTAATGGCACAGGGGCCTTATCTGACCTCCTCTGGCTTCCCTATTGCCATGATGCAGGGCTCAGACATGCCTCCGTGCTCCATCCTTCTTTACCTACGCTGACACCAACCTTTCCACCACAGCATTGTACTTCTTTTCTGAGGCCAATAATTCTTTGCAATTCCCACACAAATCACTAACAGCACTGAAAACTGAGGGGAGAGAGGCGTTATTATTGAAGGAAACAAATGCAACATGTCAAGATCAATAAGCAGTCAAGATACAATCACTGGTCCAGAGAACACCTCCACTTAACCAGCAACCAAGTCTCTTTCTGATCCTCAACTTCTCAGTCCATTGGCTTCTGCCTCTGTAGGCAAGGAAAATAGTCCACATAGTCCTCTGCTTCAGAGTTCCATAGTCCCATGTCAATTGAGGAGAAGGTAACTAATGGACTCGGTGCTGCTCATTAGAGTCTCAATGCCATGTGGTCTTTGGTGCATCTAGTTTTGAAGACCTCTGCCCACTTCTGACAGAGGTCTTGGACATGCCCTTCCAATGATTCTGGAATTTTTTTCTCATCTTACATGGTTCTTATATATCTAGCAATGACTCATATGGTTTTTGTCTTTTAGCCAACCATACCCCCAAGGAAAATGAAGTAAGTTGTCCTATGTCCCACCCTCTAGTAGTATAGTCTTAAAGATATTCTAAAGGGGGAAAAAAAGAGTGTAACTTGATTAACCTCTTCTTAATCCTGAAACAGGACTCTCACCAAATTTATCAACAAATAGATGAAAAAAATAAATAGGAAAGAGACAATGTCTTCAACAAATGATGAAGCCAGATCTCCAACTGCAGAAGAATGAAATATGACTCATACTTCACCCCATTTTCAAAAATGAGCTCATTAGGGGTCAAATCGTAAATGCAAATCCCTGGGCTATGAAGATAATGTGAAAATTGAGAACTTAAAGGTTTATGCAGGGTATAGACATACTATCAAATATAGTGAAGGAAATCCACCCTGTCAAAGACAAAATAGATGACTGGGATCTACTAAAAATAAAACACTTTTCATCAAAAGAGTAAAAACTCCTTTTCAGAGGACTGTCAAACAGCTCTGAGGTTCAAGTTTCCACACTTGAATTAAACCTACTCAGTGTTTGTAATAGTCACAGTCAAACTGAAAATCCAACTTGAAAAAACCTGTACAAGTTGAGGTTGAGTCATATGTCACATCTCACCACAGGCACAAGGGTGTGACACTTGCATTTCAGTGATCTGACAGCACATGATTTAAAGCTCTTTAAAATTTTCATGTTTAGGTATGTCTTGATATATTCCTAAATTTCTCTTTCTTAAAGTGAAAGCCTAGATGATATTCAACTTGTTTGATCCTACTGTTTTGAATCCATTTCAAGAATATTATATTGTTATATTGTTAGTGTGTTAAAGCATTCATCATGGTGATTTTTGTGCCGTTTCTTTATTTGCGTAAAATATTAATCATGAGTCCAGATTAACCATGCTCCAAAATATCGCAACCATGACTCGAAATTAAGTCATACCAGCAGTAAAGCTAAGAGGAAAACTGTGACTGTGAGAACCATGGTAGAATTAAGGAAAGAAATCATGGCAAAATTTAAATCAAGGGTGACTCTTGTCTGATATGGGGACTGAATATAAGGTATCTAAGTGAACATTATCAACATTTTATAGCAAGTAATATGAGGAAAGAAGCTAATGTAGCAAAATCACCAGCCCTTTCCCTGAAGAAAGATGAGATTTTCTATTCCAGTACAAAGTTAGTTTCAGAAAGCAGAAGGACAATTTTACTCAGTCTGACAGGGTGTTTTGAGAGTCAGCATTCTCTGGATGGCAACAAGGGGAGAAGGTAAGGGGGATCTGAGCAGCCCACTTCTTCTCTGACAGTATTCTGGAATTTAAGGTGGTCACGAACTACTTATGAATCCATGAGGAGAAGGACAGGGGACCTCCTTTGTTGCTCTCTGCCATCCCTCCCCAGGCTGCGTCAGATCACAGGCAAATCTATGAGTTTGGGCCTTTCTTTTTGTTTTTCCTTTAAAAAAAAAATCCTAAAACTCAATTAAATCAAGTGAACAAAACGAATATTTTGGCATGCTTTTTACTATTAAAAATAATACTAAGCTCCCCTCTGAGGATACATTTGAAAGATTTAGATAACAGCACAATGGAATTGACATGCAGAGGAGGAAGAGGAGCATCGAGGATCACAGATGAAGGAAAAGAAGGGGAAAATCAAATTTGTCTTCTTCCTGATCTCCTCTCTGTGGGAGTTTCTGATTTTATATCCATTTCACCATTGGAAATCTCATGTCTGCTTTTGTCCCTGACAATCCAGTGTATTTATATGTGACAAATTATTTTTTAATATGCTCTTTATTTCATGTACCATACCCTGAATAGCAGAATGATAACACAACTGCAAGAATTTATATTAAGTAAATATCTTTCAAATATTTGCACATATGATGCAAATGCAAAGTATGCAAATCAGAAAATTTCCCAATTTTTGAAGTAATAAAATTGGGTGACCTTACTATAAACCTTTAGGTTTGTTCATTTGTTTGTCTCCAGTTTCACTGGAAGATGAAAGGTCCAAACATTATCTTTTTGAGTTCTTTCCCTTCAAATTTCTGTCACTCTAATTTAGCACACTATAAATACTCAGATTGGAACACCAGAGTTACTGGACAACTTTAAGTAAATTTTCCCTCTCTTTGAAATGATTGGACTACACTCTACCTCAACCAAATTTTTCATTATCATCATCTTTTGCTTTCTGCATATGCAACCTTTAAAACACTGAAAAAACTTCTAGTCTTTTCTTGCACTAAAGTCAGTCTATTAAATAAGAACCATATTTACCTGTTCTAAGTCACATATACATTCAACTTCAAAACACAGATAGGAACAGTCTCCCTTGTAATCCACTTTATTTCACATGGAAGTAGCACTTTTGTAAAAATTCATGAGGCACAAATGTACAAATGTGCTTGATACAACCAATGTACATATGGATTGTGAGGAGTTATACAAGTCTCCAATAAAATGATTTAAAAATAAAATAAATAAATAAGAAGGGGGAGGGAAAGAAAGTTAGATATTGCATAAGGAAGACCCCCAAAATTTATGAGAAACAAATCTCTTCTGAGTGCAAAAGACCTAAGGGTTTCAGCCATGTCTGTATTATAGCCTAAAAACTTACCTGTACTTAAATGATTCATGAATGTGAAGAGTTACTACTGACCAAGTGTCAGCAATTTTTTTAAGAATTACAAAAATACAAGTTTAGAAGAAACCATTTACTCTTTATTGGAAAGACCTTTTCTACATAAAAAAAACAAACAAAATATTGAAAAAGAAAATGTTACCAGATTGATGTTAATTTTTCAATGAATGGCTTCATTTCTTAAGTGATGAATTTTTGCTGCAATAGTGATTCATTTTTGCCTTGCCAGTTAAATTCATTGAGTTTTAAGGAAGACTAAAATTTCAGCTTTTTAAAATTTTCATCTTTATGTATGCCTTGATCTATTCCTAAAATTCTCTATCTTTCTTAAAGTGAAATCTAGATGATAGTCCACCTGTTTGATCCTACAGCTTTGATTCCATTTTAAGCATTTTATATAGTTATTTTATCATTACAGAATCTAGTGCAACATTAGGTATAGTAATCACTTTTTCCGCTGTCTCGTCCTCCCACAAATGGATGCTGCACACAGGGATACCACCAGAACTTAGAACTGGAAAGGCAGTCGCACTGAGCCACACATCCCAACTCCTCCATTAACAGTTCTGTTTAGTGTGAACCTTATTGAAAAATTCAAGTACATCTTTTATGAATGTATACTCAGTGCTCCTCAAAATGAGCTATCATTCCTCATTTCTCCATCCCTTTACCTGGTTATAGAACCTCTGAGAAATACTCATCTAAATTACTCCATCCCTTTAGCTCGTCTAGGGCAGGGGTCAGCAAACTCTTGAGACTGAAGAGTCAATGCTATCCTTCTAACCACTTTAAAAATCCCTCATTAGCCTTAAGTATGCTTTTCCAAACAAATGAAATCACTGTGTTCTAAAATAATGACCTTCAGCTGCTTTCAAGGTTACTTCAGAGCTGCACGTCCACACTGAAAGAACTGCATATAGCTTGTGAGTCAGTGTGTCGACCACTACCCTACGTCAATAAGCTTGTGGAAAAGACAAGATGATGATGGAAATGATTCTTATCCAGATCGTGGATGGATTTAAAATCATTTTTGAACATCAATAACTTTACATGCCCAGTGTTAACAATAGCAATCAACAATCAAATTAGTACTGTGTTCAAAGGACTGCCCTAAAAAAGCACTTTGCATATGCAAGTTTATGTAATGCTCACAACATCTCTATCAGACAAGTGATATCATCTCCACTCTACAGAGGAGAGAATGAATCTTAAAAGAATTAGAAAATGTACCTAAATTTTAAAAGCACAAGTGTGTGGGGAGGAAGGCAGAGAAACTTATAAAAGACAAAATTTGTTTATCTAATCTCAAATATTGTTATTTCTTGTCCTGAAAATATTTTCTAAATTAATGACTTGTAATCCATCTGTTAATACTTACAAGAATTGAAGCTTTAGATAAGTGTGGTAGTGAAAACTAATAAACAAAGATAAATTAAAGTACAGAAGACTATTTGAATTTCAGTCCATCATTTGATTAAAAGAGATTTTTAAGTGTTATATACAATCTCACATTTAAGAGGACCCATAAGAAAATGTGACAAATATTAAACAAATTCATATTTGTAACATCACAAAAAGCTAACTATAAATAGCTAATTACTTTTCTATACCATATGTGGATATATATATATATATATATATATATAAAACATGTGAATATTCCAAAATCGACCTTTCAATTTTATTTTATTGGGGACTCTTACAACTCTTATCATAATTCATGCTTATATCCATTTTTGTCAAATACATCTTTTCTTATGTTGTTGTGCCAGGGGCTCAGGTAGAAAGAAAATATTTTGAAAAAGAAAACGAAAATGATACCCTTCTTTTTATCAAAGCCTCCATTTCAGCATCCCATTTAGAGAGGAATGGTTCAGAGGGCCTTGTTGTTGTCAAAATTAAACCAAACTCATCACATCCAGTCAGTGGGTTTCGGAGACTGTAAATTTTTTATGGGAGTAGAAATCCCAGTCTTTTTCCTGAGGAGGTGCTGGTGGTTTTGCACTGCAGAAGATGAGGATCACAGACCAACACATGACCACTGTGAAGTACCATCAAGTCCATCCCAGTTCATCACAACCTTAGGAAGAACACAACAAACCTCTGCAGCACAACACAACTCTACCCTACCCTGCACCATCCTCAAAATCCTGGCCATGTTTCAGCCACAAGGTCATGCAGAAGACAGTCTGGAAAACTTCCGGAACAGTAAACAGAACTTCTACTGGATTTTCAAATAATTTCCAACTTAAATCTTCTCAACACAGAGCAATTTTTCAAAAGAAATGGACTTAGAGTACATGATCTGAGGGCACAGATTTTAGACAGCATTTTACATATTAAATTTTGACTTCAATATATGCTAGAGGTCACATAAAGCAAAATCAATATGACTAATATTCAAACAACGAGCCTTGGTGGCACCCTGGGCTCCTGACAGCAAAGTCAGCCATTCATCCCCACTAGCCTCTCTGCAAGAGAAAGAGGAGGCTTTCTCCTCCTCTAAGAGGGACAGGCTTCAGAGCCCAGCCAACTACTGGGACCCCTCCCCCCGAAGAATTTACTTTAGAGGGCAGCATTGAAACTGCAGCTCAGGGAGAGGGACATGTCTGAACAGAGCACAGGAGAACAATTGAAATGGGAGGACAAAAGAGTGGAACAAATCATGACCCACCCAGCCTTGAGGACGATCTCCCCACTCAGAACAACCCATGCACAGAAAGAACCCTATAGCCAGTCCACTAGGAAACACAGCATCCCATCCTGACCCAAGGTCACACAGGGAAAACACTGGAGACACAAGGTTGGGATTGCACCTGGTCTGACCCCACCACACTGAGGCAAAACACTAAGGGTGTGCAGCAGACCAGTGTGGGGCACAGAGCATGGAGGTCCCAAGGGAGTGCCAAGGATATAATTTGGGGCCAGGAAGTGACACCCCACCAGACTCAACCAGAGGACAATCCTAGAAGTCCAAAAACAAACCTTGAACTATTTACAGGTCTTTCATATATATGAAATTATAATTATATAATATATATATAATTATTTACATATTTTTTCTGGACATTTGATTTTTTCATTATAGTTGCCATTGCTTTGTTTTCTTTTGTTGCTTCATCTTGTTATATCTTGTTTTTTGTGTGCATATTATTACCTCTGAAGGTCTATCTAGATAAGATAGGCTGGATGAACAGTCTGGAGGAGAAAACAATGGGACTGATGGTTCTGCATGGACATAGGAGAGGGTGCAGTAGGAAAAGGAGGTAGTGTTGACCATCCCTGGGGCAAAGGAACAAGTGATCCAAAATCAGTGTCAAGGTGAGTGTGAGATGCCTAATAGGAATTGATCTAGGGTAATATAACAGAGAGAAATTAGTGATACTCAAATGAAGGCTGATCATGATAGGAACAAGAGGAAATTAAAAAGAAATAGGGAAAAGAAGTAGAAGGCAACGAGCATTTATAGAGGCCAAAAATCAAGCATGTACATATTTATATACGATGATATGGAAATACATCTACATGCATGTACTCATAAGCTTAGTATTAAGGCAGCAGATGGACATTGGGCCTCCACTCAATTACTTCCTCAATGCAACAACACTTTGTTCTATTAAATTGGAATTCCAAGATGCACACCTCCCTGGCATGATCACTGAAGACAAATGTGCATAAGCAAAAGTGGTGAAGAAAAGTGATAATGCCCGGCTATCAAAAGATACAGCATCTGGTATCTTAAAGGCTTGAAAGTAAACAAGTGGCCATCTAGCTCAGAAGCAACAAAGGCCACATGGAAAAAGTACATCAACCTATGTGATCATGAGCTGTCAAAGGGATCAGTTATCAAAGAACAAAAAAAATCACATCATTGCTTGCCCACCTTCCTGATATGATCGCTGAAGACAAATGTGTGCATAGGCAAATGTGATGGAGAAAGCTGATGATGCCCAGGCTATCAAAAGATATAGTGTCTGGGATCTTAAATGCTTAAATGTAAACAAGCAGTCATCTAGCTCAGAAGCAACAAAGTCCACATAGAGGAAACACACCAGCATATGTGACCATGAGGTGTCGAGGGGATCAGGCAACAAAGAAATGAAAATTATATCATTATAAATGAGGAGGAGTACAGATTGGAGACCCAAAGTCCATCTGTAGGTAATGGAATATTCCCTTACAAAGGGTTGTAGGGAGGAGAGGAGTCAGTCAGGGTGCAGTGTAGCAATAAGGAAACTTTCCTCCAGTTCTTCAATGCTTCCTCCCACACTATCATGATCCCAATTCTACCTTACATATCTGACTAGGCCAGAGGATGTGCACTGGTACAGATAGGAACAGGAAACATGAGGCATCCAGGACAGATGATCCCTTCAGCACCAGTAGTCAGAGTGGCGATACCTGGAGGGTGGAGGGAAGGTAGGGTTGGAGGGTGGAGGGAAGGTAGGGTAGAAAGGGAGAACCAATTATAAGGCTCTACATATAACCTCCTCCCTGGGGTATGGACTTCACGGAAGTGGATTAAGGGAGACATTGGACAGTTTACAATATGACAAAATAATAATAATTGATAAATTATCAAGGGTTCATGAGGGAGGAGGAAGAGGGAACAAAGGGGGAAAGAGAGGAGCTGATACCAAGGGCTTAAGTAGAAAGCAAATGCTTTTAGCATGGCGATGACAACAAATGTGCTCAGCCATACAATGGATGGATATATGGGTTGTGATCATAGCTGTACAAGCCCCCAGTGAAATTATTTTTTAAAAAAAGAGTGACCGTTTTAGAAACCGCAGGGGTAGTTCTTTCCAATTCTCTGGAGGGTCGCTGTGAGTTAGAAACAACTGCATGGCAGCAGGTTTGGGAACATTCCAACTAGCCTTGAGTCAAGCTATGTTCTCATCAAATTCCTGTTTTGCCTATGCGAAAACCTTCAAGAGGAAAGGTTCTTGCTTACAAAGGTAGCAAATGGAGAAGTGGACCTGTAAGCGGTTCCCCAGTCCTGTCTCTCCCCCCACCCCCACCCCCACCCCCCACTGCACTGGGACACTTGAGTAAAATAAAGCTGAAGCTGTTGTCTTTCGAACTTACTGAATTAGCATCACAAACTCCACACTTCTATTCCTATCTTTCCAGATGTCAAATCTTTAGCAATCCTGGTTTTCAGAATCTTCCACCTATAAAGCCATTGGGATTGTTTGTTGTGTTTTCCACTTAAAATAATGATATCCTGCATTTCCAGCCATAAGCAGGCATAAAAATACTTGTGTCCAATATCTGTAGTAATTATGAAATTCAGATGGTAGAATATTGGTTAAAATCATCTGAAAATATATAGATGTATGCAAGTCCAAGTGGTATTACTATTAACAAACAAGTTTGTGAAGAAACATTTTCGGATGAAGATAAAAATGCTCTGGGAATCTAAAGACGTGTATTTACACTGAAATCTTATCTTTAATCTGTGCCTGTGACTTGGTTAATACTGTTTGACATTTATCACATCTTCCACAACTATTGTTCTTCCCTTTCTGTTGCCGGATTTTAGTCTCTTCATCTACAAAATAAGAGAACTGAACTAAAGAATCGGCACAGACCTGTCCTACACAGACATGTATGATTCTATGATAGATCAAGTCAGGCTAGATTCCATTGGAACTAAAAACGCTTTAGCATCTACAAATCATATGTTCTGGGTGCAAGTACCAAACAAAAGACAGTAACCTAGATATTACTCTTGTACTTCATGTCAGAGCAACAAGCACAAATACTAAATTAGAAAGCTGTCTGTACTGGCTCCCTGAGCTTTTTCACTCTTTCTGTCTCAAGCATCACTTTCTCCTGAAATCTAAAAGTAGACTAGCCCTTCCCCCTATATTATTCCTTAAACAAGGTAATGGCTCCTCTAAAGATCATAGACAAGGGTTCAAATCCCAGAGCTTTTGCTTTTAAATGATTAAATTTGGAGAAGGCATTAAATGTCTTAGAAGTTCCATTCTATAATATATAAAATGAGCATAGCATCCTTTATTGTCTAGAATTAGTCTTCTTTTTACTCTGTCACCAATAGGGAAAATTCCTGCTAACATCAAAAGATTGGAGTCCTCATGATGAGGAGATACTTACTAAATGTTTTCAGGTAGGAAAGCTTTCACCACCAGCTCAAGGACAAGATATTTTATCAAATTGATGAGTCACTCAAATGCTGACTCATTGTCAGAAGAAGAACAAGGACCAAGTTGAATAGAAACAGGAATAGAAATATTGCTAAAGAGGTGAACTGGGAATATAAGTAGAAACTAAGCATTAAAGTCTCTTGCTAAGGCACTGATAAAAATAAACAGTAGTGTGCTTTATCATCAGGCAAGTCTGAGCATTTCCTTTTCAAAAGATGACTGTGTGAGACTCACTGTACTCTTGAGAAAGTCATTGTGACTTTAAGGAGCAGCTGTGTCAACTACAGCTGGGGCAGGTCTATAAAGAAGTTCATCAAAGCCAGAAAGAAACAGTCATAAGATTGCAAACATAAAACTTCTGAGAGGTCACAGGAATTTTACAGGAAATTTTAAGCGTAATTGTATTCATAATCATGAGTCTCTACCAAAATGTAAACAGTAATTGAAGAACACTAAGTTTGGTAAATTGAAAGTCAATGAGAAAGAGGAAGACCCTCAAAGAAGTGAATTGGACCAGGGATGCCACAATGGGTCCACATATAAAAATGCTTGTGAGGATAGGGCAAGCTCAGACAGTGTTTTATTTTGTTGTATATAGTTAGCATCACTAAACTGACATTCCAATGCATGATCTTCATCAACAAGTGCTCCAAGACTTCCTTTCTTTCAGCCGGCAAGATTGCTTGGTGTATATATTGCAGTGTCCTGATAAGCCTTCCTTCAGTCTTGATGCCACATTCTTCTTCATATAGTCAAGCTTCTCTGATTTTTCACTCAGCCTACATATTGAATCAATGTGGCAAAAAGCTAGAATCCAGAAATACACCTGTCCTGATCTTAACCCATGCAGCATTTTCTTATTCTGTTTGTCGATAGTTTTTCATTAAAGGTAGTGTGCAAATGAATATCGCAAAGACTCTGGTCCACCCATGTTAGTGTAGTCATCTGAACTTTGAGAAGGCAATACTTAACTTCTTGTGTCTTCTAAGCTAAGTAGCTCATCTGCTGGCATTATATCATACTGTGGTGGTGTGTGCTGGAAGCTATGTCACTAGTATTTCAAATAATTGTAGGTTCATGTCAGGTGAACAGGTTTCAGTGGAACTTCCAGACCAAAAAGAGATAGACTGTCAATTTCTGAATGACTAGCCACTAAAATTCTCATGAATAGTAGTGAAAAAATTCAATATATACCAAAAAACTTATGAAGTACAGCTCAGAATTTTAAAGTATGGTACTCTTCTTAAAAGTGAACTTCAC
Organism: Nesogale talazaci; assembly: GCA_004026705.1. NCBI lineage: Eukaryota > Metazoa > Chordata > Mammalia > Afrosoricida > Tenrecidae > Nesogale > Nesogale talazaci. The sequence goes on along the minus strand of PVJH01001557.1, from coordinate 21,094 downwards.
TAAATAGGCCTATAAACCCAAAGTAAAGCTCTCTTTGATTTTCTCCTTTTTGCCCCTTCAGTATAGGAAAGCACCCTGCTCATTTACACAAAAGTTGCAAGCATCTCTCTCATAAAGAAAGAGACAGTGTCTGTAGATCTATCTAGGTAAGATCTGCAGGTCTATCTAGATAAGATAGGCTGGTTGAATAGTGTGGAGAAGAAAACAACAGACTGATGGTTCTGGGGGGACATGGAAGATGAGGAGGTGGGGGAAAGGAGGTAGTGTTGACCAACCCAGAGATAAGGGAACAATTAGTGATTCAAGATCAGTGACAAGGTGGATGTGAGATAGGGATTGATCAAGAGTAATGTAACAGAGAGAAATTAGTGAAACCCAAATGGAGGCTGAGAATGATATTGGGACAAGAGGAAAGTAAAGGGAAATAGAGAAAAGAACTGGAGGGTAAAGGACATTTATAGAGGTCTAAATACAGGCATGTACATAGGTGAATACATTTATATACAATGATGGGGAGCTAGATCTACACCCATATATTTATAGGATTAGTATTAAGACAGCAGATGGGTATTGTACCTCCACTCAAGTACTTCCTCAATGCAAGAATACTTCATTTTATTAAAATGGCATTCCATTATGCTCACCTTCCTGACATGATCACTGAAGACAAATGTGCTCATAAGCAAAAGTGGTGACACCAGGTGTCAAAGGGATCAGTTATCCATCTTCAAAGAATTAAAAGTCATAACATTGCATGCCCACCTTGCTGATATGATCACTGACGACAAATGTGTGCATCAGCAAATGTAGTGAAGAAAGCTGATGGTGCCCATCTATCAATAGATATAGCGGGGTCTTAAAGGCTTAAAAGTAAACAAGTGGCCATCTAGCTCAGAAGAAACAAAGCCCACATGGAAGAAGCACACCGGCCTGTAAGACCATGAGTTGTCAAAGGGATCAGGTATCAGGCATCAAAGAACTAAAAATTATATCCTTATAAATGATGAGACATACAGATTGTTGACTCAAAGCCTATCAATAAGTGAAATGATATCCCCTTACCGAGGGGTCGCAGGAAGGTGATGATCCAGACAAGGTACAGTTTGGCAACAATGAAATATGCAACTTTCCTCTAGTTTTTAAATGCTTCCTCCCACCCAATATCATGATTCCAATTCTACCTGATAAATCCAGCTAGACCAGGGTATGTACACTGGAGCCAGAAATATAGGGAATTCAGAACCAGTAGTGAGAGTGGTGACACTGGGAGCATGGAGGGAAGGTGGAGTAGAAAGGGGGAATCAATTGCAGGGATCTATATATAACCACCTTCCTGGGGTACAGACAACAGGGAAGTGGGTGAAGGGAAACATTAGACAGTAAACAATATGATGAGATAATGATAATTTGTAAATTATCAAAGAGTGTAAATTACCATGAGGGAGGGGATGTAGGGAGGGTTTGGAAATATGGGGAGCTGATAGCAAGGGCCTAAGTAGAAGGAAGATGTTTCAAGAATGATGATTGCAACAAATGTACAACTGTGGACTGCATACAATTGATGTATGTATTGATCATGATAAGAGTTGTATGAGCCCCCCCAAAATAATTTTTTTTAAAAAAGAGACAGTGGAAATGAATCCATACATTTCCCAGTTGTGTTTTTAAAAGTAGTTCTTCATTGCTCTCTATGAATATAAATGAAAGATAACCAAGCTTGTGATGAAGAACTTTCAGACAATTGAAGTATTTAAAAGTAGAGAGCTTTATAGGAAAGCCCATACCTAGCTCACATAACCAACAAGTCTGAGAACTATGTTCAGATAATTGGAAGAAACCTAAACCTGCCATGCATTAGAGATAGTGTAGTATATGACCCAAAATACTATCTCTATTTAACATACACCTTCATGTCACCAGACTTAACTCTACTTAACCTAACTTACTGGCACCAGCGAAGCTTATCACATTTCAGAAAGCCGAAATCAGGAGGAGAACAACAGCATGAAATATCACCTTGTCTTGGGCTATCCTCGCCATTGTTATTCTTGAACTCACTGATGCAGTCATTGTGTCAATTCATGCATTTAAGGTCTTTTTCTCTTTTGTTGCCCTTCTACCTTACCAAGTAATGTCCTTTGCCAGGGACTATTCTCACCAGATAACATGCCAAAGCACAGAGTTTCACCATCTTCAATTCCAAGGAGCATTTTGATAGCACTTTTTTCAAGACAGAACTGCTTGTTCTTTCGGCAGTCTATGCTACTTTTAAGATTCTTCACCAGAGTCATAAATCAAATGCCTTGATACTTCTTCAGTCTTTCTTATTCACTGTCCAAATTATAAAGGCAAATTGGAATAATAAGACTTTTTTCAGGTGCACCTTTGACTTCAGTGGGATATGCTTGTCCTTCACCACTTTAAAGAGGTATTGTACAGAATATTTAATGCCATCTGATTTCTTGGTGGTTGTTTCATTGACTGGGAACAAGTAAGATAAAGTCCTTGACTACTTCAATCTTTTCCCCACATATCATGATGCTACCCATTGGTCCAGTTGTAAGAATTTTTTTTCTTTACATTGAATTGTAATCTATACTAAACTTTCCTTCAGCAGGAAAGTTTGTGTTATCTATATGGTTCAGTGTCCTAATCATCCTTTCCCTAATTGTGATGCTACATTCTTCTTCATTTAATCAAACTTCTCTGATTTTTCACTAAGCCTACAAATCGAATAAATGTGGTAAAAGCATAGAACCTTATATACGCCATCCCTAATTTTAATCTACCCAGAAGTTTCTTATTCAGTCTGAAAAAACTGCATCTTGGTTCATGTAGAGTTTCCTCATGAGCACAATGCAATGTTGTGGAATTCCCTTTCTTTTCAAAGCTATCTAAAGTTTGTTATGACCACCACAGACAAATAAATGCCTTTACATAGTCACTAAAACAAGTAAGCATCTCTCTGACATTCTCTGCCTTCAGCCAAGAGCCAAGATTTTAGCAATGACAACATTCATGGTCTGTCCTCTTCTGAATCCAGCTTGAATCTCTGGCAGTGCCTGCTTGATGTATTGCTGCCACTGCTGTTACGTGATCTTCAAGGAAGCTTTACTTTCCAGGATAATATGATCTTATACAACAATCAACCACACTCTGTTGAGTCTCCTTGACTCTGAGTTTAACAAGAGCTATTTTTGAAAATATTAGACTATAATATTCTAACTCCAACATTTTCCTGTCAGTTTTCCCATTGAGGTGGTGTGTACGTGAAGATTCCAAAGATGTTACTCCACCTTACTAAGTATAGCTCACTGCACTTGGAGAAGGCAATGCATCCTCAACCATTGTTTGAGTGCCTTCTAGCCCAAGGAACTTATCTTCTGACTCTACGTCTTATAATTGTGTGCTACTATTCATGGGTTTTTGGCATATGTGGCCATTTCCCACTGCTATTCATGAGGTTTTCACTGGTCAATCACTTGAAATTGGACATCCTATTTGTTTTTAGCCTAGACACTCCACTGAAACTTTAGGTGATTGTACTGCTATTTGAAAGACTTGTGACATACCCTCCAGCATCACAGCAGCACACAAGTCACCATATATGGCAGACTGACAGATAAGTGGTGGGGTTCAAATTTTATAGCCTATCATTTTAAAAATAGTCCTCAGAAACCTTTGGGTTCCCAGTCAAAGACTAACTGTTAAGGTTGAGATCCATGAAATGGTATTTTTTGAACATATCTCAGGAGGAAAAAAGGAGAAAGGGCCTTCAAAGAGTTTATGGAAACACCAATTTTATTTTCATTCCATTGTTCCATGAACTATTTTTAGCCCAAAGGTTACCCATTGCTTTCAGGTCAGTACTGCTTTAGCAATTTTATAGAAAAAAAGTAGAGCTAGCCACATAGGTTCTCCATGGCTGTAATCTTCATGGACGTTCTGTTATATCTGTGCCCCATGGAATGTCTGGTGGGTTCTGTCTGCTGACTTTTCAGTTATCAGTCAGTGCTTAGCCAAGGACTAAGGATCTATAAAACTCATTTTCTTTTCATTCTACCCATGAAAAATTTGTGAATTTGTTTGGGTTCCAAATTGATCGTTAAAGACCACATTTTGACTTCTAACTTTGGGTTTAGGATTAATAGCAACTTTCTGGGATTATAAAAAAAAACTTCTGATAATAAAAATAACAATAATAAAACTATTGAGCTGAAATAAGAACTGAGGTCACACAGCTAACGTAATACAACCCAGAATGAATATAAAGGGAACAATGCCTAGGAACATCCTGACTTTGAAATTCTTCATAAAGTAAAGAAGTGTCACAAAAGTACATGCAACATTATGTTTAGCAAGACAGAAATATTAGATTGGCAATATATTACATAGCATCAAATGCATATAACTCATGGGAAATGGTGCAAGTTCCTTCCAGTGGAAAACTCAAATTTTTCCTTAAAAGGTGAGTTTAAAAGCTTTCAAATGAAGATATAGTGAACTACAGCTAATAAGTAAACAAAGAAACAGAACAATAAAAAAGAATATAGAAAATGATGAAGTAAGAGCAGCGAGAGAAAGAATAAATTAACCTAAGAGCTGGTTTTCTGAAATATCAATAACACTTTAGAATCTACTCTCGGCCTCTATAGAAAAGAAAGAAAAACATAAACAGACATACATGGAGAATTAGAGATATAGATGAGCGATTATGAAAGAGAAGTTAGTACATGCCCAGGAAAAAAAATGAAGATCATGACATAGTTGCATAAAATTCTAAGAAAGTATATTGAAAAATATCTAGTGAGCAATTCACTGAAAGTGAACCCAGAAAGAAACAATGGAATCATAAACCTGTTTTAGCTAATTCTTTGTTAGTTGTCCATCTGGCTCTGAGTAGTCTGTTGTTGTTCAGTGGCACTCTGTGTCATTCTCTGACTCCCAGCTCTGCAGCTACTCCTCCACCAGCAGGTTGCTTCTGACTCATAGGGACCCAATGCCCCACAGAAGAAAACACTGCCCAGTCTTGTACCATCCTCACCGTTGCTGTCATTTATGAGCCTGTTGTTGCAGGCACTGTGCCAATCCATCTCATAAAGCATGAGACAGAGGGGCGGACTCCCTGGCCCACAGAACAAGTAAAGCTGATTGTTGTTAGGCAGGGAGATGACTGGTGTGGGGTGATGCCTCTAGCTACTTAATTAGCAGAGCTGAGTTTGCTGACCCACGGAATGGGAGCTGAGAGCCTTCAGGTTGAAGTTGACAGTGGAGTGGCATGCCCTTTGGGAACTGACTAGCACTCCCAAAATGATTTTGCAGTATTTCTTCATTAGTGCAAAGACCAGGCCTTGGGGCTGAAGGCCAGCGAGACATATGAGCACAGCACAGAATGAAACATATTTGTTGAACAACTGTGTCTTGCTTATTTCTCACCTGTAGCCTATGAATTCCCCATATTGTAAGTACCATTTGTGAGATTTGTATGACCATTTTAATGGATTTTATAATCCACTTCAAAGGTAGTGAGACAGCGAATGACAGACTAGGGTTTTAAAAAGAGGAAAGGTGGAGGCATGTGTGACATCTGCATTGTGGCTATCACCTTTGGGAATCACGGAGGTCAGATGTTACCCTTATGCTGCTGCTTCTTCTGTATTGCAAATATAGCCTTGAATGTAATAGAGCACACAGGATGCAAAGACATAATCAAACACATCGAGAAAATGAGTTCCTGAATATGTGGTCTCAGAACCAACATCTCAGTGGACATTTAGGGAACTGCTGTAACAGTCCACAAAGACAAGGTATTACATCTTACTTTGGTGAATAGTGGCTAGATTGTAAAAGCTCCTGAACAACTATTGAAAGTGCAACTACTGGTTTCTCCCTTTCCAGAAGAGAGGAGATGAAAATAACAGACACGTGGAAACAATTAGTCCAATGGGTTAACAGGCCATGCAAACACCAATCTCCATAACCTTGAGACCAGAAGAACTAGAGGGTGTCCGGCTACCACTACCAATCTGAAAAGGGTCCAGGATAGAGTGGGAGAAAACTGTGCAAAAATTTCAACATCATAAAAGAGACCTGGCTTACAGGTTATACAGAAAGTGGATGATTCCCCAAGACAGTAGACAGGTCTATAATAAAAACAAGAACACTGGGGAGGTCTGCACAGCCCGTAGTAATCAATATTTTGAAATCAAAAGCCTGGCATTCATCCAAGGACAAAATTCAGATGAGTAGGAACGATTAAGAAATGGATGGAAACTAGCAACATAGGAAGGAAATGAGATAGGGAGCGTTACATTGACAGGATTACAGTGCATGAGATGAGATAATATGTGTATTAATTGTTGCATGCTAAACTGATAATCTGCTTTGCAAATTCCCATAGATTCCCAATAAAAAGTTTTCAAAAACTGTGTTTTTAATTTTCACCCCACTTATATGTTTTGAAGCAGACCTAGTGACAGAGTGGATTATGTGTTAGACTGCTAACAGCAGGATCAACAATCCAAATTCACCAGACACTCCAAGGGAGAAAGATCGTTTTCTGCCCTGGTAACGATTGACAGCCTTGGAAACCCAAAGGGGCAGTTCTGCTCAGTCCTAGAGGCTTACTATCAGTCAGAATGAATTTGACATCAGCGAGTGTATTTTATATAGTGTGTTTTGAAAGTAAAAACTTAGTGGAAGAATATATATATGCATATGTATATATAGATCCCATTGATGATAAAATTCAAGACATCTGCAACTGGAAAATATATCCAAATATTATTGAGCAGGAAATACTAAAATTATTGAGGAACACTATTCCAAGCACATCTAATCCATAAAAATCCCACTCCCTGCCATCAAGCTAACCCTGACTCAGGGCACCTCTACAGAGTAGAACTGCCCCCCTGGGATTCCGAGACTGTAACTCTTTATGGAAGTAGAAGGCAGGCCATAAATAGAAGTTCCTTGTGGAGGTAAAAGAGAAACTGAAAGGCGTCGAAATCCACTGAATGACAGTGGTGTGCCAAGAATAAACTTTGTTCTTATTCTAAATACTTCCACTATTGTTTCCATTTTTATAACAAGTACACATCTACTTATTTTACCACAAAAGTGCTTAAAAAAAGAAGGAACAAGACTTGCAAAAATGTTAATAGTGGTTGCTCTAAGTTTTAAAATACAGGTACTTGTTTTTCCTTTCTCCTCTATGCTTCTAATTACCTCTTATTGTATATAAGAAATATTAGTCCCCTAAGTTTCTCCTCTGAAATCCTCTTCTTTGCTGTTCCTATGGTTCTAGATGTATTAATATTTCAACTGGTTAACATCCTGCTTATTATCCTTGCATTAGTTATTTCTACAGTAATGTGATCTTCAACAATTTGTAGCAATTCTATCAAGATTGTTTTATGCATCTATAACAAAACAAAATCAAACATTTCTTGTTTATGTTTTAAAACCTATATTTAGAAATATATTTTAATTCCATTTATAGCATCTATAAATATATTTATAAAATAAAATATTGTTTTACATTTAGCTATATTTATATTGATAAATATTAGATGTGTTTAATCATTTAATATAATTATTTTATCATGTCAATATATGTATAGGTGTTATATATAAATATGTATATTATAATATGTATAAGTATTGATATGCTCTTAAGTAATAGAAAGCATAATCAATGAAGAGTCTACATAAAGAGAAATATTAGCAGAAGGATTTGATGTGGAAACCCCACTAAGTAAACTGGGATCATCCTAACACTCACCTATAGCAGATTTATAGAACTAACATACTCCCTAGGACTTAAGGTTGAGACACCTACATGTGAGAAGAAGCAGATGATTACTGTCTCTAGGTTATGGAATTGGAGGTCATTAGACTTTGGCTTGTAACCATTGCTTTGAGAGTGCCCAGGGAATATTGGCCTGGGAGTTGCATATACTTACTATTTTACTACACATTTTGCTTTATTATGGTATGAAGTCATTTTTGTAGGCATCGTGCTGCCTTTGTTATGAATGTATAATTTCCTTTTAGCACCAGTGTTCTAAATGTTATAGCATTAGCTAAATTAATGACATCTTATTTCCAAAGAAATGACTTCTAATGTTCTCTATCATAAAATGGTGATATCTCCAAAATTATCAAGAAAAACTTATAAACCATGCACAACTATATGAACAGATTCGGGGCTTACACATATTTCTAGCCCCAATCAAAGAACAGTGAAGACCTATGACCTGGCCTTACTGAATACTGGTCCCTAGGAAGAGCTCACAGAAGAGACAGGTGCATAGTCAAGTGTGGGGAAGAAAACAGAGGTAGCCTGGAAATTGGACACAAGAGCCATGTGGGTTCTTAAAAAAAAAGAAAAAACTCTAAAAGCGCACTGTCATCAAGGCAACGCTGGCTCAGAGTGGCATCCACATGCCCGTGCCCGAGTTTCTGAGACGATAGCTGTTGATGGGACCAGACAGCACGGTCTTTCTCCCTCCGAGCTGGGCATGGTTTCAAGCTGCTGACAACTGTTGATCAGAGACCAGCTTGTGACCACTGCACCGCAAGGACTCCCTTAGGTTTATCTTCAAACAAGCAGCCATTTAAGAGAAATGTCAATGAAGTCCACATCAGAAAAGCACACCAACCTTTGTGATCCAAGAATTAATTAATAAAGCCAATATCTGAAGGAAAGAATGGTATCAGAGCTTAAACGGTGAACGCTTGGTTTGCAGAAGCCTGTGGATGACAGTGGAAGCTCAGAATCCATTTGCAGGGTGGCCATGTGGATTCCCTCAGACCATGGCTGTGGGATGGAAACAGCCTTGTTATCAGACAGAGAGCCATGAAAAGTCCACGGTGGCAGATGGAGGTAGGTTAAAATGCAATACCCTCTCAATTAAGTTTGGGGGGGATGCTTAAAAGTAGTTTCAGCCTGTAACATTTTCACTTTCTCATGGGTTAAGGTTATACTATGTTTTGGCTAGTCATTTATATGATTGTGTTTTCTCAGTATGATTTTTCAGATAAAAGTATATAAATATAGGGAGAAGCAGGAAGTGGATAGGGGCATGAACAGAGATATTGAGGAGAAATGGAAAACGAAAAACAGGAGCATGAGAAGAAAATGTGCTGAAATTTATTGTGGTGATTACTGCACAAATCTCCTTAATGAGAGTAAATGATTAAACTGCATAATAGGAAAGTAAATGCCAGTAAAGCTATTTTTAAATATAAAGATACTGTAGTCATAAAAATATGTCAAAATATATATAAAAAGACAATGCCTTTGCATTGGCAGACTCAACGTGGTATTTATTTTAAGTCTCTTCAAATTGACAACTATTTAATATAAGCAAGCTCTTGGGAAACTAGAACAAATAATAGTACAGTTAATCTAGAATAACATGAAAAGCCAAGGAAATTGTGTAGAATTCGAGTTAACATGAGGTGAATTGTCCTCCCATTCTACTGAAATAAGCTTAAAAATGCAAATGGGGCATAGGGAAAAAAAAACTACTGTATACATACATTCTTGCGGTGAGGTTCAGGTAGGTTCATGGCAGGGGCTAGACCCATCGAGGGGTACAATGACAGACAACTAAAAAGGAGGGGGAGAGAAAGAAAGAAAAAAAGCCACGGGTAGTGGGGGGCAAGGACACTAACCCACCCAAGGGGATAGGTGTTGTTTATATCTCCACAGGAGAGGGAGGGGGAGAGAGAGACCAGACTTCAACCTGGTGCTCCAAGACATAAATGCAACATAGCAGCATAAAGCAGGAAAACAATAAGAGTGGTCTTCAGGGCTGACCTCAATCCCAAGTAGATGGACAACCCTCCACCCCGCCCCCCACCGGCAGTGAAGAATTCACTTCACAGGACAGCACTGAAGCTACAGCTCAGGCAGAGTGACATGCTTGATCAGAGCACACAAGAACACATGAAGAGGGAAGAAGAGTGAGTGGAACATATCCTGTCTCACCAAGCCCTGAGGGCAATATTCCTGCTCAGAACAGCCAAAGTACAGAAAGGACCCTAGGGCCAGCCCCACCACGAAACAGGAGGTCTCTCAATGACCCATAGTGCTATGAAGGACAACACTGGAGGTAAAGTGCAGGAATTGTGCCACAATTGACCCCACTGCACAAGAGTTAAACACTAAGCGCATGAAACAGAGCAGCAAGGGGAGCAAAGCAAAGAAATCCCTGGGGAATACCAAAAATACATATTTTTTCCCCAGGACATGACATCCCATCAGACTTGACCAAAAAGAAAAAGCTCATAAAGGTCAACAAATGGACTGGAACTATTTGCAGGCTTTTCTTTTTTCGGTCAATGTTTTTTGCTGTTATTTTGTTTTACTCTGTCTTGTGTTTGTGCTTACTATTGTCTCTGCATGTCTATATAGAAAAGATAGGTGGGATAAGCAATCCAGAAGAAAACAATGGGATCAGTGATACCAGGGGCATGCTCGAGAAGGGGAGGTGGGAGAAAAGAAGTGGGTGTTAACAAACTCGGGCACAAGGGAACAATAAGCAATCTAAAATCAATGGCAAGGAGTGTGTAGTAGGGCTGGTAGGACTTGATCAAGGGTAATGTAATGTAATTGAGAGGAATTACTGAAACCTGAATGAAGCCCAAACATGGCAGTGGAGCAAGAGGAAAGGGAAAGGAAAAAGAAAAAAAGAACTAGAAGGCAAAGATATTTATAGATCTAAATAGAGGCATGTGCATATATATATTTACATATAATGACAGGAAAATTGATCTACATACATATATTTATATGCTGAGTACTAAGGTAGCATATGGGCATCGGGCCTCTACTCAACTACTCCCTCAATGCAAAAACACTTTGTTATATTAACCTGGCATTTAACAATACTAACCTCCCTGGCACTACCACTGAAGACAATGTGGGTGCATAAGCAAATGTGAAGAAAGCTGGTGGTGCCCAGCTATGAAAAGATAAAATGTCTGGGGTACTAAAGGGTTGAGGATAAACAAGTGGTCATCTAGCTGGGAAGCAGCCACACCTACATGGAAGAAACACAGCAGTCTGTGTGATCACAAGATGCCAGTAAGGTCGGGTATCAGGCATAAAAGACACAGAACAAGAATTCATATCACGGTAAACGAGGAGAAGTGTAGAGCAGACTCAAAGCCCATCTGTAGGCCACTGGGCATCCCCTTACAGAAGAGTAGCAGGGAGGAGAAGAGTCAGGAGGGTGCAATATAGCACCAATGAAACATACAACTTTCCTCTAGTTCTTTAATGCTTCCTCTCCCCCACTACCCTGAGCCCAATGCTATATTACAAATCCAGCTAACCCAGAGGATCTACACGGGTACAGATAAGAGCTGGGAACATGGGGAATCCAGGACAGATCAACCCCTCAGGAACAATAATGTGAGTAACAGTACCAGGAGGGGAAGAGGAAGGTGGGGGAGGAAGGGGAAACTGATCACAATGATCTACCTGGTGGACAGGCAACAGAAAAGTGGATGGAGGGAGACATCAGTTGGAGTAAGACAGGAAATAATCAAAATAATTTTGCCTGAGGGCAGTGATGCCCCCCCCCCAAAAAAATAAAATAATTTCTAAATTATCAAGGGCTTGTGAGGGATGGAAGGGAGGGAGGAAAGAAGGGAAGTATGTTAGTCCAGGTAAACTAGAGAAACAAATACATAGACGCGCATATGGATATAGGGGAATGGTTTATATACAAAAGCAATGAAACATTGAGAAAGCAGCCCAACCCAGTCCAGTATAAAGTCCTAAGTCCAATATTAGCTCATATGTCTGATACCAGTCTATAATGTCTCCTTCCGACTCACGAAGTCACAAGCCAGTGTGTACAGAGTCCCGGCTCTGGCAGGGGTCCCCTCATGGCTCCTCATTTCGATCAACAGGGTCCCATCAACAGGGTCCCATCAACAGAAGAAACTCAGCACTGGCAGAGGTCTCCAGGTGGCTTCTCCAACTTCAGAGATCTGGTTCCATCATGGCAAAGTCGTGTGGCTTCTCCTCCAGCTCCTCCAGCTCCTCTGGCACTGCCATCTTGTCTTGTCTGTAGTTCTTTGTCTCTGAGACTAACTCCCAACAACTGGGGAGATAGCTTTTCATCTCCATGAGGGAAATAGCGAGAGGTTCCCAGAAGACTCAGGAGAAAGTCATGCCCACACGGAGACCTCACTGGCTATCTCCTGATTAATAGGCTGGACTCCACCCCTACATCTCAATCATGAAATTAACATAAGCACATGACTGCCACAGGAGGGGAGAGGAGGCAGGGGGTAATGAGAAGCTGATACGAAAGGCTCAAGTAGAAAGAAAATGTTTTGAAAATGATTATGGCAACATATATAAAAATGTGCTTGACATGATGGATGAATAGATGGATAGATTGAGCTGTATGAACCCCCAATAGAATGATTTTTAATGATAAAAACTTTAAAAAATTATACCTCAGCTAAAAAAATATGAAAGCCTTCACAACAAGTTCAATAAACAATATCATTTAAGCAGAAACAGGAACAGAGGGTTTAACCTCCCATGTCTGCAAATGCCTCCCTGAAGAGGTTGGAGGGAAATTAGGTGACCGTTAGAAGTCTGGTAAGATTCCTAATTGAGCATGCTCAAAAACAAGCCCCAGCCAGGTAGAACATACACTTGGGTGGCCCAAAGTAGACCAGGGCCCATGATACCACCCAGGTGGGTTCAACCCAGCCAATTGGGTCAACCAATACCTTCAACTCTGCCTTCAAAGGGTTGGGCTAGAAAAAAGGCTGGACGCATGCTCTGGCATGCTCTTAGGCTCTTTTACCCTGCTCCGGATCAGTGCCAGGTCTGAAAGTAAGATCTCATGTGGGCCCACTCCTGGCTCACTTGAGGGCCCACAGTTCCGCTTCCCCCAGCTCTCTTTCATGCCAAGTTCTCCCTGACAATTCTGTCCCTGCTCATGCAGCAGCCTCTCTGGCCCCAGTTCCACACATGTGAGTGCACTGTTCCAAGGGATTGTCCATGTCCAGTTGTTAAACCTAAAACGACTTTCGCATGGATTGGCACACTTACTCGAAGGCCTCTGGACCATCCCCATGTACCCTCTTGAGACAGTAAAACCTGAAACGTGTCCTGTCCTTCATAAAAACCCAAGTGGATTACAAAATGGTCTTTCGCATGATTTCATTCATCGTGCAAAGCAAAGCCAACAGCTGAACTATTGCCCACTCGAGAAACCTTACAGAACTACAGTTAACGTCCCTGGAAACCACACAAAGAAACCAAATGGCATTGCCTAGGACAGATCTACTCCAAAATACTTTCTGGAGAAATTTTGAAAAATTAATATTCAAAAGTAAACATGTCACTTGAGGACCAACGTGTACCTGATCCAAGCCATGACATTTTAATTGCTTCATTTGTATGCAAACGCTAAATATTGAACAAGAAAGACCAAAGAATAATTGATGTATTTGAATTATAATGTTGGCAAGGAATATTAAAAATAGTGTGGACTTCCAGAAGAATGAACAAACCTGTCTTGGAAGAAATGTAACCAAACAGCTTCTTAAAAATGAGGGTGGGGACCCTTCCTCTCATATTCTTTGAATGGATTAGCAGAGAGGAATAGTCCCCTAAGAATGACATCATGCTTAGTAGACTAGAGGTTTAGCAAAAAGTAGACGACTTTTTAAAAGACAGATATATCCAGCGGCAGCCATGATTGTCTCAAACACAGCAATGATTAAGAACCAGAAGTGTTTCCTTCTCTTGCACAAAGGGCTACTGTGAATGGGAATCAACTTATTGGCATCTAACACATCACAGCAACCTGTCTAGTGCCTAGTGCAGAGGAGAAGGAAAAACACTGGAGCTCTGCATAATCACTTACTCAGCTATCCTCCTAAAATGCTAACATTCTGAGACTTCCTGCCTCACTCAATATTTTGTCCACAGAGTCTGTCAATATTACATGAAGGTTTGCATGTTTCGTCAGTTCTTCAGACTGCAAAATGTCAATGGTGGTCTTTTATTTTGTTTCTCTAACTCCAGGTCTTTTCAGAGTTTACAATACTTCGCATGTTTCATAATATTTTGCTTTCTCAAGCTGTCTTTTACATTTCTTATTTGGTTATTTTACTTTATTAGTACTTCCATTCATTTAGCTCCTTTATTTTCAACAACATATTCCCTTCTGATATCATTATCATATTCTTTCTTCCCTATAATTTTTAAATGATCATTTACTTTCCTAATGGATAATGTCATTTTGATATCCCACAATATATCTTGTCTTCAGTAATTAGTGTTGCATGAATCAAATCTATTCTTGAGATGATTTTTATAATTCAAGGTTACAGAATATAAGACTACAAAAACAAAAGCTTGAAAAATATAAAAACACAAAATGGTCACCTTAGAAAATAGAAAACTGATTTGTATGGGCACAAATAAAAGGAATGCCAAACAGCACTTGGACCTAGTTACGGTTGGCTATAATAAATATGTAATAAGTCCAAACAACGTCGCTATGCAGCTTTTCTCCAGAAACATATGGCACCATATGGGATGTGCTGAGCAAGCAGAAGGTTTCATTAATCATTGGTTAAAGCCCAACCCAAACTCATTGCTGTTGAGTGAATTCTGACTCACTGAAACCCTATAACCACCAGTTAATTACTGTTATTCAGATGGTATGTAAGGATAGAAGGTTAAAAGTCTCAGAATATAGGCAGAAACTCATTGAATTAGTGCCTCCAATGGAGTAAGCAAAGGATAAGAAATTTGGGAGTTTCAAATTAGTGTTATAAATGAAACATGATACTGAATTCATTTTGTCTTGCAGACAAGGTACTTAAATATTGGTTTGATGATAAAGTTGATTTTATTCTCTATGTGTTGTTAAGTGAATAATAGCTTGAATGGAGCAATAGGCCCAGCCCTAAGCTTTCTTGAGTTCAAGATTTGTGCCAAAGACAGAGACCAAGTAGATTCTCAAAACTCTAAATTTATTTATACAAGTACTGACAGAAGTACATCGTCTGGTTTGGTACCTCTGAACTGCTTCAAAGATTGTCAATATCTAGTAAGTTGAGTCGTAAAAGTTTACTTTAGGTTTCATAGAAAATGACATCTAGTTAAAACTCATCAGGCCAGACCTCCTATTGCCAGACTAGAAAAGTGGGAGGTGGACTCCCGAAATTAGAATTGTGGTCTGTCCTGAACCCCACTTTAACTTTACTTTAACCCCACTTTAAATTTACACTCACAAAGTCAACCAAGAGCATGCTAAATCACTGTAGGTCCAGTCCCTGGCTCGTGGGCCCTCCATCTGTGTTAGTCTGGGTAGACTAGAGAAACAAATTCATGGACATGCATATGGATATAAGGGAATGGTTTATATACAAAAGGAATGGAACAGTGAGAAAGCATCCCAACCCAGTCCAATTCAAAGTCACAAGTCCTATATTCGCTCATATGTCTGATACCAGTTTATAATGTCTCCTTTCAACTCACCAAGTCACAGGTCAGTGGGTGCAGAGTCCCGGCACTGGCAAGGGTCCCCTCATGGCTCCTCATTTCCAGCATCCAGTGGTGGTAGAAGCAACTCATCGCTGACAGGGGTCTCCACATGGCTTCTCCAGCTTCAGAGGTCTGGTTCCATCAGGGCAAGGCCATGTGACTTCTCCTCCAACTCCTTCAGCTCCTCGGATGCTGCCATCTTGTCTTATGTAGTTCATCTTGGAGACTAACTCCCAACAACTGGGGGGAGGACCTCTCATCTCCATGAGGGAAATATCACAGATTTCCCAGAATTCTCAGGAGAAAGCCATGCCCACACAGAGACCTCATTGGCTACTCAATAGCTATCTGGAGATTAACAGGCCAGACTCCACCCCTACAGCTCAATCATGAAATTGACATAACGAATACATGACTGCCACACCACCCTTTTCCAGTGAGTAGCGATTTCCCCAGGCTGATGCTTTAAAGGGGACATAATCCCAGGGGAGAGAAGGACCTCTGAGACCCAGTCACAGAACCCCACATCAGACCTCCCCAAGCTGTTAGATGTCTTGAGCTTAGAACCTGGGAAGTAGGGCTGGCGGGAAGCCATAATTTGGAGAAGAAGAAATAAGTAGGAATTCACCTGAGTCAGAGCACCATGTGGCAGAAAATAAATAGATAATTATGGTCCAGGGAATGAATTCAGTTCCAGTGGGCTGAGATGTAGACAACCTTCCTGATAAGCGGGATCCCCGCCTCAGGGCCAGAATGATAACCCCCAAATCAAACCAAGGGACTTCATAAGTCCAAAACAATCAACTATATTTTCTGGGTTTAAAAAAACAAAAAACAAAAAACAGCAAATCCCAACCTCATTGATCAGCTCCCAAGAAATCACACAGACTGAATCTCTTAACATACATTTGAATAAGAAGGAAGCCCACACTAAGGAATGCCACATCATATCTATACAGTGTTGGGAGGCTTTCAACATAACAAAAAGTCTTTTCCCAAAAGTCAGAGACCAGAGGCAGGGAGTCAATTTGATCTAATTCTACTTTAGCTGGCTGGGGCAGGGGGGATGGGGGAGGGGACCCTCTGAGCTAGTAGAGCATAAGCAGTCTAGATTGATTAATTAACCCACATTCCTTCTTAGTAAGTCTACACACAGCTGGCGAGGTCCTGTCCTGGGGATATCCACTGGGCTTTGGAAACAACGCCCCCCCCCCCCACACACACACACACACTATAGTGCTACAAACAGCACAAGGCAGGCATACCACAACACTCTGCTGGGAACTGACGTCTGACCACGACTGTGATCTTGCCTTTGAGGGTAATCCCACACAGCATCTGTGGGATACCAAAACAAGTGGGCACACCACCCTGCTACCTTAAGGCAGAGTTGGAACTGCCTCCAGCTCCACACTCAGGCAAGCAAGCCTGCGTTATCTGCTTATTTACTACTCTATTTCTTTATTCTCTCGCCCTGCTATGTTTCCCACTACAGTTTTTTTTCTCTTTTTCTTTCTTTTCCCTCTTTTTCCTCTTGTCTTCCACTCTACCCTATCATAAGACAGTGCTGGATTCCAGGACACTACCATCCATCGAGGGAGGACAACTCAACCGAAATAGCAGGGCGAATTCCAGTCTGCCCTCTGTGGGAGAACTGCACACCACATAAGGTAGCTGTGACAGCCCCCTACAATGTTCTGTGCTACTGAGAAAACCATTGTTGAGCCTCTAACATGATCTTGCCAACCAGGGCAATTCTTCACAGTACCAGTGGGTCCCTGCCCTCAAAAGGCAAACCAACTTGCCTTCTTGGGGAAGGATTTAAATGCCTCTGGGCCCACATTCAGGCAAGCACAGTTCAGCTATCTCTTCATTCTTTATTTTTTCCTTTTCTCTTTGTGGCAGTCATGCACCTATGTCAATTTCGTGATTGAGATGTAGGGGTGGAGTCTAGCCTGTCAATCTGGAGATAGTCAATGTGACCTCTGTGTGGGCATGGCTTTCTCCTGGGAATTCTGGGAAGTCTCACGGTATTTCGCAATTGGAGAACAGAAGCTTGAGTCACTCTCCAAGAGACGAACTACTGACAAGACAAGATGGCAGCATCCAAGGAACTGGAGGAGCCGAGGAGAAGTCACATGGCCTTACCCTGATGGAACCAGACCTCTGAAGCTGGAAAAGTCACCTGGAGACCCCTTCCAGTGCTGAGTTTCTTCTACCACCACTGGATGCTGTTGATGGACCCTGAGCTCTGGAAACAAGGAGCCATGAGGGGACCCCTGCCAGAGCAGGGACTCTGCACCCACTGACCTATGACTTAATGAGTCAGAAGATTTCATAGACTGGTATCACACATATGGGCTAATATTGGACTAATGACTAGAACTAGAACTTTGAACTGGACTAGGTTGGAATGCTTTCTCAATGTTCCATTCCTCTTGTTTATAAACCTTTCCCTTATATCCATATACATGTCTATGAATTTGTTTCTCTAGTCTACCCCGACTAACACACTCTTTCTTCTCTTTTTATCATCACAGTCAATCTTAGTACAAACAGTTGTGTTTTACCCCTTCTTTCTCTTTCTTATTTTTTCTTTCTTTCTTTCTCTCTGTGTTATCTTCTCTCTTTCTGCTCTTCTGTTTCTCTCTTCTCTCTCTCTCTCCTTACACATGCCACTGCTGTTTCCAGTCCCCAATCTTCTACCAAGGGCAAATCTGCCCACCCAGGGCCACAGTCTGGCCCCTGTGACAGTACTGCACACTGAAGGAAACAGAGCAACATACAGCACAGGGCTCAGCTATATATTTTTTTTCTTTGTTTTGATTTTTTCCCCTTATCTTATTCTTTTTTCACTTTTTCTTCTTTTTTTCTTCTTCTATCTCTTCTCTCTTTCTGGCCCAGCAGACTTTTCATTTTTTGTAGCTTACATTTTGGATGATTTTAAATTTTTTTAGTCTCAGCACTTTGGGTGGTGAGTGGGTATTAGCTTGTTTGTCATTTTTTGATCCTGTCTTTGTTTCCTTTTTTTCTCTTTTTCTTCTCCTCTCCCTCTCTTTCCTTTCACAAGTCACTGTTGTCCTCCAGGCCATTCCAGTCTGCCCAGGGTAACTCTGAAGTCCCAGTTTGGGGACATCCAATCTGCATTTGCTGGCTTTAGATGCAGCTGGGGAAATCACACCAGCCCTCCTCCAATACCCCAAGTGGTTGGGGTTATCTTTCAAACAGTCGAGGAACTCCAGCCTAAACCCTGAGGCCCTACAAGTGACTTGGGAAACTCCTACCCACCACCAGTGGTGCTTTAAGTTGCCATGGTAATATCCACCCAATGTCCATGGTGATGTCTCTTACAAGGGTAATTCTGCCTGCCAATTGCAGTGCTCTACACCATGGAGTGTACAGCCATATACCCTCCACAGCACTCTAGTTATAGAGGGAAACACTATATGTGACCTGAGATGATCCCAGCACCGTGATATAAATCACTACAACGTACATAGAGATCAGAAGTGAAATGCCACCCTCACGGGCCAATAACAACCCGATCAGCATAAAAGGGCTTTCCAACTTACACTTCACATATTGAAATATTGGTCTGCTAGGGTAAGAGTAAAATCACAAGAAAATACAGCAGTAGCCTGACTCCCCAGTACAGCTACCTGCAGGTAGTTTGTAGAACTAATCATATGAGTCCTCCAAGAGAGAATCAAGTGCCCTTCGACTCTGGAAGATGGTTCCGGTCTCCTGTAAAACAGCATGTAAACAGAAACAAGCCCCACCCGTTTCAAAGAAAAAGCAGGAGAAACAGAAGGGAATGCCTGCAAAAGTAATGAACCTAACAGTGTGCATAGAAGAAGCAGATACTGACCAATCACAGACAGAAATTTTCAGAATGCTGTTTGGGGTCCTATAGGATATGAGGGAAGCAATACAGAAAAAGAATGAAATGATAGAGGAGATAAAGGCAATACACCAAAGGGAAATACAAAACTTACAGGATGAAATAACAAAATCCAGTGGCAAATTGACAACAGTAGGATTGCATCTGGTCTGATCCTACCACACAGAGGAAAACACTAATGACATGGAGCAGAGCATCTAGGAGAGCATGGAAGTCCTGAGGATGTGCCAAGGATAGACTTTGGGGCCAGGGCATGGAACCCCATCAGACTCCACTAGAGGTCAACAAACAAACGTTTTGCAGGTTTTTCTTTTTTTTATTGTTTTATTTGCTTATATATTTCTGGACATTGTTTTTTTTTCTTGTTGTAGCCATTGTTTTGCTTTCTTTTGTTGGTTTGTCTTGCTATGCCTTGTTTTTTGTATGCACATTATTATCTCTACAGGTCTAACTACATAATATAGGCTAGATGAACAATCTGGAGGAGAAAATAACGGGAATGATGGTTCCAGGTGATATGGGAGAGGTGAAGGTGGGGGAAACAAGATGGAAACAAGCAGGAACAAGGGAACAACAAGTGATTCAAAATCAGTGGCAAGGAGAGTGTGAGAGGCCTGATAGGGATTGATCAAGGGTAAGGTAACCAAGAGAAATTACTGAAACTCAATTGAAGTCTGAACATGGTCATGGGAAAGTAAAAGTAAATAGAGGAAAGAACTAAGAAACAAAAGGCATTTATATAGGTCTAATACAGGCATAGGCATAGGTAAATATATTTATATATGATGATGGGGAAATAGATTTATGTGCATACATTTAAAGGTTCAGTATTAAGGCAGCCCATGGACATTGGGCCTCCACTCAAGTACTTCCTCAAAGCGAAAACGCTTTGTTCCAGGAAATTGGCATTCCATGATGCTTACCTTGCTGTAATTGCTGTAGACAAATATGTGCATAAGCAAATGTGGTGAAGAAAGCAGATGGTGCTCAGCTATCAAAAGATATAGCATCTGAGGTCTTAACGGTTTGAAGATAAACAAGCAAACATCTAGCTCATAAGAAATAAAGCCCACATGGAAGAAGCACACCAGCCTGTGTGACTACAAGAATGTTGAAGGGATCAGGGATCAGGCATCAAAGAACTAAAAATTACATTATTGTAAATGAGTAAGAGTACAGGTTGGGGACCCAAGGTCCATCTATAGATAATGGAATTCCCCTTACAGAGGGCTCACAATGAGGAAAGGGACCAATTAGGGTGCATTGTAGCAATGGTGAATCATACAACTTTCCTTTAGTTCTTCAGTGCTTCGTTCTCCACACTATCATGATCCCAATTCTGCCTTACAAATTCAGCTGAATCAGAGAACGCATACTGGTACAGATAGGAAACATAGGGAATCTAGGACAGATGATTCCTTCAGGAAAAGTGGTGAGATTGGCAAAATGAGGAGGGTGGAAGGACGGTGGGGTGGCTCCTCCAGGCTCCAGGACTCAGGATCTATCAGCATGCTGCCATGTTGTCTTGTCAGTCGAGCGTCCCAAGGGACTGAGTTTTGTGTCTTGCCAGTAGAGCGTCTCCAAGCAACTGAGTTGATATTCTCTCACTTCCAACAGGGAAATATAGTGAGATTTTCCAGAATTCTCAGAGA